>CM038141.1:466062221-466428992 GCA_021437245.1 Aegilops speltoides
AAAGAAAAAAAATTATAAAAAAATGTTGGGGCGCTGCCCGGTGGGCCTGCCAGACCTTGGGTGTGCAAATACAGGCCCAGAAGGCCAAGAGGCTCACAGGCAGCGCGCCTAGTTAGGCCCAGAAGCCTGCTATATAGAGGAGTTCGAAAGGGTAGCCGCGGCTGGGTTTATAAACCAGTGCGGCTGCCCTTCGCTCGGCGAGGTGGGACTAAAAGTAGCGCACTGCGGGTGGCAGCGCACGGCTATTAGTACCGGTTGGTGGCTCCAACCGGTACTAATGTGTTGCCCTTTACTACCGGTTGGAGTGAGGCTCCGCCTATATATACTACACGTACGAAAAATCAGTTATCGTCGCCACTTTCGTTCCACTTCTCGTGCGAGTCTCGATCTCCATTTATTTACGCCGATGCTTAGTTGAAGTAGTTGAATTAATATATAGAACTAGTTTATTTTTAGTAAATGTTTAGTTGAACTAGTTGAATTAATATATATATATATAGAACTAGTTTATTTTTAGTAAATGCTTAGTTAAACTAATTGAATTAATATAACTAGTTTATTTTTAGTAAATGCTTAGTTGAATTAATAGAAGTAGTTGAATTAATTGAATTAGTAAGTGTTTAATGTTGCGCCTAATATGAACATAGGAAATGCCGTCTGACGACGGAAAAAATTTCATTATGTGCGAAAACTGTGAAGACCAGCGCGGCCAGTGCGACATAAATTTTCTTGTTGATGGTAGGCGATTCAGCATCAAGCTGGATGAGACCTTCGAATTTGATATAGTAAGTCACAACGACAAGTCTGTTTTCGTAATTAAGCATGACTTATATATGCTTCATTTGCCTGAGTTATAATTTTTCATTTTCACTATTCTACTAGCGCATCCCCTGCAATGCAAGAATTTTTGTCTTGGATAAGATAGGTTTCAAAGATATGGAAACTATGGAGGTAAAGAGAGTTTACCTGAAAACTGAGCATGATGGTTATACTTTCAACGTCAAAGTATACAATACACACGTACACCTATTTTGAATGCAAAACTTGGCAAGCACTATGCAAGGCTTATGCATTTGAGCCTGGTATGGTTATCACCTTTGATATTCGTCCTGAAGATGATATTGAAGGTAATAGAGACATATGGGTCAATGTGCAGACGCCTCCAGTTCTACCATTATGTGAGTTCTTCTCAACTATATTTTTGTCTTTGATATTGCTTATTCAAAAATAACTGATAACTAATTTCTATTGACAGCTTATCTCCATTCAACCAAACATGTCCGGCGCTTGGTAGACAGGACCTACTACTGTCCCGGAGCTGAACTAAACTGCGAGGAGATAAGTCATTATATTTCATGCCTTGAGGATCTTCATACTGTCAAGACAAATTTTCTTCCTGCACTTAGAAATGTTAGTACTCAAAACGTGCAACCAATAGTGATGGTATTGAACAACGGTCACATCTATTTAGGAATCATGGTAAGATATTTACTATTTGTCCTCAGTGCATATTTTGCATACATAATTTTTTTGCTAAACTTTCATTGCTAAGTATATTAATTAAGTACTATACGATGTTCTTCAACAGGGACTCCCGATGACAGTTGTGTCTCAAGGGATCGAGACTAAAGGTCGCATGTCAATTGTTAGCTTACGGCCAAGATATCCTGCATTGCACATGAATGCATTCAGGATTTCTAGAAGCGATGAATGCTTAATAGTGAAAGATTGGAGGAAAATTGTTAACGATCGCAGAGAAGTACTAGGGGCCAGCAATGAGAAGCACAACCCACGGTTAGGAGAGAGGTTCATCTGCATGCTCCAGTATGATCAATCAGGAGAGCTATACATGTTCTATGTTATTTTACCAGAGAGAGAGTAGCTAGCAGGAGTGATTTAGCTAGTTCATGTTGCTCTTAGTACTTGTCCTTTCATGTCCGTGTTCTTTGTTCTGAACTTAAGTGATTTGCTTTTGTGGTGTTATATATGAACGCTTATAATATCATGACAATCATGTTGAACTCGATGATATTTTTGCTTCTGGTACAAGTGAATGTTTCTTCTTTAAGCTAGTAGTGCTGGTGATTAGATAGCTAGCGGTGGTAATGCATGACTATGATGATTAATATGATGATGATGATGATGAGTTATTATGTCATTTAATGAAAGAAACCGCAGATTAGTTTCAGCTGGATATGGATCCTACCTAAGTGATCAAGTATATGCCATATCCGTATATATTATAGTTGATCAAGTATAATATTGATATGGCATATACTTGATCACTTAGCTAGCTAGCTATATATAGCTAGATATCCAATTAATGCATCCAAATAAACTAATCCATGTACTTTCACCTAATGATTTAACAACTCATTATAATGTAAAACAATCACTAAATTAAATTGAAAACAAAAAATTAAAGAAAAATTAAAAACACCCAAACATTTAGTACGGTTGGTGTTACCAACCGTACTAATGCCCTACACGCGAACGGGCTCTGGCTCGTGACACGTGGTGGCACTTTAGCGCCGGTTCGTGACGAACCGGTACTAAAGCGAGGGGACCTTTAGTCCCCACTCTTTAGTGCCAGTTGGCGAACCGGCACTAAAGGGCGTCACGAACCGGCACTAAAGGCCGGTTCTGTACTAGTGCACCCATGCCTCCGATGGCCATGACTCTTTTTTGGACCAAGACATCTTCACGGGAAAGATTGACGTACTCCTTTTGCTTCTCATCGAGGGTAGATGCGTTCGTGAAGAACAAGTACTTCTCCCATTCCAACAATCTAGATCGCTTCTACATTGCCAATTTCTTCTCCTCCAATGGCACCTTCTTCTCCTCGGCCGCCACCCTCCTCCCCAGCGTCCAACCTCCTCTCCTCGGCCGCCACATCCCGGGTCCTTGCCTTCATCCTCACCTCATTCGCTTCCTTTCTTGCCTTCACAATAGCTTCCAAAGCATTTTTTAACTCATCATCTCCTTTCCTCTTCTTCTTTTCTTTTGCTTCTTTCTTATCTCCATTTGGTCTTTTTGGCTTGGAGTAGGCAACCGAGTTTGGTGTAGGGCTTCTCTTGTTGTCATCACTTGATGCCTCCTCCTCCTCATCATCCAAATCAATAGTTCGCTTGCATTTCTTGCTCTCCTCTTTGACACCTTCACGGGGCTTCCATTTCACATCATCCTTCAACTCTTCATGGCAATGGGGCAAGGTAAATGGTCTCCCTTTATTGATCTTCCCTTTCTTAGTCTTCTTCTCTTCTCCTTGAAATAAGTTTTGTGCAATAGTGAGCTACAAACAAAAGAACAAGTTAGCACTTGAAAGTTGAAACACCAAAGAAGCATGAACATGGAAGAAACATGAAATAAATGGCACTTACCCTATCTCTATCATTAGTGCCACTTGGGTTTATCGTGTCAACCGCCTTAAGTGCGGCCGCCCACCTTTGAAAATCTTTGTTGATTGTCGACCACCGGAAGCGAAGAGATCTTTCCGTGCGGTCAATTCCACTATTGTTATGTAAATCAAAGTGTTCATTCATCTTGATCCAATATGCACCTCTACTTTGGTCCCCTCCAACGTTGGCATCCATAGACACTTTCTACCATGTATTGCATAGAAAGATGTCTTCGTCCATGGTGTAGTTGCCCGCTCTTCCTTTCGGTGCATCGACGATACCCTCACCATCCTCGTCCACCTCAAACTCATGATCATCTAAATGCACTTCATTGGTTTCAGACCAATGAGAATTGTTGGAACCAACACCCATAGTTGACATATGTCTCATCATTGAAACTACAAAGTATGTACAACAAAACTAATAAGCTATCCATATGTATCCATTCATGTAAAAAACAACAACAAAAAAAGTGGGCGAAATCATACCTTGTGGGCATTTCATCGAACATCTTGTGCGCATCGGCCGGCGGCACGTCGGTCGCCGCCCCATCCATCGCACGCCCTGCAAGTTTCTTCTTTGGCCGCCTAGAAGAGCCGTCCGCCACTTTGTTCTTCTTCCCGGACACCTTGCCCGCCTTCGCCGCCGCCGCGCAGGGGCCATGTGGCTTCACGGCGGGTGCCGGCGCGACGCCACCCGCCGAGGTCGTCTGTGGCGCCATGAAAAGGTCGCGCGCGCGACCGCTGCTTGTAGGAGCACCAGCGGAGGCGAGCCAAAGCTCCTTGGGCTAGGGTTTGCGCCGGCAGCGACGGCGGGGGGGTCGCATGTGTAGGGAGGGGTTGGGGGGGGGGGGTGTAGGCGCAACCGTCCGTCGGGCTAATTCGCCGGTGGCGGCGGGACGAGGCGAAGGTGGGGCGGCTAGAGAGGGTGGCGGCAGTGCGACACGGGCGCTCGAGTGTGCAGCGCACGAAAATAAGCGGCGCGCGATGCCGTTTCGCTCTGCGTGTTGAACCTATTATATACCGCGCGCGTATTTTGCGCGTCCGCTGGAGCGCCCGAAACGGCTGCACGCGCGCAAAGAAGTCAAAATTTCCAGCGCGGCGCTAATATCGCACGCGTGTTGGAGGTGCTGTTAATTGGATCATCGTTACTTTCTCCCTCTCTCTCTGTGCGTGCACCTGCACAACACAAAACTACATGAAAATGGAATTGTTGTGGCATGACTGCTGAACCTTTTGAATCTCTAAGTGAGCGAAGCTGTCGACAAAAGAGACGGTAAGTAGAGAAACCCCAACCTAAAATGCGTTGCTTTCTCATTGCATTGGACAAAACCTTACTGTAGATGTAAGATGTAGTGCAGTGTAGTGTAGCACGAAAGAAGGCTCCGGCAGACAGCTAGCCAGCCAAACGGTCCTCCAAGATGGACGACGGCGACATGCTCAAGCCGAGGAAGAGGAAGTAGACCACCGTGGTTGCTGCGAAGCTGACGAGGAAGGAGGACATGCTCAAGGCAGTGGCTTGTCAGCATCTAGACTTGTGCACTTTATTTAGTCACGCTACTCGCAAACCGGTCAAAGAACTTGCGTCTGGGGTGCACATAGGTCAAAATTGGCTGATTTCGTTAGTCTTTTTTATGTGACAAAGCCCCTAAACTTTTTCTATATGTGTTTTTGTTGTAAACAGAACACCACCAGGAACGCCCACAAGCTGTTCGGAGAAACGAAAGAGGCTCCCCATCCTGTTCTGCTACGCCGGCGTGCATACGTCAGCCGTGCGGTTCTGGCTTCGCCGTTGGGCTTGCACCAATGCCGGGGACGCAGCATGTACACACAGCTAGAGCAGGCACACGCATCACACATCATGCAGTCACACCGGAGCACGCACGCAGCACACATCCGGCGCCTTGACAACACGTACGCCCGACGTAGCTCCCACACAACAGGACACGAAGACTGTCCTGCACAGACACCGGCGCGACGGTGCTGGGTGGTGGTGAGTGGTGACAGGTGACCTGAACGCGCGCAAGGTAGCTAGCGGAATCGGGCTCCGACGATGGCCCGCAGCTCTGTCGGCGGTCCTGGGAGAAGGTGTCGTCGGCGAGCTCTGGAGGCAGGCATACACGTCGCGCGCGGCCTCCGCCAACATGTGCAAGCCGTTCGCCGAGACCAAGGCCAAGGCGCCGTCCATCATCTTCATGGACCTCGATCGAGATCGACGCCATCACGCCCAACCGCGACAACACGCACGTCGTGTCCCAGTTGCATGCTCACGCCCGCGCGCGCAGGTCATGGTCACGGATGCTTCGGCCGCTTTGACAAGGAGATCGATCGGCATCGGCAGGCATGCCCGACGTATAGGAGTAGTATACTACCGCAGACAAGGTTGGTTCAACTAGGATTGAGGAGTGTGTACATATGCAAATGCAAGCAGCTGAACTAACTAGCTAGCCAAGCTTCCTGTCAACTGGCCGGTGTCCGGTGATGTCGTCAGCAGGCGCATACTCCGGCTCCGGCTCCGTCTCCGACATGCTGCTTACTGACGTAGTACGTGCTTACTGCCCGGGGCTGCCGACCTTGACCGGGAGTTCCTCAAGGTGCACCCCGGACCTGACGCCGTGCTGGTGCTGGTGCAGTTCACAGACAGTATCGGAGGCAGGCTTCCGGTACGAGACCAAGCCATTCATCAATGGAATGGCCCGCTGATCGTGCAGCTGGCAGCAACGTCGGAGAGCCCTGGAGCGCAGGCGCCGGCCGTGGTGTCCACAGCTCCGGCAGCGGCAACAGTTACTCGTTCGTTGTTCCCCTGCTTTCCTCTGCATCTCCCCTGCTTTCCTCGGCTCGCTTTCCTCTGGTCCCGGTACGTGGCCACTCGTTCGTGGTTCGCTTGCTGTTGCGGCGCAAATAATCCAACAATCACACCACAGGATTATTAATTTTTTTTTTTGGTCTTTTGGTCTCCTGCTAGTTTTATGCAGTAGTTTCCTTTTTGGGTTTGGGTTGCCACCGCACTTCTCTCCGCGCCGCCGCCGCCGCCGCCGATCCGCGGTGCAAACGAGAACGACAAGAACCAGCCGCCCGTCCGAACCACCCCACTCTCCATCGCGACCGCTCCTTCGCCTCCCGGTCTCAGCTTCATCCCCGCCCTCCCTTTCCGCCATTGCCCTAGCCTCGCCTCTTCCCGTGTCCATGGTCGGACTAAGCCTAATGCTCCACCTCAAGCCTGACCACCCTCCTTCAACACAATCTCTCTGCGTTTGAGGAGGAGGAGGCCAAGGCGGACCAGCCCTACACAGGCCACAAGTCAGGGCCGACCAAGGGTCTCAACGTCGTGGAAAAGACAAGGGGGTGCAGCCATGGATGATGATGCTGTCGATGATCATGACAAGGTAGTGGAGCAATGTGGCCAACTCTGGCCGATGCTCTATCTCAGAGGAGGATCCGGCCAAGTAAATCTCTCCGGCCTAGCAGCTTTCGGTACATATTAGCACACATAGCTTGGCCGGACCTAACTGATCTCCCAAATATAACGGAGTATAATTTTTTTTCTAACTTACTATGCAATTCTAGTTTACGTTGCAACTACATATTAGCACACATATGAAACTAAACATAAGATATGAATGTTCAAGCAAATCACAAATATAGTTTACAAACTGAATTATTCAAATTTAAACACACCGAATGGTTCTATTTGGATCATAATCTGGCTCAACAAGAGCCCCGTTGGTGATGTAGGCATCTGTCTCATCTTCAACAATCATGTTATACAATATGATGCAACACGTCACGATCTTCCATAGAACCTTGGAGATCCAGTACTCGGCAGGGCCACGAACAATTGCAAAGCACTTTTGAAACACACCGAAAGCTCTCCCTACATCTTTTCTAGCCGCTTCTTGACATTGGGAAAACTGAATATTTTTGTTACCTTTTGGACGCGGAATTGTGTTGACTAATGTGGCCCATGGGTGATAGGGTAGTAACCCTTCGAGTAGTTGTGCCCATTGACCGAATAGTTGCAAGTAGGAGCATCCCTGTAATAAGCCTAGAGAACAGTGGTGATCTTGACAGCACATTCAAGTCATTGCTAGAGCCAGGCAAATAAGAGAATGAATGCCATATCCAAAGATCCTTCATTGCAACTACCTCAAGAATGATCGTTGTTTTGTTGCAGTGGCCTTTGTACTGATAATTCTTTCATGTCTAGTGCATACAATCAAGTTATCCAAGCATCCTTGACCATCCTCTTGTTTTACTCTCTGTCATCAGCCTCTGGATGTCTTCCTCGTAGGGTCCTCTCAAGTACTCCGATCCAAAAACATCAGTCACTGCTTTAGTGAACCTTGGAACGGCCTCCAAGATTGTGTCTTCACCAATGCTGACATAGTCGTCAATTGCATCTGCACCCATATGCCAAGACTCAAACAACTGCAATGCACTTCATAAGAGGGCTTGCACTTATCTCTCCGTGTGGATTTCTTCAAAGCTTGAACTAGTCATCATACTTCTCAACGGCTTTTGCAATGTTCAGAAAAAGGACAAGTGTGCATCCGAAAGCACCGACGAAAGTACTGATAGGTTGGATTTGGCTCAAAGTAGTCTCTCATGATCTTGGCATGGCCCTCCGCATTGTCATAGTTGATTTGTAAGCGGCCGAAGTACCGTCTTCCCGAGAAAAAATTGGAGAGAAGGAATTACCATGTTTTACGACACAGAGCCGCCGCCACCTCCTGTTCTTCATCAGAGGGCTGATTTGGAGTCCGTTTGTGAATAATGAAAGATACATAAAATCAACTATGACGTCCTTTGTGAATTCTCCCGAGGGAAGTTTCTTGTTTGTTTGTGCAGGGCTCTCAACGGAAGTTTCTACATCCAATAATGTGCTTCCGCTTCTTTTCGTACACTTTTTTTTGGGTTGGACGTCATCTTCTTCTGGATAGACGACAAATTGGTCATAGTCATTGAGGGAGTCCTGGACTAGGGGGTGTCCGGACAGCCGGACTATCATCGTCCGCCGGACTCCAAGACTACGAAGATACAAGATTGAAGACTCTGTCCCGTGTCCGGATGGGACTTTCCTTGGCGTGGAAGGCAAGCTTGGCGATACGGATATGTAGATCTCCTACCACCAGAATCGACTGTGTAACCCTAGCCTCCTCCGGTGTCTATATAAACCGGAGGGCTTTAGTCCGTAGGACACAACATACATTACAACAATCATACCATAGGCTAGCTTTAGGGTTTAGCCTCCTTGATCTCGTGGTAGATCCACTCTTGTACTACCCATATCATCAATATTAATCAAGCAGACGTAGGGTTTTACCTCCATCGAGAGGGCCCGAACTCGGGTAAAACATCGTGTCCTCGCCTCTCGTTACCATCCGCTTAGACGCACGTTCGGGACCCCTACCCGAGATCCGCCGGTTTTGACACCGACATTGGTGCTTTCATTGAGAGTTCCTCCGTGTCGCCACCGATAGGCCTGATGGCATCTTCAACCAACGATGCTGTCCGGTGAGACTTTTCTCCCGCACAGATCTTCAGATTCGCGGCTTCGCGATCATGGGCTAATTCATTTGGCCATCCGAGCAGATCGAAAGCTACGCCCCTGGCCGTCAGGTCAGATTCGGAAGCCTAAACTTCACGGCCGATGTCCACGGAGACTTGATCTTCGACGGACCCGAGCCACAGCCGAGCGCGCCGCACTGTTGCGATGGGTATGATGTAACTCTGCCGCCGAACAGTGCCTTGGTGGCCGCACGCGAATCCGCTCCGGCTATTAGACCGGAGCCGATTGCCCAGATAGAGGATCGGTGGATGGACACCGCCTCGGGGGCTTCAACTACCACGGCAATGGAGCCGAACACTAGTCTTGTCCCTCGCAAAACTCGTGATTCCGAGGTGCCAGACTCCCTGCCGGACTCCAAACCTCCTGCGCCCCTACCAACCAAATCGGATTGGGCGCCGGTTATGGAATTCACCGCCACGGACATCTTCCAATACTCACCTTTTGGCGACATCCTGAATTCACTAAAGCATCTCTCGTTATCAGGAGAGCCCTGGCCGGAGTATGGCCAGGATGGTTGGGATACGGGCGACGAAGAAATTCAGAGCCCACCCACCACCCACTTTGTAGCCACTGTCGACGACTTAGCCGACATGCTAGACTACGACTCCGAAGACATCGACGCTATAGACGACGACGCCGGAGACGATCAAGAAACAGCGCCTATAGGGCACGCGAGGACCACCTCGTCATACGACATATATGTTGGGGAACGTAGTAATTTCAAAAATTTTCCTACGCATACGCAAGATCATGGTGATGTATAGCAACGAGAGGGGAGAGTGTTGTCCACATACCCTTGTAGACCCGAAGCGGAAGCGATCACAACGTAGAGGAAGTAGTCGACGTTCTCCTCGCGATCCGACCGATCCGCGCCGTTACTCGACGCCCGAAGTTCTTGACACACGACAGCTCGATGACGCCCCTCACTCCGATCCAGCCGAGTGTCGAGGGAGAGTTCCACAAGACGACGGCGTGGGACGATCTTGATGTTTCACGGCGCAGGCTTCGCTTAAGCTTCATGACGGTATAACCGAGGTGGAATATGGTGGAGGGGGCACCGACACGGCTAAGGAACGATCTAAAGATCAACTTGTGTGTTCCAAGGTGCCCCCTGCCCTCAGATATAAAGGAGCAAGGGGGGGGCCGGCGGCCAAGGGTGGCGCGCCAAGGAGTCCTACTCCTCAGGGAGTAGGATTCCCCCAATCCTAGTTGGACTAGGATTCCTGGGGGAAAAGAGAGAGGGGCGGCCCTTCTCCTAGTCCTAGTAGGACTAGGGAAGGGGAGGCGCGCCTACCTAGGGCTGGCCCTTCTCCTTTCCACTAAGGCCCATCGAGGCCCATTTACCTCCCGGGGTTCCGTAACCTCCCCACTTCCAGAATTCCGCCGCTCGAACCATTCGAACTCCAAACATAGGCTTCCAATATATCAATCTTTATGTCTCGACCATTTCGAGACTCCTCGTCATGTCCGTGATCACATCCGGGACTAACTCCTTCGGTACATCAAAATACATAAACTCATAATAAGCGCCATCGAAACCTTAAGCGTGCGGACCCTACGGTTCGAGAACAATGTAGACATGACCTAGAACTATTCACGGTCAATAACCAACAGCGGACCTGGATGCCCATATTGGTTCCTACATATTCTACGAAGATCTTTATCGGTCGACCGCATAACAACATACGTTGTTCCCTTTGTCATCGGTATGTTACTTGCCCGAGATTCGATCGTCGGTATCCAATACCTAGTTCAATCTCGTTACGCAAGTCTCTTTACTCGTTCCGTAATACATCATCTCACAACTAACTCATTAGTTGTAGTGCTTGCAAGGCTTAAGTGATGTGCATTACCGAGAGGGCCCAGAGATACCTCTCCGACAATCGGAGTGACAAAACCTAATCTCAAATACGCCAACCCAACATTTGCCTTTGGAGACACCTGTAGTACTCCTTTATAATCACCCAGATTACGTTGTGATGTTTGGTAGCACCCAAAGTGTTCCTCCGCAAACGGAGTTGCATAATCTCATAGTTATAGGAACATGTATAAGTCATGAAGGAAGCAATAGCAACATACTAAACGATCGTGTGCTAAGCTAACGGAATGGGTCATGTCAATCGATCATTCAACTAATGATGTGACCTTGTTAATCAAATAACAACTCCTTGTTCATGGTTAGGAAACATAACCATCTTTGATTAACAAGCTAGTCAAGTAGAGGCATACTAGTGACACTTTGTTTGTCTATATATTCACACATGTATTATGTTTCGGTTAATACAATTCTAGCATGAATAATAAACATTTATCATGATATGAGGAAATATATAATAACTTTATTATTGCCTCTAGGGCATATTTCCTTCAGCCTCCCACTTGCACTAGAGTCAATAATCTAGATCACATCACCATGTGATTAACATCGATAGTTCACATCATCATGTGATTAACACCCATAGTTCACATCGCCATGTGACCAACACCCAAAGGGTTTACTAGATTCAGTAATCTAGTTCACATCGCTATGTGATTAACACCCAAAGAGTACTAAGGTGTGATCATGTTTTGCATGTGAGAGAGTCTTAGTCAACGGGTCTTTCACATTCAGATCCGTTATGTATTTTGCAATTTTTCTATGTCTACAATGCTCTGCACAAAGCTACTCTAGCTAATTGCTCCCATTTTCAATATGTATCTAGATCGAGACTTAGAGTCATCCAGATCAGTGTCAAAACTTGCATCGATGTAACCCTTTACGACGAACCTTTTGTCACTTCCATAATCGAGAAACATATCCTTATTCCACTAAGGATAATTTTGACCGCTGTCCAAATGATCTACTCCTAGATCACTATTGTACTCCCTTGCCAAACTCAAGGCAGGTATACAATAGATCTGGTACACAAGATGGCATACTTTATAGAACCTATGGCCAAGGCATAGGGAATGACTTTCATTCTCTTTCTATCTTCGCCGTGGTCGGGTTTTGAGTCTTACTCAATTTCACACCTTGTAACACAGGCAAGAACTCTTTCTTTGACTGCTCCATTTTGAACTACTTCAAAATCTTGTCAAGGTATGTACTCATTGAAAAACTTATCAAGCATCTTGATCTATCTCTATAGATTTTGATGCTCAATATGTAAGCAACTTCACCGAGGTCTTTCTTTGAAAAACTCCTTTCAAACACTCCTTTATGCTTTGCAGAATAATTCTACATTATTTCCGATCTACAATATGTCATTCACATATACTTATCGAAATGTCAGTAGTGCTCCCACTCACTTTCTTGTAAATACAGGCTTCACCGTAAGTCTCAGATAAAATTATATGCTTTGATCAACTCATCAAAGCGTATATTCCAACTCCGAGATGCTTGCACCAGTCCATAGATGGATCGCTGGAGCTTGCACACTTTGTTAGCTCCCTTTGGATCGAAAAACCTTCTCGTTGCATCATATACAACTCTTCCTCCGTAAAACCATTCAGAATGCAGTTTTACATCCATTTGCCAAATTTCATAAATTGTGGCAATTGCTAACATGATTCGGACAGACTTAAGCATCGCTACAGCTTGAGAAAATCTCATTGTAGTCAACATCTTGAACTTTGTCAAAAACCTTTTGCAACAAGTCGAGCTTTGTAGATAGTAACACTACTATCAACGTCTGTCTTCCTCTTGAAGATCCATTTATTTTCTATGGTTTGCCGATCATCGGGCAAATCCATCAAAGTCCATACTTTGTTCTCATACATGGATCATATCTCGATTTCATGGCCTCAAACCATTTTATGGAATCTGGGCTCATCATCGCTTCCTCATAGTTCGTAGGTTTGTCATGGTCAAGTAACATGACCTCCGTAACAGGATTACCGTACCACTCGTGCGGATCTCACTGCTTTTACCTACGAGGTTCGGTAGTAACTTGATCTGAAGTTTTATGATCATCATCATTAACTTCCTCACTAATTGGTGTAGGTGTCACAGAACCAATTTCGTGATGAACTACTTTCCAATAAGGGAGCTAGTACATTACCTCATCAAGTTCTACTTTCCTCCCACTCACTTCTTTCGAGAGAAACTCCTTC
This sequence comes from Aegilops speltoides, assembly GCA_021437245.1. Classification (NCBI taxonomy): domain Eukaryota; kingdom Viridiplantae; phylum Streptophyta; class Magnoliopsida; order Poales; family Poaceae; genus Aegilops; species Aegilops speltoides. The sequence goes on from CM038141.1 coordinate 466,075,280, forward strand.
TCTAGAAAGGATCCATTCTTAGCAACGAATGTCTTGCCTTCGGATCTGTGATAGAAGGTGTACCCAACTGTCTCCTTTGGGTATCCTATGAAGACACATTCGATTTGGGTTTGAGCTTATCAGATGAAACTTTTTCACATAAGCATCGCAGCCCCAAACTTTAAGAAACGACAACTTTGGTTTCTTGCTAAACCACAGTTCATATAGTGTCGCCTCAACGGATTTAGATGGTGCCCTATTTAACGTGAATGCAGTTGTCTCTAATGCATGATCCCAAAACGACATTGGTAAATCGGTAAGAAACATCATAGATTGTACTATATCCAATAAAGTACGGTTATGACGCTCGGACACACCATTATGATCTGGTGTTCGGTGGCATGAATTTGTGAAACTATTCCACATTGTTTTAATTGAAGACCAAACTCAGAATTTAAATATTTGTCCCCGCTGATCAAATCGAGAAACCTTATTTTCTTGTCACGATGATTTTTCCACTTCACTCGAAATTCTTTGAATCCTTTCAACTATTTCAGACTTATGTTTCATCAAGTAGATATACCCATATCTGCTCAAATCATCTGTGAAGGTCGAAAATAATGATACTTGTCGGGAGCCTTAATATTCATCGGACCACATACATCAAGATGTATGATTTCCAACAAATCTGTTGCTCGCTCCAATGTTCCGAGAACGGTGTTTTAGTCATCTTGCCCAAGAGGCATGATTCGCAAGCATCAAGTGATTCATAATCAAGTGATTCCAAAATCCCATCAGCATGGAGTTTCTTCATGCGCTTTACACCAATATGACCTAAACGGCAGTGCCACAAATAAGTTGCACTATCATTATTAACTTTGCATCTTTTGGTTTCAATATTATGAATATGTGTATCACTACGATCGAGATCCAATGAACCATTTTCATTGGGTGTGTAACCATATAAGGTTTTATTCATGTAAACAGAATAACAGTTTATTCTCTTACTTAAATGAATAACCGTATTACAAAAAACACGATCAGATCATATTCATGCTCAACGCAAACACCAAATAACATTTATTTAGGTTCAACACTAATCCCGAAAGTATAGGGAGTGTGCGATGATGATCATATCAATCTTGAAACTCCTTTCAACACACATCGTCACTTCACCCTTAACTAGTTTCGCTTATTCGCAACTCCTGCTTCGAAGTTACTACTCTTAGCAACCGAGCCATTACCAAATACCGAGGGTTGCTATAAACACTAGTAAAGTACACATCAATAACATGTATATCAAATATACCTTTGTTTATTTTGCCATCCTTCTTATCCGCCAAATACTTGGGGTAGTTCGCTCAAAGGACCAGTCCCTTTGCAGTAGAAGCACTTAGTCTCGTGCTTAGGTCCAGACTTGGGCTTCTTCACTTGAGCAACAACTTGCTTGCCGCTCTTCTTGAAGTTCCCTTCTATCCCTTTGCCCTTTTCTTGAAACTAGTGGTCTTGTTAATCATCAACACTTGATGTTCTTTCTTGAATTCTACCTTCATCGATTTCATCATCATGAAAAACTCGGGAATCATTTTCATCATCCCTTGCATACTATAGTTCATCACGAAGTTCTACTAACTTGGTGATGGTGACTAGAGAATTCATCAATCGATATCTTATCCGGAAGATTAACTCCCACTTGATTCAAGCGATTGAAGTACCTGCATAATCTGAGCACATGCTCACTAGTTGAGCGATTCTCCTCCATCTTTTAGCTATATAACTTGTTGAAGATTTCATATCTCTCAACTCGGTATTTGCTTGAAGTATTAACTTCAATTCTCGAACATCTCATATGGTCCATGATGTTCAAAACATCTTTGAAGTCCCGATTCTAAGCTGTTAAGCATGGTGCACTTAAACTATCAAGTAGTCATCATATTGAGCTAGCCAAACGCTCATAACGCTTGCATCCGCTCCCGCAATAGGTCCGTCATCTAGCGTGCATTAAGGACATAATTCTTCAGGCAAGAATGAGGATAAACCTCCGATCACGGATCGAATCCGCATCATTGCTACTAACATTTTTCAACACATTTTCTCTAGGAACATATCAAAAACAAACATATGAAAGCAACAACGCGAGCTATTGATCTACAACATAATTTGCAAAAACTACCAGACTAAGTTCATGATAAATTTAAGTTCAATTAATCATATTACTTAAGAACTCCCACTTAGACAGACATCTCTCTAGTCATCTAAGTGATCACGCGATCCAAATCAACTAAACCATAACCGATCATCACGTGAGATGGAGTAGTTTTCAATGGTGAACATCTTATGTTGATCATATCTACTATATGATTCACGCCGACCTTTCGGTCTCCGTGTTCCGAGGCCATATCTGCATATGCTAGGCTCGCAAGTTTAATCTGAGTATTCGCGTGTGCAAAACTGTCTTGCACCCGCTGTAGATGGACGAGAGCTTATCACACCCGATCATCACGTGGTGTCCGGGCACGATTTAACTTTGGCAACGGTGCATACTGTGGAGAACACTTCTTGATAATTTAGTGAGAGATCATCTTATAATGCTACCGCCAATCAAAGCAAGATAAGATGCATAAAAGATAAACATCACATGCAAATCAATATAAGTGATATGATATGGTCATCATCATCTTGTGCTTCGTGATCTCCATCTCGCAGCACCATCATGATCACCATCGCCACCGGCGCGACACCTTGATCTCCATCGTAGCATCGTTGTCGCCTCGCCAATCTTATGCTTCTACGACTATCGCTACCGCTTAGTGATAAAGTAAAGCATTACAGTATGCATTGCATTTCATACAATAAAGCGACAACCATATGGCTCCTGCCATTGCCGATAACCGGTTACAAAACATGATCATCTCATACAATAAAATATAGCATCATGTCTTGACCATATCACATCACAACATGCCCTGCAAAAACAAGTTAGACGCCCTCTACTTTGTTGTTGCAAATTTTACGTGGCTGCTACGGGCTTAAGCAAGAACCAATCTCACCCACGATCAAAACCACAACGATATTTCGTCAAATAGACTCCGCTTTTAACCTTCTCAAGGACCGGCGAGCCACACTGGTTCAACTAAAGTGAGAGAGACAGACACCCGCCGGTCACCTTTAAGCAACGAGTGCTCAGAAGCGGTGAAACCAGTCTCGCGAAGCGCACGCGTAATGTCGGTCCGGCCGCTTCATCTCACAATACCGCTGAACCAAAGTATGACATGCTGGTAGGTAGTATGACTTGTATCGCCCACAACTACCTTGTGTTCTACTCGTGCAAAACATCAAACCATAAAAACCTAGGCTCGGATGCCACTGTTGGGGAACGTAGTAATTTCATAAATTTTCCCACGACACGCAAGATCATGGTGATGTATAGCAACGAGAGGGAGAGTGTTGTCCACATACCCTTGTAGACCCAAGCGAAGCGATCACAACGTAGAGGAAGTAGTCGACGTTCTCCTCGCGATCCGACCGATCCCGCGCCGTTACTCCGACGCCCGAAGTTCTTGACACACGACAGCTCGATGACGCCCTCGTACTCGATCCAGCCGAGTGTCGAGGGAGAGTTCCACAAGACGACGGCGCAGGACGATCTTGATGTTTCACGGTAGCAGGCTTCGCTTAAGCTTCATGACAGTATAACCGAGGTGGAATATGGTGGAGGGGGCACCGACACGGCTAAGGAACGATCTAAAGATCAACTTGTGTGTTCAAGGTGCCCCTGCCCCGTGATATAAAGGAGCAAGGGGAGGGGGGGCGGCCAAGGGTGGGCGCCAAGGAGTCCTACCTCGGGAGTAGGATTCCCCCAATCCTAGTTGGACTAGGATTCCTGAGGGGAAAGAGAGAGGGGGGCGGCCCTTCTCCTAGTCCTAGTAGGACTAGGGAAGGGGGAGGCGCGCCTACCTAGGGCTGGCCCTTCTCCTTTCCACTAAGGCCCATCGAGGCCCATTTACCTCCCGGGGTTCCAGTAACCTCCGGTACTCCAGAATTCCGTTTGCCCGGAACCATTCCAACTCCAAACATAGGCTTCCAATATATCAATCTTTATGTCTCGACCATTTCGAGACTCCTCGTCATGTCCGTGATCACATCCGGGACTCAACTCCTTCGGTACATCAAAATACATAAACTCATAATAACCGCCATCGAAACCTTAAGCGTGCGGACCCTACGGTTCGAGAACAATGTAGACATGACCTAGAACTATTCACGGTCAATAACCAACAGCGGGACCTGGATGCCCATATTGGTTCCTACATATTCTACGAAGATCTTTATCGGTCAGACCAAGATAACAACATACGTTGTTCCCTTTGTCATCGGTATGTTACTTGCCCGAGATTCGATCGTCGGTATCCAATACCTAGTTCAATCTCGCTACCGCAAGTCTCTTTACTCGCTCAGTAATACATCATCTCACAACTAACTCATTAGTTGTAGTGCTTGCAAGGCTTAAGTGATGTGCATTACCGAGAGGGCCCAGAGATACCTCTCCGACAATCGGAGTGACAAAACCTAATCTCAAATACGCCAACCCAACATTTGCCTTTGGAGACACCTGTAGTACTCCTTTATAATCACCCGATTCGCCAGGACGCTTGGTAGCACCCAAAGTGTTCCTCCGCAAACGGAGTTGCATAATCTCATAGTTATAGGAACATGTATAAGTCATGAAGGAAGCAATAGCAACATACTAAACGATCGTGTGCTAAGCTAACGGAATGGGTCATGTCAATCAGATCATTCAACTAATGATGTGACCTTGTTAATCAAATAACAACTCCTTGTTCATGGTTAGGAAACATAACCATCTTTGATTAACAAGCTAGTCAAGTAGAGGCATACTAGTGACACTTTGTTTGTCTATATATTCACACATGTATTATGTTTCCGGTTAATACAATTCTAGCATGAATAATAAACATTTATCATGATATGAGGAAATATATAATAACTTTATTATTGCCTCTAGGGCATATTTCCTTCAATATACATGGTGGATACCCCAAAAGAGAGCGATAACGAGGACCAACGGGCCGCGGCAGAGGATAACCCCGCCGATAAACAACCAAAACGGCGGCGCAGATGCCGCCCTAAGCCCCGCCTCGACAACAACAACGCTCCTAAGGACCCCGCATTACAGCAGGGCACAAAAGTGGATGACGAGCATGTAGATAAGCAACCGTCCGAACAGGACGAGTCAGATAATCAGTCCAGGCCCGCGAAACGACGGTTCGACGATCTCACGCCGGACACGCCACGAAGGCAAAACCTTCGGAAAAGACTCGTCAACACTGCAAGAAGCTTGAAGAAAGAAAAACGGAAGCTCAAAACAGCGGAAGACACACTCAGAATGAGGTGGAGCAAAGTACTCAAAACCGCGGATAAATACGGCAATGTCCACCAATCAAAGAGCTACCTGAAGCGCAAGCTGCTACCGGAATTCGACGACGAGGCTATAGAGCCCCCACAGTCAAAAAATAAAGAGGCAGCCCGGTTGGATAGACGACCGGATGATAGGCCAAATTCTGAAAGCGGCGCCACACATAAACCAACCAATGAACTTGGAAGGACAGATGGCCCAGCCAGGTCCATCTACGGGCCAATGAAGAAGGCCCCAAGAAGCAAGGCAACACGTCAAGTGTCCGAAGATAGCGGCACACCCAAATACTGGGCGCCAGACACCCACTATGTTTCACCGATGAGGTGCTGGACCATGAATTTCAGCAGGATTTAAACCCATAAACATAGAGGCCTACGATGGAACAACAGACCTCGAGTCTCGGATAGAAGATTATATACTACATATACACATGGCCGAGGAGACGATCTCCACGCCAGTAAAATACCTACCCTCAAGCTCAAAGGGCCAGCCCGTCTGCTGGCTTAAAAGCCTCCCGTAAAACATGTTGGAAGTTGGGAAGAGCTCGAGGACGCGTTTAGAGCAAATTTTCAAGGGACTTATGTCCGCCCTCCGGACGCAGATGATCTAAGTCATATAACTCAACAGCCCGGAGAGTCAGCGCGGAAATTCTGGAACAGGTTTCTCACCAAAAAGAACCAAAAAGTCGACTGTCCGGACGCCGAAGCCTTAGCAGCTTTTAAACACAATGTCCGAGACGAATGGTGAAAGTGCAACTAATCCCCAGGTGGTTTTGGTAATTAATAACAACATATATATCATTGAACTAATTATTTCTTGAGAATATTTCAGAAAGTTCAGTGATATGGGTATGGCAATGACTGATGATGTGGACCCCTCAAAATGCTAAGGAAAACATTGGCAAAAGCTCAAGACTCCATTTTTGGTTTAGTGATCCAAGATCACATTGAGTCCATAGGAAAGCCAATACTATTAAAAGGGGATGAGGTTATGATGATGATCCGTTGCTCAAAGTGCTTAGTGATTTATCTCTCAAACTATCGCAATCTTTCACTCCAACATATACTCATAAGTAATCTCGGTCCCACCGATTCCATAAACTCACCACACCGAGATGAACCACCTCACCATATACCCAAACCCTAGAAATTTCGGATTTTCCGATTCCAAACTCGGTCTTACGAAATTGGTGTTGCTAACCTTCAGAACCTTCAGACTCAAATCGGTGTCACCGAGATGAGAAAGTCGGTCCCACCGAGAATGGCAAACCCTAGACTTTGGAAGAATCGGACTAACCGAGATTGTATTTTCGGTCCCATCGAAAATCCCAACGCTCACAAGATTTGAACTTTCGGTCTCACCGAGTTGTCAACTTCGGTCCGACCGAGATTGGTCAAATGTGTAACGGTTGGATTTTGTGTGGAGGCTATAAATACCCTCCACCTCCTCTTCATTCGTGGAGAGAGCCATCGAAAGATCTACCACTCCTACCTTACATTTCGAGAAGAAAACTACCTACCCTTGTGTTGAGATCAAGTTGCTCCACTTCCACCATATGAAACTTGATTTCTAGCCTTCCCAAGTTGCTTTCCACTCAATCCTTTCTTCCACCACAGCCAAATCAGTGAGGAGAGTTGAGTGTTGGGGAGATTATCATTTGAAGCACAAGAGCAAGGAGTTCATCATCACCAACACCATCTATTACCTTTTGGAGGGTGGTGCCTCCTAGATTGGTTAGGTGTCGCTTGGGAGCCTCCACAAGATGTGGAGTTGAACCAAGAAGTTTGTAAGGGCAAGGAGATCGCCTACTGTGAAGATCTACCCCGAGTAAGGCTAGTCCTCCGTGGACGAGGCCATGATGGCATAGACAAGGTTACTTCTTCGTGGACCCTTCGTGGGTGGAGCCTCCGTGGACTCTCGCAGCCGCTACCCTCCGTGGGTTGAAGTCTCCATCAACGTGGATTGACGATAGCACCACCTATCGGAACCACGAGAAAAATCTCCGTGTTCCAAATTGCGCTTGCTCTTCTCCACCTCTTATTTACTACATGTGCAATTTACTTTCTGCTGCCACTACTCTAGAATTGCATGTGTAGGGTGATACTTGACTTGCTCATCATTGTGAACTTGCTAAAAACTTGTCCTAATCAAAAGGCTAAACTTTTAAATTGTCAAGTAGTCTAATCACCCCCTCTAGACATACTTCCGATCCTACAAGTGGTATCGAGCTTTGGTCTCCATTGGATTGGTTTCATTGCATTGACTCCATAAGCTTGGTTTCACAACCTAGGAGAGTATGGCGCCTAGTGAGGGTAATTTTCAGAGAGGTCCTTACTTTGATGGTTCAAACTTTGCTAGTTGGAAGCATAAAATGAAAATGCATATTCTTGGACATAACCCCGCCGCATGGGGCATTATTTGTGTTGGCTTGCAAGGTGAGTTCTTCGAGGAAGGAAAAGTTCCGGATCGCGGGTTACAGCGGATGAGTTGCGGATGTTACGTAACAATGCTCAAGCTTGTGACATTCTCTTCAATGCTTTGTGTCCCGAGGAGTTCAACAAGATCAGCCGTCTTGAGAATGCAAAAGAGATTTGGGATACTTTGGTCGAAATGCACGAAGGTACCGAGTCCGTGAAGGAATCAAAGCTAGATGTTCTTCAAGGTCAACTTGACAAGTTCAAGATGAAGGAAGGTGAAGGAGTCGCTGAAATGTACTCTAGGCTCGCTCTCATCACCAATGAGGTTGCCAGCTTAGGAAGCGAAGAAATGACCGACCGATTCATCATCAAGAAGATTCTCAGAGCTTTGGATGGAAAGTATGACACCGTGTGCACTTTGATCCAAATGATGCCAAACTACAAGAATCTCAAGCCTACCGAAGTCATTGGAAGAATTGTTTCTCATGAGATGACACTTAAAGATAAGGAAGAGCTTCACAACAAGTCAAGTGGTGCTTACAAAGCTGCAGTTGAAGCTTCCACAACCTCAAGTGACAAGCTGGTTTCCAATGAAGAGATAAGCCTAATGGTGAAGAACTTCAACAAATTCTACAAGAGTAGAAGCAAGGAAAGAAGCTCAAAGTCTAGATCATATGATGAAAAGAGATCTTCTAGTCGTGATCGAAACTGCTACAATTGTGGAAGACCCGGACACTACTCAAATGAGTGTTCGACTCCCCACAAGAGAAGAGAAGAATCTCCAAGAAGAAGAAGCTCAAGAGAAGAGTCACCTCGAAAAGAGAGAAGGAGTAGAGATGATCGTTATGAACGAAGATCCTCTCGGAGAAGCAAGGATTCGGAAAGGAAAGACAAGTCATCAAGGAGCTATACAAGAAGAAAACATCAAGCTCATGTTAGGAATGGGTCTCCGCCCGACTCCGACAATCACTCCGAAAGAAGCTATCACTCCAACTCCGAATACAGTCAAGATGAAGGTGTTGCCGGTCTTGCTCTCGTATCCTCCAACTCTAACTCCTATGACTTGTTTGATTCACCAAATGAGGGAATTGGACGATGCTTCATGGCTAAAGGCCCCAAGGTATCACACCCTGAATTTATTGACTTTGATAGTGATGAAGATGACTTGCTTGGTGAAGATGAGCTTTTACATGACAAATCTAGTGAGCTTAGTAATGATGAACATGCTAATAGTCTTTATAGTCGAGAAGAGTCGAATGACAATGCTATGAAGGAGATTGAGCGTCTAACCAAAGAACTAAACACTCTTAAGTTAGCTCATGAAACAACTCAAGAAGATCATAGAGAGCTCCTAAGATCTCATGAGAAGCTACGCTTCGAGAAGCTCAATCTAGAGCAAGAACATGAGTTTCTAAAAGCTATCAATGACGATCTTCGAAAGAAGAGTTCTTCATATCTTGCCAAACGACTTCTCTTGTCTAATTTCTTGCCACCCATTAAAACTAAGCATGACAAGCATAAGAAAATTCTTCATCTAGTAGTAACAATAACCATGCTAAATCAAATGTTGTTACTTCTAGTAATTCTCTTGATTCCACTAACAATGTTTCAAGCCAAGTTTCACTTGAGCAAGAAAATAGTTTATTGAAAGGGATTATAGAGAAAGGTGTCTACAAGAGCCTTGCCGGAAGCAAGAACTTTGAGGAAATTGTTCGCAAGCAAGGAAGACACCGAAGAATCAAGGAATTGGTTTTGAGCGAAAGTTCAACGCCGAGGGTGTTGAATGGGAAGAAGGTCAATATCCCACTCCAAAGTTTGTTTCTCAAAAGGAGAAGTATGATCCTACTTCTTCCAATGTGGAACAAGCTCAAGATGACCTTCCACCACAAGACCACAAGCTTAAAGGCAAGGACAAGCTTCAAGAGGAGATTGATGCATTCATTGAAGCACCCAAGGCCATGGTCAAGTGGGTTCCCAAGGAAACTTCAAGTTCTACTTCGACAAGCTCAACTACTACCCCAAGGATTCCCATCAAGATGATGTGGATCCCGAAGAAGAAGAACTAGAGAGTTCTTGAGGGTGACTCCGCCAACATACTTCACTCACACTCTTTTTGGCAGAGAACTTGTGCAATCAACTTCCACATCCTGCACTAGTTCATGGAGTCACAAACCCTCTTGTTGGTAAGTCAAGGGACAAGGTAATCATTGCTTTCATGGACATCATCTATTGTGAACTTCAATCTATGTCCATGGATATCCTTGTTTGTTCCTTGTGGGACTAACCCATGTAGGTATTGAAAGTGCCCGAATCCAAAGGATTGCTCTCAACTCTTGGTGATCTTCATCAACATTGAGCATCCACATCTTCAACATCTACATGAAGTCTTCAACGACAACCCAAGGTTAGTTTGACCCTTTAAAAGGGGTTCTCACATCAAGGGGGAGCTTTGCTCTTAAGAATTGAGCTAAAGCATCTTCAAATGATGTGAACACACTAATGCTTTATGGAAAAGTGGTAACCCCACTTGTGCTTAAACGATGAGTATGACCTATGATCAAATGTACTCATTTGACTCCTAAGTCAATATACTCATATATAGATGACCTAGTCATCGCCAAATTGTGTGCTAGTTGCTAGAGTTTTGTTTGTGCATGTTTGACACATATTTCATTTGCTATCTTATTGTGTGAGCATGTTGGATGCATGATTTTATCCATTCAAGGACATCCATTTGTTGCTTGGTCTTTTGGATTTTTCTTTTTGACCAAATGGATGGACAAGAATGCCTAAGTTCCTCCCCTAGCTATCTATGCTTTCTTGTCTCAAATTCTATTCATGCTTATATCACAAACTTTGATCAAGTCTTTTTGGACAGCATCGAGTGAGGAGCACTTGAGCCACCGATCCGTCAAAAGCTTAAATTCCAAAACCTTCTAAGTACTTTCGGTCAAACCAATATACTCAAATCGGATGATCAAATTACTTGATTGATCTAGGTTTTCACCTCGGTGAAACCGAAGTTAAATTTCGGCGTGATCAAGTGAGTAATCGCTTGCGCTAACCATCTCGGTCCCACCGAGTTTTCCAACTCGGTCCCACCGACAGCTGAAGGGTATATATACCCGAGGGCAGCGCGCGCTAATTATTCCTTCAAAACGCCTCGCCCCCAAACCCTTAGCTGCCGTCGCCGTGGTCTCCGGATCGTCTCCGCCGTCGCTCAGGCGGCTCGCCATGGTCTTCATCGCCGCCAACGGTCTATCTCATCGTGCCGTTGCCGCCAGAGTGAAACTCCACCAAGTTGGGTGAGTTTCATCCTCTCGTGCTTCAACCTCGATTCAATGCACGATAGGTTTTGCCTAGCTTCTTGCCAAGTTTGAAATCTTCCTATCCAGCAGATTAGTTCTTAGAACGAAATTGAGTGAAAATTTTAGGGTTAGGTTTCACGAACACATCTCGGTGTGACCGATTCTACATTCTCGGATCGACCGATTTGGCCTCTCGCCATTGATCGCACTTTTTCGTTCAACTGAAGTTGTGCAAATCGGTAAGACCGAAATGAGGATTTAGTGAAACCCTAGTGCTCTCGGCTAGACCGAAACCCATTCCGTCCAACCGAAAGTGGTGTGAATGGTTCTGTTTAGGCACTTCGGATTCACCGAATTTTAGACTCGGTCGACCAAATGTATTCTGTGAAAACCTAAAACTGAAGTTTGAACTCATTCTTTTGCAAAATCTTCGCAGCTTGTGATAACTCTTCTATTACGCCTATACCTATTCTATTCATAGGTTGTCGGTCATGTCCGATGCAAGTGACAGCGTAACAGTCCGAATCACCATTGCAATTCCAGAGGCGGTCACAAGTCCCAAGCAAGCAGTTTTCCGATGATGGAGAGAGGAGCACACCAAGTGGTTTGCTGCGGCTGCCACTGTGGGGGTGAAGAAGAGAAATTCGATGAAGAGGACTCGATTTTGTGCCGAGGAGGAGATTACATCCAAGCCTAAAGGAAAGTGGTTGCCAAGGACTATCAAGGGCAACAAACAAAGAAAGGCACCAAGAAGATGAAGAAGTCCACAGTTGCAAAGAAGTGAGCATGGAAGAAGAAACCTCCAAAGAAGATAAAGAAAACTTCCAAGAGGAAGAGGATAGTACATGATGAAGCCGATGATGATTACGATGAGGAAGCACCCCAGCCTCCTCGAAGCCCAAGTTGATGGGAGATGCCATCGAGGCAGGAGCACCCACTAAATCTAAGCCATCAGCTCCAAAGAAAGGCAGCTCAAGCCAAACCTGCCGCCAAGCCAAAGAAAACAAGAAGAAATATTCCCGCTTGAGAGAAGAAGAAGGATAATGTGCCCCAAATGAGTCGATGAAGAGGCACATGTGTTGCTAAAGCTCGCATGTAAACCGCCACTCATAATGATGCTCATCCTCGAGCTGAAAATATGAAGGAAAGGAAGGACAAAGGTCTCGTGCTATGGAGGCAAGTTGATCCATATGCCACCAGAGAAGGACAGCTGTTGACTCAAGGTTCCACACCAGAGAGCAACAAGATTTCTATGAGACAGTGCTCATGGACAAAGAAGCCCATTATTGCTGATACTAGGTATGTTGACTGGAAATACATCGATAGTGAAGAGCACAGAGACTACTTCCCACATGTGCATGAGAGCTTCACTGCATGTGGAGTTGCAGAGTTCGTTGGTCAGAAGCTGACTGCTTGGAATGATGAGATGATCATGCGCTTCTATGCCACAAAGACATTTCTATCCAGATGGCGAATTGTGTGGATGATCAAAGGCGTAGATTCTCTTCAACAGCTTGAAGAGTGGGCTGAACTGCTGAATGCTCCAGTATCAAGAGATGATGATGTAGATGTCTATGGAATCCCCAAGAAGAATCATGAGTCAATGAGGAACATGTACAATGAGGTACCTGACAAGGATGTTGAGATATGGAAGCTTGGATCAGTGTATCATCTTCAGGCAGGTCTCCCAACCACTAACTCCATTCTGAGGCATACTTTGATGCCCAAGTCAGGAGACCATCGCATGATAAGAGGCTATTCTATCAACATGCTGCATATTCGGATCAAGACACCTTTTAAGGTGATGGACCCGATAGTTGAGACTATCAAGAGGACAGCAGCAGACTGTAAGAGGTCATGTGGGTTTGCCCCGCACATTCAGATGCTCATCAATGCCAAGTTTGGCACGGCACCTACTTGTTGGATAGACCCCACTTGCCACCGCAGCCCTAACATGAAGATAATGAAGTTGTGATGACCGAGGATGCTCCCACATCTGCTGAAGGACACGCTAAGTCTGAAGTCGCCAAACAAGCTAAGCCGAGAAGGAAGCAAGACAAAAGCAAAGAAAGCCCAAGAGCGTTGGAGAACAACTTCTTGAAGCTACCCAGAGGATTGAACTACGCCTGGCAAAGATAGTGCGCCTCGTGGAGAGTCTTGAGAGGATAGTTGAAGACAAGTTCCATGCTCGATGTCAAGTCGATCAAGTGCAGTCACCGCCAACAAGCTTGAGGCAGACATCGAGGAAGCGAAGAGGAGAAGGCAGAGCTCATGAAGGAGATGCAGGATGACCTTGTCGAGGATGACTACGAGCAGCCTGCTCCAAAGGCCCACAAAGCCCAGATCAGCTGCTATTCCAAAGGATGCACCCTGTGGCTACTACATCAGACCTCCCACACTCCATCGGCCCAGCCCAGCCTCCACTCCTCCAGCTCCACAGACTTCAGCAGAAGGTTTTGCAGATGCAGCTATCTCCACTCCATCAACGCAGCACAGAGCCGCCAACAGAGTCCCTAGTGACGCTTAGCTCTATACCTTTCGAACTTTTGGTAACTTGTTGCCAAAGGGGAGAAATTGTATAGATCATAGGACTTCTAGAGAGAGTGCTCGTTTTTGCTCTTTCGCTTGCGGTTTTCCTTGAGATACTTTTGAGTTTTCCGAGACATTTCGTGTGTTTGATACTACGCTTGTTTCTATCTTTGATGAGTGCTTGATCATACTATGCTTAATGTGTGCTTAATGCTTATCATATTCTATTCATATCTTGTATGATCATTTACTCATGTCTTGGTGATTGGGTGCATACTATTCATTCTTATCATTTTGTGCGCTTCCACCAAGATGTATGTGACATGGAAGAGTGACCCATGATCCTAATCGATTGTGCATTTGCATTCAAACGCAAATCTTAAATAATGCACAAATTTAGGGGAGCTCTTGCTTATCACATACTTCTCAAAGCGATTTATATTATTCATTGATTATATCCTTTGTCGAAGCTTTGATCTATATGTTGTCATCAATTACCAAAAAGGGGAGATTGAAAGTGCAACTAATCCCCGGTGGTTTTGGTAATTAATAACAACATATATATCATTGAACTAATTATTTCTTGAGAATATTTCGAAAGTTCAGTGATATGGGTATGGCAATGACCGATGATGTGGACCCTCAAAATGCTAAGGAAAACATTGGCAAAAGCTCAAGACTCCATTTTTGGTTTAGTGATCCAAGATCACATTGAGTCCATAGGAAAGCCAATACTATTAAAAGGGGATGAGGTTATGATGATGATCCGTTGCTCAAAGTGCTTAGTGATTTATCTCTCAAACTATCAGCAATCTTTCACTCCAACATATACTCATAAGTAATCTCGGTCCCACCGATTCCATAAACTCAGTCACACCGAGATGAACCACCTCAGCCATATACCCAAACCCTAGAAATTTCGGATTTTCCGATTCCAAACTCGGTCTTACCGAAATTGGTGTTGCCAATCTTCTGTAACCTTCTGTAATGGCAAACCCTAGACTTTGGAAGAATCGGACTAACCAAGATTGTATTTTCGGTCCCACCGAAAATCCCAACGTTCACAAGATTTGAACTTTCGGTCTCACCGAGTTGTCAACTTCGGTCTGACCGAGATTGGTCAAATGTGTGTAACGGTTGGATTTTGTGTGGAGGCTATAAATACCCTCCACCTCCTCTTCATTCGTGGAGAGAGCCATCGTAAAGATCTACCACTCCTACCTTACATTTCTGAGAAGAAAACTACCTACCCTTGTGTTGAGATCAAGTTGCTCCACTTCCACCATATGAAACTTGATTTCTAGCCTTCCCAAGTTGCTTTCCACTCAATCCTTTCTTCCACCACAGCCAAATCAGTGAGGAGAGTTGAGTGTTGGAGAGATTATCATTTGAAGCACAAGAGCAAGGAGTTCATCATCACCAACACCATCTATTACCTTTTGGAGGGTGGTGCCTCCTAGATTGGTTAGGTGTCGCTTGGGAGCCTCCACAAGATGTGGAGTTGAACCAAGAAGTTTGTAAGGGCAAGGAGATCGCCTACTTCGTGAAGATCTACCCCGAGTAAGGCTAGTCCTCCGTGGACGAGGCCATGATGGCATAGACAAGGTTGCTTCTTCGTGGACCCTTCGTGGGTGGAGCCTCCGTGGACTCTCGCAGCTGCTACCCTCCGTGGGTTGAAGTCTCCATCAACGTGGATTGACGATAGCACCACCTATCGGAACCACGAGAAAAATCTCCGTGTCTCCAAATTGCGTTTGCTCTTCTCCACCTCTTATTTACTACATGTGCAATTTACTTTCCGCTGCCACTACTCTAGAATTGCATGTGTAGGGTGATACTTGACTTGCTCATCATTGTGAACTTGCTAAAAACTTGTCCTAATCAAAAGGCTAAACTTTTAAATTGTCAAGTAGTCTAATCACCCCCCCTCTAGACATACTTCCGATCCTACAAATGGCTTGCCAGGCACCTCGGCCAAGAGAAGCCGAGGACAATGTCCGTACTAACAAGCCTCATGACCCGCTTCTGTGCGGGAGAGGATAGCTAGCTAGCAAGATGCAGCACCAGCGACCAAAGTACATCCGAGATAAGAGATGGAAACGGAAAATCACGGCGCAGAAAAGAGCAGCGCCGGAATAAAGAGAAAAACCCAAAGAGCACGGCAGTCAACGCCGGATTCAAAAGTCATGTCGAACAACAAAACACCGCCTTAAGGATGACAGCGATGAGTTGTCCAACTTAAACAAGATTTTGGGTCGGATATGTCAAATCCACAAGACCGGAAGGCTCGCAAACCACACCCACAGGATTGTTGGGTTTTCAAACAGTCCGCCGACTAAACGCCGAACACAAGGGGCTCGCGCAGCTTAAGACGATAAACCCCACCAGCAGAGCACCGAAAACAAAAGACTTTCCCACAAGAGGTCAAGGCAGTAAACTCACTTCATGTGATAATACGGAAAAATAGTGCGACACTTCCTAAAAAGAGCCTCGCACGGTCCAACCAAGCAGACCATAGAGATTGGATACCAAAACCAATCACTTTCGACCACCTGGACTATTCTAGAAGCGTTCGAAACGCGGGACGGACTGCCCTGATATTGAATCCCATAATCGACGGATTACAATTTACTAAAGTTCTAATGGATAGAGGCGGTGACTTAAACCTGCTGTATTCAAACACAATCCGCAAGATGGGGATAGACCCTACCAAAATTCAACACAGCCGCACTTCCTTCAAAGGAGTGACGCCGGGCCCTTATGCCAAGTGCACAGGCTCCCTATTACTAGAAGTCGTGTTCAGGTCACCGAACAATTTTCGACGCGAAAAACAATTTTTTCACATCGTCCCATTTAAAAGTGGATATCAAGCACTCTTGGGACGAAAGGCTTTTGTCCGTTTCAACGCCATACCGCATTACGCGTCTCTTACACTCAAGATGCTCGGTCCTCGAGGCATCATTTCAGTGCGAGGGTCACTTGAAGACCCCGGACACGGATAGACGAGTCCGGCATTGGTTGGCTAGGGGCTCCCTAGCCGCACAACCCTTGACAAGGGGTTGCGCGCACAAAGAATCGCGAGTTCATACAAATCCCGCTTTACTTATTTATGTTTCTTCTTCTCCTTTTTTTCGCACGAATTGTTTCCAAACTAAAGCGTTCCTCTCTTTTTACAGATGAACAACGTGCATACCCGCCCGTGATAACGGCACAACGGAGACACAGCGCAGACGCAAGAGGGACCCGCTATGAGGATTCTTTTCAGATTAAGACCTGCGTAAACCTTTTTTATCGCTCTTGTTGTTATTCTCCTTGGTTTCTTCCTATAACCACAGCGGAGCTCGACGCTTTGGCATCGGCGCGTCGGAAGACCATGCCCGCACTGACACTAGGGGCTTAGGGCATTATTCTGCCCATTATCATAAAGACCGAACACCTTAGGGAGTGTTCGGCGCCTCGAGTTAGGCATTATATGCATCAGCTCAATCATGTCTTTGGTCAAATGTTGGGTTTGCCCGGCCTCGTGTTTTGCTGCCTTACGCCCGTATCATCGGCTAACACGACACCGGAGAACTATCTGCGATTGTGCCCCGGCCGGGCCGGGCGAGCACCTCAAGAGAGAAAGCCGAAAACCGATCGTCATGATATAGCGAGAGACCTGGTCAACCACTCGATCGACTACCGTAATGTTTAGAATTTCGCTTTGACGAAGGACCGCTTCCGGTCAGGCACACGCGCGCCCATAATCGGAGAAGTGTGGCCTCTGTGGGCTATATCGTAGCCCCACCTCGAACTCCAATGGCTAAGTGAAAGTGATAAAGCATTATAGTCCGGATTGCCTCGCTTGCTACGCTACCACCTCCTAAACAGACCGAGACGCCGATTAAGTGTGAACACGCACTATTTTTATGAACACCCCGCACCTTGTGCGTGGGGGCTAAGCCAAAGATCGCAATCTTTCAAAGTTATACAAATGTATATTTAAAACGGCTGCTCAGAGCAGTTTTACCACTTGGGACGCACAAGTATAAAAAGCGCTTATGGCATAATCGTTGTTTTATAAGCTAAAACGCTCATTTGAACGTGACATTTTTGAGCATCGCGACTCTATTACACGAGCACCACGCATAACTTCCCGAAATAGTGCTCGGCGGGAGCCGGTTTCATCCAACTCGGGCGGCAACAGCGGTGGCATCCATCTCGCCCACGCGCTTTACGCTGGCAAGTGCCATCCGCGCGCTTCGATGCAGCCGACCGCTTCATCTCCTTGATATGCGGCACCGCCCAAGGAATTGCTGCAGAAGTCGAAGTAGCTCGTCGCCTTGGGCCTCTCGCCGCGATATGAGCCACGATATCACCATGGCAAGTCCGGACAATCTATTTAGCTCGCCCATTCGCCAACCGGTCGGTCAACGGAAGTGAGCGATTCGGACTATGGAATTGAGACCAAAATAGCTCTTCCGCCTTGTGATCCTTCCGCTCCGAAGTGCTCAACGGCATCGGCCGCGACTTGCCGCTTAAGTCCATATACGGATCCTCCGGACTCCACACCGATCAAATTGAGCATACTTTTGATCCATAAACCGGCGACGAGCAGATAAGGCTTGCCGCCACAATATCTCCTACCGGGCGCAGCTCCTCCCTCATGGCTCGCATGGCGAGCTGGCATCCTTGGCCTCGGCGGTGGCCTTCTTCAGTCTTCCCGCTCCGATAAGCGCCTTTTCAAGAGCCTCATTGCGGTCGGCAAGATCTTTTACTTTCACGGCCAATTCGCCACCTCTTCCCGCTAGGCAAGGAGCAGCCCTTTTCGCTTTCAACTCCTCGGCCCTCGAGGCAGCGCACACTCCTTCGGGCTTGCTCCTTGGCTTGAGCAAGTTTGGCCCAAGGCTCTCCACAGAAGCAAAGACCGCTCAGATAACAAAGATATAATTTATGAGAGGAGGGCTTTGACCCCATTAATAAAGCGATCGTGGAGAACCCATTTACCTTGCGACTCGTCAAATCGCCGGTTGACAAGTGCGATGTCCAGATCCGCGCGTCAAGTTGCCGATTAACTCGGCAACCCCACTAGTCCGCTAGCCCTCGGACTATCCGCCACCTGCATAGGAACGGCGACATTCATTACTTGCGATTTCGATCCTCTAAGACGCTGTCGCCTTCGACAACCTACCGAGTCTCGGGGCCACTATCTATACAGGCACACTTTTATGTGCAAAACTGTCAAAAATAGAAGGTGCGCCATTTTCGCGCACCTCAAATCCCGCCAAACAAACTCATAGCGGCGTTATTTAATCCGCCTCGGCGGACTAAATCCTTCCAATCACCATGTGCATCAACGCACGATGATCTTACGAGATGGACGCCTCTCAAGCAGATTCTTGATTCTCCCGGCGGATACTAGCGGGCGCCGAACTTTCCGCCCTCCAGCTCGGGATACCTCCGTGATGATACTTCAAGCTCGTCGCTTTATCTCGATGGCGCAGCAGACGGGCGTTGCTTCCATCATCTCCTAAGAAGGTCCTCAAGACGAACTCATCTCAAGGCTGCAAACCGAACTGCAAGATAAAAATTTCGTCACCCATGAAGCACAAATGGAGGTATTTTCTTACTAATGAAATCCCCTTTTCATACTCACGGCTCACCGGAGAGCTGATTCTCGGCGATGATTGTGCATCCGATTCTCCCGGACGCGGACCCCGGTGAAGATCTCTTCCCCGCTTAGGGCTTTGGCCTCCGGGTCTCGGAGGCGGTCCTCTTCTCCCCGGAAGGAGGGGTTCTTGATTCCTCCTCTTCAGACGCCTTTGGGCGTAAATATTAGCTCCTCTATTTTCCCCATCGCTCCCTTACGTGGCGCGACCTCCAACATTCTCGACCAAAGACGGCTCCAAGGCGGTCTCGGGAGGGGGCCGACACCTTATCAGCCTCGATCGCGCCACCCACTCCTGTGAAGAGTAATGGGTCGAGGCTAACTCTAGAAAGGCAGATAAACGTAACGTCCGGACTCGAGCTATTTACCCGAGTATCCGGCGATTGCGGCTTAGGCCTGTGTCTCGGCTAATTCCGACACGCCACCGCGGTCCGAAGAACAACTTGTACATCTCCACGGTGTCGCACCCATGAAGTTTGGAGAATCCGAGGTCCCTCCGGTTGAACTCCCATAGACGGAGAGGACGGCGCTTGCAGGCGTAAGATGCCCGATTAGCATAACCTGCATCACCACGACCAGATTGATCTCCTCGCTTGGAGGTCTCGAACCGACCAGAGTGAGGGCACGTCTGGACGGCCCCCAATTGAGCCCTTGGTCGACCCACGATATCGCCGACGTGGAGGTCCCGGCGGAATGAAGGCGGCGGCTTTTGCTTGTCGCCTTCAAGCGGTGATATAGAACCACTCCGCTGCCACAATCCGAGTTCCTCTTGAAGGAACCCTCGGCCACGGGCATCGGCCTTTTGCTTATGGTCGCCCGCCAAGACTCCGCTTGACGCCCCGATCATCTTCGCTCCACATTGAAGGTCTTCAGCCACAGGCCGAAGTGGGGAGTGACGCGGAGGAAGGCTTCGCAGATGATAATGAATGCGGAGATATGGAGGATGGACTCCGGAGCCAAATCGTGAAAATCCAGCCCGTAGTAGAACATGAGCCCTCTCACGAAGGGGTTCGTCGGGAAGCCTAAACCCTGACGGAGGTGGGATACGAAGACAACGTATTCGCCGGGCTCGGGGGCGGGCACGGCCTGCCCTTGGGCAGCAACCTCAGGCGAAATCTCGAGGCTGTACTTGGCCTCACGTAACTTCAATATGTCCTCCTCCGTGACGGAGGAGGGCATCCACCGGCCATGGAGGTCAGAGCCGGACATGATTGAGAATCCGAAGCGCTTGAATCTGGGGCTCTGGGTGCTGGAACTAGGAGCGAGGAGGAGATTCGATGCAAGATTGAAGAAAAGAAACGGTCCTTGGTCCTGTTATAAAGGGAAAAATACCAAGGGTCGCCTCGCGGACTGCTCAGATTCACCTTCGATGGAGGAGGGCGGCGACGGCACGGTTGGGTTACCCACGCACGATTGATGAGAATCCCGGAATAAGGGGAACACGATCTCGCTCGACAAGACGTGCCAAGGAATCCGCCGCTAAACGCGGCCGAGGTGGTATAGTAAAAACGATTCAAACAAAGGCTTGGTAGCGGTGTGATGTCACGCCGCATAATACGCCGCCAGATTGACTGGTGTACATTTTATTCTCTACGGTGGAATGTGGAATTTATTTTGCGGTCAACACTATCCCGGTGTTCATGATCTTCTATGGATTATTCAAGGAAGGAACCCGCCTTGCAATGCCGAACATTATGCGCTACCGGACTTATCGCCATTGAAGCCTGGTTCAGGCTACCGAGGAGTCTCGACTAGGGGTGTCCGGACAGCCAGACTATCATCGTCCACGGACTACAAGACTACGAAGATACAAGATTGAAGACTCCGCCCCGTGTCCGGATGGGACTTTCCTTGGCGTGGAAGGCAAGCTTGGCGATACGGATATGTAGATCTCCTACCATTGTAACCGACTCTGTAATTCCTAGCCTCCTCCGTGTCTATATAAACCGGAGGGCTTTAGTCCGCATGACACAACATACATTACAACAATCATACCATAGGCTAGCTTTAGGTTTAGCCTCCTTGATCTCGTGGTAGATCCACTCTTGTACTACCCATATCATCAATATTAATCAAGCAGACGAGGGTTTTACCTCCATCGAGAGGGCCCAACACAGGTAAAACATCGTGTCCCTCGTCTCCTGTTACCATCCGCCTAGACGCACAGTTCGGGACCCCCTACCCGAGATCCGCCGGTTTTGACACCGACAGTCATCTAGATCTTCCTTCTTGGACGGTTCTTTATCGCTCCGTTTTTTCTACCCATTGTACAAAAGGTTTCTCACTTCCTGAATCTCCGCACGACCTTCCTTTCCGTCCATGTGATATTTCATGTTCAAACTCGTTCTTCAGGCCCCCTTCTAGCTCATCATCATGTGCCACCCCTTTGACTTCGGCATCCTCCTCGTCCTCACAATGACTTGTCCACTGTGTAACCATGCATGAAATCATTTTTCAACAAGTGCATCTTCACAAGACTAGTAGAAGAGTCAATCAAAACTTTGTTTTCACACTTCTTACATGGACATAATATCTCTGTTTCACCTTTACGATTCGTATCTTCCAATGCCACCTTGAAGAACCCATGTATGTATGAATCGCTCGTTTCATACACTTGCCTACAAAAGGATCCAAAAACATTTCAGCATTACTACCTTTTCCAAAAACTTGAAACCGAAAATTGGGCATTACTTAGATTAGATAGTCGTTAATAGATCAATCAATCGAGGTCAAAGGCCGGCCACGTATATTAGGATCTGTAGAGAGACATGATTGCCATTAGTTAGAAGAGATAATGTTGAGAGCTTAGTTAGCCAGAGCTATCTATATATAGAGTTGCAAATACTTATGGCGTGCCACCTTTAGGAATGCCATCACAACATTTCTGATCTGACAGTGAACCCCACATCTCCGGCCGTGGTGTCCACAGCTCCGGCAGCGGCAACAGTTACTCTTTCGTTGTTCCCCTGCTTTCCTCTGCATCTCCCCTGCTTTCCTCGGCTCGCTTTCCTCTCGTCCCGATACGTGGCCACTCGTTCGTGGTTCGCTTGCTGCTGCGGCGCAAATAATCCAACCACCACACCACAGGATTATTATTTTTCTTTTCTTTTTGGGTTTGGGTTTCCATCCCCTTCTCTCCGCTCCGCCGTCGCCGCCGATCCGCGGTGCAGACGAGAACGAGGAGGACCAGCCGCACGTCCGAACCTCCCCGCCCCCATCGCGCCCGCTCCTTTGCCTTCCGGCCTTAGCTTCATCCACACCCTCCCTCTCCGCCATTGCCCTAGCCTCGCCTCCTCCCACGCCCATGGTCGGACTAAGCCTACTGCTCCACCTCAAGCCTGACCACCCTCCTTCAACACAATCTCTCTGCGTTTGAGCAGGAGGAGGCCAAGGCGGACCAGCCCTGCGCATGCCACGAGTCAAGGCCGACCAAGGGTCTCAACGTCGTGGAAAAGCCAGGGGGGTGCAACCATGGACATTGATGTTGTTGATGATCATGACAAGGCAATGGAGCAATGTGGCCAACTCTGGCCGATGCTCTATCTCAGAGGAGGATTCGGCCAAGTAAGTCTTTCCGGCCTAGCAGCTTTCGGTACATATTAGCACACATAGCTTGGCCGGACCTAGCTTAATCCCCTAAATAAATAGGACGGAGTATACTTTTGCTTTTTCCAACTTATTATGCAATTCTAGTTCACATTGCAACTACATATTAGCACACATATGAAACTAAACATAAAATATGAATGTACAAGTAAATCACAAATATAGTTTACAAACCGAATTCTTCAAATTTAAACACACCGGATGGTTTAAATGTAGCAAATAACATGTAAAAGCACAACTACGAAGTGCTATGAATTTGCCAGACTTAATAAGATGTTCTTGGAGCTGAGTATGAACTTGTCGGTTCTCGATCTTGCGATGCCCTTCAAGGAATGCCTGCACCCTATTTGGAACATAGTCAGGCTCAACAAGAGTTCCGTTGGTGATGTATGCATATCTCTCCCATCTTCAGTGATCATATTATACAATATGATGCAACACGTCATGATCTGCCATAAAACCTTGAAGACCCAGTATTTGGCACGGCCACGAACAATTGCAAAGTGCTTTTGAAGCACATCGATAGGTCTCTCTACATCTTTCCTAGCCGCTTCTTGACATTGGGCAAATTGAATATTTTTGCTACCTTTTGGACACGGAATTGTTTTGACTAATGTGGCCCATGGAGGATAGTGCCATCCGCAAGGTAGTAACCCATCGAGTAGTTGTGCCCATTGACGAAATAGTTGCAATCATGAGCATCCCTGTAATAAGCCTAGAAAACAGTGGTGATCCCGACAGCACATTCAAGTCATTGCGAGAACCAGGAAAACCAAAGAATCAATGTCATATCCAAAGATCCTTCATTGCAACTGTGTCAAGAATGATCGTTGGATTGTTGCAGTGGCCTTTGTACTGACAATTCCTCCCTGTCTAGTGCATACAGTCAAGTGATCCAAGCACCCCTGGCCATCCTCTTATTTTACTCTTTGTCATCAGCCTCTGGGTGTATTTCTTATTGGGTGCTCTCAAGTACTCCAGTCCAAAAACATCGATCGCTGCTTTAGTGAACCTTCGAACGGCCTCCAAGATTGTGTCTTCACCAATGCGGACATAGTCGTCAATTGCATCGGCCGAACACCCATATGCCAAGACCCAAACAACTGCAATGCACTTCATCAAAGGGCTTGCACTTATCTCTCTGCATGCATTTCTTCGAAGCTTGAACCAATCATCATACTTCTCAATGGCTTTTGCAATGGTCAGAAAAAACTTGTGTGCATCTGAAAGCGCCGGTGAAAGTACTTCTCCGGATAGGTTGGATTTGGATCAAAGTAGTCTCTCATGATCTTGGCATAGCCCTCAGCACTATTACAGTTGATTTGTATGCGGCCAAACTGTGATCCTCTCCTAGGCCGCCGAATACCATCATTGAAAATCATGCCAAGAACGGTTTCAAAGTCTTCGTCGTCTTCTTGCTCTTCGATGACAATGAGTCCTTGAAGACCATCTCCCTCAATATACCTACTTTTCCAAACACCTTTGCTCTTGTTTTGGACTCTAAATTGCATGATTTGAATGAAACTAACCCGGACCGACGTTCTTTTTAGCAGATCTACTTTTGTGTTATTTTGTGGAGAATTAAAAGTTCTCGGAATTGGGCGAAACTTTACGGAGAATTATTTTGGAATTAATAAAAATACTGGCGCAAGAACTTACCCGGGGGGAGCACATGTGAGCCACAAGCTCAGGGGGCGCCCACCCTCGGGTGCATCGTCCAAGCTTATGGGTCCCACAGGTCCCCGTTTGCCCTACTTCTAAGTCCATAAGTACCGTCTTCCCAAGAAAAAAAAATTGGAGAGAAGGAATTACCGCATTTTACGATACGAAGCCGCTGCCACTTCATGTTCTTCATTGGGAGGGTTGATCTGAAGTCCGTTCGGGGCTCCGGAGAGGGGGATTCCTCGCCGTCCCCTCTTCATCGACAACCTCATGATGCTCACCACCGAGAGTGATTAATTCCATTGTAGGCATACTGGAGGTAGATGGGGATGGCTGAAATTTGTCATGTAATTGAGTCAATTTGTTAGGGCTTGGTCCCTATGTGATTGCATGTTCTTCACCTGCATCTATCTTGTATGCATGTTTTATTTATCGATGATTATTTAGTTTCGCCACTATTTCTAATTCTTCACTCTGATCTTTGTCAAATTCATCAGAGTTTGACGAATTTCTAAATATCTCCCATTCACCCCCCCCCCTCCGGGAGTAAACCTGCGCTTTCAATTATTATAAGCAGTGCTACTTTAGTATCAAGTATCAAGTAATGAGCACACACATATTGTCAATTTATTACCGAGCTTAATTTCCAAGATTTAGTTGCCAACTACTCAATTTATACTCCATAATTTTCTTCAAATATACTTGACTAATAATACACTAGAAAGCACTTTTAAGATTTTTTTATAGAAAATATGCTTTAGGAAGCTCTATCATTATATTTGAAGATATTAAAATAAAGATAGGTTCACACATCCATGCAATTTGTAAACACTATATAATTTATGCAATTATCAAAAATAACTTTTGCTAAGAGACATAACTTAATTTAGCATACTTTTTTACCGATGTATGTTACAACCGTATGACAAGGAATACAATAATTAACAATTAGAATATTGTTGTGTGATTAATTATGGCAACTAAGAGCATAACATCATACTCTTTTAGGTTGTAGTCGAACGAAATAATATGTATAGAAGAATATAAAAGTTTAGTACAAAAATATATGTAATTGTATTTCGCCGGGGTCCATAATATGTTTGGACCAGCCCGGCGCCCGCCTAAGTCTGGTCGTGAACAAGGATGCAACGTTGTTTCTATGGCAGGTGGGCCTGGCGTGTGCATGACGTAGGTTAGGTGTACTTGTTCGCGGCCATGTAGGGCAATAAGCTTGTAGTGACCGTGGGCGGCCCAGGTACTCTGCTTGAAGAGCAAGACTTGCAGTATCTCAAGTTCTTCCGTGATGACAAGATTAATAGATCACTCGTGAAGCTGTCCCAAGGTGTGGAGACCATTGGTGACAAGTTTGACGAGGGTGTCTCTGAGATCAAGAGAACTGTCGACAAGAAGGTGTCCGAAACTTTTGAATGCTGGGAGTGGTTAATTTTCTGTGCCATCTGTCTTTGGAGGTTGAGGTCCTGACGACATCGTCTGTGAAGCAGAATTAGTGTGCTTTGTTGAGTATGCGTTGAAGTTAAACAACTTTGCTCCATCCCTTGTCTTCTGGTACCCATCTTCCATTGCTTTGGGCGTGCTCTTGACCGATGGGTCCACACCTCTCGAAGTGGTGAGGATCATTACAGAGAAGCACCGCAAGTACATTGTTGATATGAAGGCTAAGCTCAAGACGTACCAGGACATGATTGCCAAGGACAGCGACAAGAGCAAGGACAGCGACGACGACGACAGTGACGACGAGGACTAGGGTGACAGACGACTATGCCACTTGGTATTTGGCTGTGTCCTTGGTGGCTTTGTGAGGCTTTTATTTGATGAAGTTCCATCTCTTATTGGTCATGGGCCTTGTGATTTGCCAAGCATGATGCTGTGTAATTTCTCTCGAGCTTGTTTTGGTGGGATGGATGTTACCGTGACATTGAGGCTTAAAGCTTATATGTTTTTCTAGTTCTACTGCATCTATTTGTCAGTTGTCTAGGGTTCGTGGTTGTCCTGACTAAATGAACGTCGTTCTCTAAGTAGTAGTAGTAGTTGTAACTTGAAAAACCTCCCCATCCATTTTCGGCTTTGTTCTTTCCTACTTGGGCAAAGTGCCTTGCATGTGTCTTTGAGAAAGTTGTTTATCTTTTTATTTCTCTTATTGTAATTTTATGGTCTCATCATGCTGAAAACCAAGGCCACTACCAAATCTTGCCCTTGATCGATGTCGTTTCATCCCCTCACTTGCCCTGATTTTTTTTCCATGGTTTACCCCTGAAAACTGGCGCCCTCTCCCCATATTGTCCAACCTCCTGCATCCCCCTCTCCACAACACCACCATCACCCTGCCCGTAGACCAGCCGCTCCCTCCTTGCCAGCCTAGTATTATTTAAAAATTATTCAAATAACTAAAGTGGTATTTAAGAATTACAAAAAATCATATATTTTAAAATAATATTTAAGAGTTTTCATTTGAGGATCTGCAGCCTAATATTTACTAGGCTCGTATATAATTTTCGATAAATCTTATTGTTCATTATTGTCTAACAATAAATAAACATTTTTGCAAACACACAAACTTTATAGAAACATGTGAACACTTTTTAAAACAACATAATGTTTGAAGCAGTTGGTCGTGTGTTCGGACCGTGATATGCACAATTTTTCCTTCGTACTATTTCCTCACAGATGGGCCCGACGCCACAGGTCATGCCACGCGAGCAGCATATACAACTACAGATGAGAATTGAACCGTATATGCACGCCCGAGAAAAGTTCCGGCTCCAATTTTTCGTATTTTTCAACTTATGGCACCAAACTGCATATTTTGTACAACTTCATGTACCACCAGTGCATTTACCTCTTACTTTAACAGTGCAGCTCTTAGTTTCCCCGCCACGCCACCGCCACCACCACCACCTCCGACACCGGCGACTGGAGACCGGCACCGTAGCGCTCGGCAAGGTCTTCTCCCCTGCTCCACCGTCGAGGTGGAGTGGTCGACACATGTGGTAGGCAGCGGCTGTAGCGGTAGACCGCGGTGGTGCTTCTCTAGCGGTGCGGAGGAGTTGTGCTGCGGGCAGGTAGGAGCTAGCAGCAAAAATGCTACACGTACAGGGCTTTACAGGAGTTTACAGACTCCTTCCAAACATAATAACCATGCGTCCTTAATTTTCATGGGAATAGGCCCGCGTCCTCCCCTTACAACCAATGAAAAACTGCCACATCAAATCAATCCTATAAACTCCTGTAAAAACCTGTATGTGTAGCATTGCCGAGCTAGCAGAGGCAAGGGTACCCGATGCGGCCGCAAATTCAGCAGCTCGTGAGCACTGAGCAGCAGGCGCAAAGACCGTGGCCACTTGTCCTGACTCCAACGAAACAACAGCGGCATGCATGCGTGCACTGTGTGCCGCTGGCCTGGTGCTCTGCTTGCTTCTTTTCTTGGAACCATCGTCCGTGTTGTGTGTGTCCGTTCATACATGGTCTGCTTGCTCGGATATCGGAGTGTGCTTTGCGTTGTGTGTGCATGCTCGATCCAAAGGAGCTTTGGCTCCTCTCTCCACACAACCGCCGGCCGCCATCGCAGCCGGCCCCGACAACCACGAATCCGACCGGCTCCGGCACTGGGGACCGATGAACGATGGTGCTGGATGAAGGGAAGCACCGTGAAGGCCCAAGGCGAGCGACAGGTTTAGATGTTATATTGCATGAGTTTGAGTTGGCTGCTGAGCCAGCGTCCAGTCAGTGTTGACCTTGGTCAAAACTGGTTGACCAGCCCGAAAACGAGACCAGGTGGTCTTTTGAACTTTTATGGCAGGCTGAGGCTGCAATACAACCGGTTTCAAAAATGAGAATTGTAAGATTAAATCAAGTGGTTAATCCATGATTGAAATGTGGATTTTCTCATTTCGTAATGTTTTTATAACTGCGTTATCAGATGGGCAAGTATGTAGTACTGGCGAAGGAGCTCATAGAGATGTTTAGTACTCCCTCCGTTTCATAATATAAGACTTTTTTTTAACTTTAATGTAATGTCAAAAAACATCTTACATTATGAAACGGAGGGAGTACTGAAGAAGTGCCCTTGTTTCGGTCAAATTTAGCCCTTGGGCCACTTTCATGCGCAGGCATTTTTCGATCAACCTCTGTTTTGATCTTCACGCTAGTATAATAACCACAGCAACACATGGTTATGCTTGACTTTTTTTTTTTTTTGCATTGGATTCGGATCAGAGTAGCAGACTCTGTTTCTTTGGTCAGAGCATCTCTAACAGACGCAGTGCACGCTAAATAATTTTTTTTGCAGCGCCGAATTAGCGTTTTTGCGTGTTTAGTAGGTGTTTTGGTTTAGCAGAAGCGCTATATATTGCCCTCTGCAGAAGTGCCCAGCAAGTGCGCTAAATTACATCGCGGAAACAACATTTTTCATTCAACATAGAACTAACAAGATCAAACACACATAAAATAAATTAACAATGTTTTATTATTATTATTACAGGTCAAACAAATAGTTTTTCTTTCCAATACAACAAATAGTTCACGAACAATGCAACAAATAGTGTACGACGAACATACAACATCAAACCAGTTTTGTCGTCCATTCCATGACCACCACTCCTCGAGTAGATCCTTTTTAAGGTCACCCTGCGTTTCGGCACGTCGAATGGCATGATAGAAGGCAATAAAATGGGCCACCCTTGCAGCCCTCCTCCGCACTCGCATGGGTTGTCCCATCAACTCATACTGAGAACTGTCTAAATCTTGCTCACGATCATTTTCGGTGATCATGTTATGCATGATCACACAAACGTGCACGATGTACCAAAGGATCTTTTGATCCCAAAACCAAGCCGATCCTCTCACAATAGCAAATTGGGTTTACAAAATCTCAAAAGCTCTCTCCACATCTTTCCTAGCCGACGCCTGAGCATTGTGAAAATCAAGATATTTCTTACCTTGTGGTTTGGACAACGGCTTCACAAATGTTTATCACCTTTGGTAGATGCCGTTCGCGAGATAGTAGCCATAGTTGTATGTATGACCATTTGCTATAAACTCCACCAGTGGAGTTTCACCATTTGCAATCTTATTTATGAGTGGTGATCATTGAAGAACATTATTTTCATTCAAAGATTCAGGCATTCCGAAAAAAGCATGCCAAATTCAAGTCTCTTGATCGGCCACCGCTTAAAGGATTATAGTGAAACCTTTTTTCTAACCGTGGAATTGTCCATGCCATGCCTTAGGACAATTCTTCCAACTTCAATGCATGCAATCTATTGAGCCAAGAATACCTGGGAACCCGCGAGATTTGTTCATCTTCAAAAGCCTTGCGGTGTCTTCAGCATTCAGAGCTCTCAAATATTCCGGACCAAACACTTGTACAATCCCGACTACAAAGCGCTTGACACACATGATGGCTTGACTCTCACCCATGACCAAGTGGTCATCAACTAGATTCGCCGGAATACTGTATGCCAACATACCCAAAGCGGATGTCACCTTTTGAAAGGTGCTATGCCCGAGTTCTCCGGCGGCATTCCTCCTTCGCTGAAAAAATCGATCATGGCTCGCCATTTTCTCCGCAATGTGTTTGAACAATTCGATGCTCATTCTAAAACAACGCCGAAAGTAGGACTCAGGGTATGTGGGATTCTCCACAAAATAGTGCCTCGTCAATCTTTTATGGGCATCGATCCTATCCCTCCATAATTTTTGACGACCGATAATCGATCCACCGTGTTTCGGCTTTTTATTGACGTGCATAGCTAGGATCATTGTGACATTCTCCTCCTCGTGAAGATCAAATTCTTCATCGGAAGAATCATTGGACGAACTCATCTACAAAGTTAAACTTAAACTAATTTCAAACTACAAAGAACATGCACCAAATTCATCTACAAATATATAAAATGTTAGCAATATATATACCTTGCAAGCGTTTTGTCAAACACCTTGTGAACGGCGAGCTGCAAACGGTCGCGGGCCGCTGTTCGTCAATGGCAGCGGCGGCGCTCGAGGGGCGGCGGTGAGGAGAGAAGGTGGAGGAAGCGGCGGCGGCACGCTAGGTATAGGCGAGGGAAGCGCCGAGGGGTCGCCGAAGCGAATGGGGAAGGTGTGGGAGGAGGCGCCAGCGCGTGGAGGATGAGATTCCAGTGCGCGCGAGTGGATACAGCAAATACATCACACGCGATGCCGATTCGCTCAGCGTGCTGAACCGACTTTACCACGCCCGTGATTTTTGCGCGGCCGCTGGAGCGCCGGTTAGGATCCCGCGTGTGCTATAAAATGGTTTTTTTGGGGCGCGTGGCTTAATAGACGCACATGTTGGAGATACTCTCAGGCGCTGCATGTAGCTGGCCAGGTTGCAGGGCAGGGGCATATATACCGGTTTACCACGAGTCTTTGTTTTCACTGACATGGTACATGAAATGGTGTATGCTCTGCTCTGCTCTGAAATGGTACATGCTCTGTTTTTTTTTTCTTTTTGAGAACCGGTATCTGCTCTGCTCTGAAGTGGTGGTAGCACGAGCACGAGAGGGACTTGCCGTCCGTCGGAAAGTCAGTTGACATCGGGTGGTAGAATAGAAGAACATTTTATTTTATTTTAACTTTTTGCGAAAAGAAGAACAAATTGAACATGGATGCAGCGATAGTCAATAAGATATATAGGTGCCACCTCTTATTTACACGTCTGCCCACTCATCAAAACATATATCAGAGTATGACCTGACCTGACCTGACCTGACCTGGGAGGGAGGAGAAGGGGACACGCCTGGTCGGGCGACCCCTGCGTCGACTTCTTCTTCCAGCTCGTCCACCTTTTTTTTTTGAGGGTATCAGTATGCGTGCGTTGAGTGATGTCAGTTGGATAGATTAGTTGTTGCTAATGCGAGTCATTAGGAGCCCGGCGAGCAGCTGCATGCATGAAGCCAGTCCGTGGTCACCCTGCTGGACCGCCACTCAAGGGCGAGCACGACGAGTCGGCGGAGCTCCGGAGCATGTCGGCCAAGCCATGTGCGCGCCATGTGCGCGCTCTGGAGCATGTCGGCCAAGCCGCCATCGCGATGGGGCGCTGCTCACATCGGAGCTGAGCCATGCATGACCCCTGGCCCCTGCTAGGGGCGTGTTGGTGTCATCACCTTGGACGCCACCCACCAGCTGTAGTTCGACGGGTGGACGGCGTGGGTGTCGGAGCACGAGGCCATCCGCAAGCAGTTCACGGGCGATGATGTCCGGCGGGGACAACGCACGCAATGGATGATACCATCAAGGTCTCTGACATGCATGTAAGGGCCTGGGCGAGGTGCTGTACGAGTGCGAGGGGGAAGGAGGTCATGGACCTGGACGTCCCCGGAGAGGTCAGGGCGTCTCCGGCAGGTGCTGCCGGTGCCGGCGAATGCTCGCTGTAGAAGAGCGTCAGCTCGGCTCCGGGTGCTTCAACTTGGCGGACCCGGACCACACACCATGAAGCACGCAGAACACACCGGAGCACATATCCGGCGCCTTGACACCACGTATATACGCCCGACGTAGCTCCCACAACCACACAACTAGGCACGCACGACCACCGTCCTGTCCTGCCCAGACACGGGCACGTGGGGACGGTGCTTGGTGGTGGTGACAGTCGACCTGAAAGCGTGCAAGGTAGCGGAATCTGGCTCCGACGATGGCATGGCCCGCGGCTCTGTCGGCGAGCTCTTGAGGCAGGCGCGGCGCCAGGGCGGACCGGCTGGAACCGCTGAGCATCTTGAACCAGACGAGGTTGTTGCTCCTCTCCATCCCGACGCTGATGACAACGTGTCCGCGAACTCGAAAGCCTTTCTGCCGAGAAGCAGGTCGGCAAAGTCCCGGTGGCGACGGCACTCTTCCTTCCTTGGTCGATTTTCGTGTCAGCTTTCGCATCAGTGAGGCACCAACTCTTGGCTTACGTGTGTATAACCTAGAGCAAAAGCCGGCTACCTGGCTGATTTTGCGGCAGAGGATTGGCGGGCGTCGCAGTTGCTCTGCAGTTTAACGGTGGTGAGCGGCAGAGGGTAGTTTGGGTCGGTTAGTCGCCGAGCCCCGCCGGCACGGTGCCATTTGGCCGCCCCGCTTTGACAAGGAGATCAACGAACGACATCGGCAGGCCGCGTCGAGATCCTCCAAGGACATGACATGCCCACTCAAACGACGTCCACCTGAAACGTCGGTGGAGCGCATTAGCTGAAACCTTTTTCAAACTGCAGACTGTAGGTAGGTTGGTTCAATTAGGATTGAGGCAAGCAGCTGAATTAACTAGACAGGGTTGGTTCCTGTCAACTCGCCGGTGTCCGGTGATGTCCTTCTTGGCCGGCCGTCAGCAGGCGCATACTCCGGCTCCGGGCTGCTGCCTGCCTACTACTGACGTGCTGTTAACACCCAGGCACGCTGTTAATTCAACTTACAGCTTCTGGTTGGTTCAGGTTTCCAAAGTGAATGCATGCGTTCAATCATGCCTGAATGATTGATTTACATGCTTGGTTCAGGTTTCAATGCTTGGGACGGAGTTCATGGGCATGGAGCCGTCGCGGGGCTGCAGCAACACCCTGCTGCCCAAGAGCTGCACTGAGTCATGTTTTTCCAAATGGGATCCGGGAATAGGAGATTACTCTACTTGTTAATGGCCAGCCTATAAGGCTAGAACACATCTCAACGACAATGTGTGTCGTGTGTGCACAATAGAATAGGTGAACATATCTACAGACACAGCACAAGTGTCAGGCATAGCCTGTTGCACATTCAGTAAACACTGTCGTATGTTCAGAGAAGGGGTGTAGCAGATCCGGCAAAACCGATTCAGAAAATGGACGGCTGCGATGGCTTCCAACTCCGATGACTAGTCGCCACCGCAGGATTCACTTTACCATTGCTACTGTACCATTCTACATTTCACTGTTTTACGCTAGCTGTCGTTCTCAGCCGATAACCAGCTGGGATGTGGCTGGAGAAGATCATTATCGAATTCCCCATTTGCTTCCTACCATGGCTTACACTTGAAACGACCATATACTCTCCTCTTTCAAAAATAATAGCCCAGATTTGAATGATAGTTACACGATCTCTTCCCAGGTCTACAATCTATACTTTACATATCATTTGGGTCCTGACAAATTGCTATCATATCCATCAATCCATGGTGGAGGCGCAATCCGGTTGGGATTTTTTTTCTCCGATCGGCGATTCCCACCCTTCTTGAGCGGCGGCGCTAATGTCTCGGGCAGCGTCGGCGGCAAGGTTGACGTTCGTGGTGGCGGTGTGGAGGCGCTGGTGTCGGTGATAGTTCGGGCGCAGATCAGTCAAGCAGAAGTGCTTGTTTGGGTACTCTGCTCGATCGGCAAAATCCCACGTTCGGGTGCTGATCCGTGTGCCAGCGAGGCGTGGACTAGGTGGCGGAAGGATCAGAGGTCTTGCGAAGGTTGTTGGGTTTTCCTCAGTGGTAAAACTCTTCACCGAATGGGTGCTCTCTAACTGAAGTTCATGATCGATGATTTGTACAAAGGACGCTTATCAGAAGCTCATTCCTTGGCTGAATGATTGATACCATGTGAAAAGGCACGTCACAAGTTTGCCCTCTATAGCCTGACTTCACTGAGTGAGGTGCTCTACTACTTTGCTTTGCTTCGGTGTTTGCTCATCCTCGTCACATTGCCTGTAGCAGGACGACTGAGATCGAAAGCACCATGGAGGTGTGCCCTGTGGAAAGATGTTTGCTCCTCCTCGGCCCGCGCACCGTAGTGGTGTTCAAAAGAGGTGTTGCCGGTATACCCACCATGGAGGTGTTTGCTCCTCCTCTTGACATTGCTCTACTTTCTTCCTCTCTTGTTGCTTCACTTTCCCCGTCTGCTCTGTCCGTTTTACTACTCGAGTGGAGTGGCATGGCATAATCAATCAATCAATCAATCACCCAGATAGATAGATAGATAGATAGATGGGGAGCTGATGTTGGAGTTTTAACCTGGTTGTATAGTTGATTGGAGCATGTTTATTCACGAGTTATGCATGTAGTTCAAGCCTTGGCAGTGTGTGCACGCCCGAGACGTGTTCCACATGTGCACACAATGCAAATCCAGATTTGTTTAATTAGTAGTGTCGGTTAGTTGCAGGCCAGAGAAAGGTGGTTGCTTAGTTGCTGCTTCTACAAAAAGAAAGGTGGAACTAGTGGTGGTCTCAAGCTGTTGCGTGGCTTGATTGTGTGCGTGCGTGCACTACAAAAGGCATTGTAACAAAATTCTCTAGTGTGACAAGAAATACAAGAAAGGAGGCACGAGTGTGTGCGTGCCACAAAGTGTGTCTATCTTCTTCCTCCTTGAGCTTGTGTGCCTGCGTCACACTTCTTCTTCCCTAGCTACTCCACCATATATGCTTGCTTAGGCCCTGTTCGTCGGATCCTCTCCGCTCCCCAACTGCAGCTCCCGGAGCAGAGGGAGCCCCAGCACAATTGCAGGGAGCTGCTCGAACTGAGCTCCTCGCGCGGAGCGGAGTTACGAGACTGAAGAGCTTCCGAACAGGCAGTTAGCAACCAAGTAAGAAACATCGACGGACGTACCCTATATTTAAAGAAGCCTTCCCCTCTTCTTCCCAATCGCGTTCACGTAGTACTCCATCAGTCTGTCCCTCCTCTTCTTCCCTGTCGGCTCACTCCAGCTCAATCCACGGGTTCCTGCCACTGCTCCCACCGATTCTGCACTTGCTCAATTAAAATTAGGAGAGACCAAACACAATCAACATTTGTTTTTCTCTTCCCTTTCATGGATAACTAACAAGAATGTCTGTTGTTGTGGTGCAGGGGAAGCGATTTCTTCTTGGAGCTGCCGGCTTCCACAATGGGCGCCACTCCTTCAACACAAGACCCATCCTCCTCTTCATATTGCTACTTGCACCGGCGGCGGCGCGGGTTTCCTCTTCTTCTTCTCGGTCTGATGTACATATTCTTCATGTGCTCCTCCTTCCCTGCCGTCTCACGAGCTCACATGCCTGGTCAGTTTTTCTTCACCTCTTTCTTTCTTTCTTTCTTTCCTTGTTATTTTCTTGCTTCTTCAAGCATATCAGTTCCATTCATTCATCCTGCTGCCTTCTTCCAATTCTTTGTATGTTTGTTTATGCTCTTGTTCTTCTTCACGTTCCTGTTTACATTCTTTGCATATATGCTTACTGAGCAGACATGGAGTATTTCTGTGTCACAATTGTACTAATTAGCTTCTGCTATTTTCTACAAAATGTCTCACCATATCTCTAGTGATGTGTAGCACTATCATGTAGCTAGCTAGTGAGATTTAATCACACGCACTGCATCCATCTGCATGCATGCTCAACCAAACATTTGTGAGTATTTCAGCACTGTCTATGACTACCTAGTATTTCAGGACTAGCTAGTATGCACATATGACGTTGCGCGTTTATTTATTCTACTCTAAAATACAGTATATAATTGCATAACAATTGTCCGTTTGTCTTTCAATAGGCCAAACCATGGCTGAGATGGATAGCGAGAAGGTCCTTGTAAGACTATGCGTTCGTCTACCACATTATGAATGCCCCGATCCTCCACAGTGTACCTGCTGTTTCGTGACTGAATTATGCTACACGACTATGGCTGAGTGCATCATAGAGTGTAAGAAATTCTAAAGAAATAATGTCTGATTTTTTTTATGTAATGAGACCGAGTATAATACTCTAGCAATTGTTGCTTAGTACTTACTGTATTTGGTTTGGCAAAAGAATGAAATTCCAATAGAATCTCTTTGTAATTGGACAAGAAAAACGCCAAAAGTATGAATATGTTTTTTTTTCTTCCGAAAAGTAGGTTTACCCGGCCTTTGCATCAAAATAAAGCACGCAACCATCTTTAGTAAGTTATTCTACGGAGTCTGGTAAAATAAATACAAAATCAACCCAAAGTTACCTTTGAGGCGAACAAACTCGCTACACATACAAATATAAAGATGTGCCCTGACCGCATCAATGGACACCATCTAATCCAGTGGCCTCAAGAAGTCGCCCGCCTGGCAAGTTAAGAGCACAAACCGGTCTAGACGTCCCACAACATTCACCGCATGCGCATGTTCTAGGATCCGCCGCGCCATTTTCCGCCGTCCCATCTTCATGACAGATCATTGCATAGATCATGCCAGGCCCATCTGCTATTGACGTCACCACAACGCCATCAGCTTGCACGCGTCCATCAAACCGCGTCCAACGTCGAGACTCCACTGCTCCAAGCCGTCGAGACCCGTCGTCTTCAATGCGGTAGATGCAACCGCTCCACCTGTTGGTTCACTCCAAAACAATGCCCTGAGGATGGAAAACGGCACCACAGTCTCCATCACAAAGCTCTCACAGCGAGGCATTTAGAAAGGACACGGCCCTTGAGCGTTGTCGCCGCCCACCGCAGTTAAGGTTTTCACCCGAGAAGCAGTGAAGTCGAAAAAGGTAGGACGGACCAGAACGATGTATCCAAGAAGAACATCGGCACCTGTGAGCGTCGTCGTCGTCGTGATGGCCTGCTGGAACCGACCACAGAATTATCCTGATCTGGATTCCCAACTCCCGCTCCACCCACAAAGCGGTGACCGGCTAGCTAGACAGCATGGCGTCCGGCGAGATTGGAGCGCACCTAGATGGGACAGCAGGAAGCGAAGAAAACGGCGCCGTCAGCCGCCGGGGCATCGCTGCCTGTGGACTCCTCAATCAAAAAGTTAAGGCACAGCACAATCTACACAAACAGATATGGGATTCAAGATCGACGACTATTACCGTGGTCCCTCGCTGGGAGCAGAGAGGGAAACGACGACGAGGTCGAGGCTGGTGGGTGGATCTGTCGTCGCTCAGCTCCTTTCATCCTGCAGTCAAGCAATGAACCTAGTAAAGTCCTCTCTCTGTTTAATATAAAACATAAACGTTTTTTTAGTAAGTGTACGAAAACATCCTCGCTAGGCATGCATGCATGCATGCTCGACGCCCACTAAGACCTAACTAGTTTCGTATCGTGCCGGACCTGACTCAAACCTCACCGTACTCCCTCCGTTTCTAAATATAAATTTTTCTAGAATTTCCACTGCAAACTATGTACGGATGTATATAGACATATTTTAGAGTATAGATTCACTCATTTTGCTTCATATGTAGTCCATAATAAAATCTCTAAAAAGATTTATATTTAGAAACGGAGGGAGTACTTTCTTACGTATAAGTACGTACGTGTGTCATACATAGCAAACTACACGTGCATGTGTACGATACACACTTTGTCAAGTGGTTGCTTAATTTCAGCCCTACGTGCGCTTGCATGCATGGTACTAGCACGTGCCTATAATACACACACACACACACACACACAATACAGTGACCTCATGTCATTATCTATGTGCTAACTCTCTTGAAACAGACTTTCACCCCCTTTTTTTTTTAGGGATTCACTCCACTTTATATATAAAGCAACCCCCGAAGAAAAATATAAGGTCGAACGATACAAGATGATGAGGTAGCCTTCTTATAAAACCGTTCCCAAGATAAAGGATTTGGCAGCACGCACGCGACTACACTACCGATAATGAACACAGGAAGATCTAAGCACACCTCCACGTTACAACCTAGAACACCTAAGCTGCACGACCACGTCCCCAGGAGGGAGAACGGCGTAGAGCGTCGTGACTGTCGAGACTAAAACGAACAAAGGTTGTCACCTGGAGCCTTGACACACAGAGAAGAACCACGCCGACGATTTCAGGAAGAGCATGGCACCCACTGGCGTCGCCATCGTCGGCGCCGAAACACAAAGCTTTCGCTCGACGACTCACCCGTGCCACCACAGTAGTGGCGGGCAAGGCCCTCAGGGGCGCCCGCCACTGACCTTCCACCACTACCAACATGCCATAATATATAGTTAAATTATTTACATATTATTTCAAATTATCCATATAGTTAAATTATAAATTATAAATATCCAAGTAATAATTTGTGTATTTAATTAAAAAAACAAAGTAATTATATATATATGTGTGTGTGTGTGTGTATATATATATATTTAAATAGATGCTAATCTAAGTTTAATTTTTATGATTTTAATTAAATATTTATGCAGTATATAAAAGTGTTTATTTTATTTTGAATATTAGTTTATTAATAAAAATATTAAAATTTACAGATATTTTTTATTTTTTATAGATATTATCCTAGCCGCCACCGTGTTTGCACATTATTTTGGAGCAATTTGAGAAAATGCCACACCTTTCCTGGGACTTTGCTCCTATAGCACACCTTTCCTTTTATTTGAGTAAATAGCACATGTTTGTTTGATAATTGGACAAAATACCATAGAGTGATTTTTTTTCCTTCTTTTCCATGTCCAGACCCACACATTTTTGCTAGGACGGATTTACCCTCCGGTCGTTTCCACGGTCAACGCAGGACAGATATAACAAACAAAAGCAAGAAACGATCAACGCAGCAGACTAGAACGAAGCACTGCGCCGCAGCCTCGCCGTGCTTCCTCCTGACGCCGCAGCCTCGCCGTGCCTCCTTCCCGCACCATCACATCGCCGTTCCTTCCTTCCCGGCACGCCGCCGCCTTGCTGTGATTCATCCCGCCGTCGCCTTGTCCTGTTTATTCTGCTCCTCTGACGCTCCGTACGTACGTTCTGTCACCGCACTTCTCTCTCTGATTTTGATTATATCCATATCAACTAAACTTTATACATCAAAACATGTTACATCCATTCAATCTGAAGATTGATTACATCCTCTTGTAACAGTTCCTACATCTAAAAAATCAAACACGTGGCAAAATTGTTAGTCTGGAGTTGAGCCATATGCTATACCAACATGTACAGCGACGAACAGTCAGCCGGTACAGCGACTAACAGTCAACATGTATAGCGACCAATGGTCAGCAAGCTTGTACAGCTACACCTGGACGTGGGAATCGCTGCAGGGGCACTTCAAGAGCCGGCGCCTCTCTTCTCCGGCAAGACGGAGGGACTGGAGCGCGGCGGATGGCGCCGCTCCCAGAACGGCCGGCTCGCTGGCGAGGAGGCACGACGAGGCAGCGGCTCACCGAGGAGTCATGGCGAGGCGGCGTTGGCGAGGCGCACTGCTTTGTCTATCTGTCTCATGTGGATTCATCGTTCCATAAGACCAGGAAAGGTTGGATCGAATAGAAAACGATTGTAACGACCGCAGGGCAAATCCGTCCTAAAGAATATGAAGTGTGGGTCTGGACGTGGAAAGGAAGCAAAAAACACAATTTGTGGTGTTTCATCCCGTTATCAATGAAAAGTGTGGTATTTAATCCAATAAAACAAAAGGTGTGCTATAGGAGCAAAGTGTCAGGAAATGTGTGCCATTTCCTCAAATTGCCCATTATTTTGTGGGTCATGACAGCTGGGACCCATGCCAGGGGCTTTCTCGTACTGACAGGTGCACCGACCAGGGGCTTTTCCATGAGTTCTGCACCAAAGTGACTTTTCACGCCAAGTTTTAGTACTAGTTGTGTAATTGACTCTCAAAATCTCTAATAAGCATATCCACATACTACCAGTGATGCAAAAAGGTCATATTTAACTTCAGAACTAATAATGTCACCCTTCAAGTTGACTTATGATCAAGTTTTGGCTTAAAGAAAAACCCTCCTATTTTATATTTTATTTGTTCATCATTGGAATGAAATGTGCAAGTGCTGGAATAAGAATATCCGTACTACCTCCATCCGGAACTTTTTTTAGGGCTCTCCGTCCGGAATTACTTGTCGCTCAAACGGATATATTTAGCACT
Source organism: Aegilops speltoides (assembly GCA_021437245.1). Classification (NCBI taxonomy): domain Eukaryota; kingdom Viridiplantae; phylum Streptophyta; class Magnoliopsida; order Poales; family Poaceae; genus Aegilops; species Aegilops speltoides. The sequence continues at coordinate 466,115,654 of CM038141.1, forward strand.
CACTAGTGCTAGATACATCCATTTGAGCCACAAGTAACGCTGTAAATCCGGACGAAGGGAGTACTATTTATGAAAGGAAATCTCAAATCTGAGCTGGCAGATAATTTTTTATGCGTGAAATGACCAATTATTTCGGTAGTTATAGAAATGATGATGCGGGACATTTGTATGCTAGATTATGTTAGAATAAATCGGAGGCATACCCTCGATCATCCGAGGACCAAGCAATCACACGAGCACGACATCGAGATTTGTTAACGAGATTCATCAATATGGCTACATCCCCGGGGCCTGACTATGGACGCTCCTCCCCATGACACCGCTACAATACCGCACCCGGTCGCCCTGGGGCCGGCACATGCCGCCGGCTTCCCCTGCGTTCATGTGCTATTATGTTGGCATATGATCAATGTTTTAAATAGCCGGCTATAGCTCCGCTATAGCCCGCTATATAGCCTTTTCAGCAGGGTGCCGCTAAATGATCCTATGTACAAATAGCCCGCTATAGCCTGCTATAGCCCGCTATAACTCCGCTATAGCTGATTTTGAGATCCGCCGCTATTTGGAAATAGCCCGCTATTTAAAACATTGCATAGGATACTATGAGAGGCCTAGGATACAAGTGTCCTACTAGGACACGACTCCATATCCTATCTAAACACAATACAACTACAAGTCCAATTGTAACCTACCTTGTAGACTATATTCGACACAACTCTAACAGATTAGCTACATTTCTTACTTTTCAGCTCAATTTCAGGTACTTGCTTTGTGATATCTTTTCCCATAAACCTTTGTTCATTACCTGTCTTTCTGGTTCAGTTCGACGAGAATGGGCTTGAAGAGGACATAGCTAGTTTGAAATTACAAGGGAAAAAAACCGCTCAAGGGACCTTTCCTCATTTGAACTATGCACTAAGGTATGTTATCCCACATTTTCGCCATTGATTTTCCTTCCAAGGTTTACTTGGAGTGCTTGCACAGCTTCATATTTTTTTTTTTTTGACTCCCAAGGTTCCAGTTCTCTGTTCATCTGCCAGTCACTTCCACTGGTTATACCTGGAAATCCAAGACATGTGTTTACTTGAACCACTGGGTGTTTTGTTTATAGAATCTGTCAAATTCTACTTTCTATCTGTGAAAATTCTAGGTAAAACACAATGATTCAGGTTCAGTATTTGTATCACTCTTGTGTGTGCTGGTGAGCACCTTGGAATTTAAAAAAATGTTTGGCAATTTTGGCCCATTTACCTTGGATTTTTTTAAAAGGGAAACTAACCGGCCTATTCTTGATAATAGACCGAGTCTGGTATTTTACTCATTTCTTCCTTTTTGATCCTTGGTGGGTGGTAATGTTGAAATTGTCTTTAGGCGTTTCAGTCCAGTCACTCAGTGTATGTTTTAGCACTCAGTAATTGCTAGTTTGATTTGGTTGAGTGTAGGCAAATGGGCCTCGATTACGAGGATGCGACCCTGTACTCAGATAGGAGTCTCTGCTTTCTCCAAATTGGCAAGGGAGACAAAGCCTTTGCAGATGCTTATACTTGTAGAATGAAGCGCCTTGATTGGCCAAAGGCGTGCTATCGGCAGGGAGCATCTCTAGTGCTGATGAAGGTGAGCTCAGCCCAACTGTTTTTTCTTGAATCATTTTCATGGAAAAACTTTTAACTTCGTATACGTTCTACTTTGTTTGTCCAGGATTATCGAAAGGCTTGTGATGTGCTTTTTGATGGTTTGGAAACGGAACCAGGGAATCTTGAGTCTCAGAACTCCTTACGGTGTGCTATATATCATTACGTACAACAATTTTACTACACATTGTATATGTTATTCATGTTGGCAATGCCACCTACACTAGCAGTCATCAGGGTTTAAGATCTTTCAAACAGTATACCAAGAACCAATTCCCAGTTTAATCCCGTTTCTTTTGCTTTAAACCTTCCAGTAAATTTTCAGCTTGTAACATCATTTGGTTAGCATTTACTGTCGAAAACATAAAAAACAGAGATAATTTAAAATTGCACACTCTCAGATCATCAGATCAAAGTACGCAACAGTGTTTCCGGTTCCTGGCGGTATTGGCCACAAGTTATACCGCTGTGATCTTCAACTGACGACTGTTGTATAATATGCAGGGTGGCTATGGATTCCTTGAGGATATCTCATGGCGCCAAGACTGTATCGAAGTGCCGATAGGCCAGCCTGCACGCATCTGCAGAATTTTTCTGAGTTTTGTCCATATTGTTTTATACTGTAGATAGAGAAACAATTAAATTGTAGGTAGGGCAAGTGTGGGCTTTCCGTAGTCGTTGCTGGCACGCATCAAGTGTGCTTGTCAATGACTCGTGTCTACCGAACGCTGAATTTAATGTAAAATGGTACGACACGCTTAAACAGTTAACCCTTAGGAATTGATGCTTTGATCACGTCCTGGTGCATATGCGAGTGCCGTAACAAGAAGCAGTTCCCGAATGAAGCTTCATTTTATGATCCCACGCTTGAAGCAGTGCTTGGCATGCAGTCCAAAAAATCCTTTGGTTTTTATGGCATGGCCTCTCCAAGACCACTAGAGAAGGCAAAATGGATACAAGGACTTCCACTTGGGTTTCGTCATTATAAAGGGTCCAATTCTAAGTCTGATTGTTTCCATTAGAGCTAGTGCAGGTTAGCCATCTAATTTTGTCAACCCGTTTTTTATAATTTTTCTTAAGGTCCAAATTATCCTAACAAGTTTGCCTTGTGTTTGAATAATTTGAAGTTGCCACTAGGAATGAAAAGAGTGTCTAGGAGGGCGAGGGATTATTTGTGCAGAATTTTTACGCCTGATGCACGAATATACTGAAATGAAGTGCCCAGGCAAAAAGAATATCAGAGCAGATTGACAAGTTGAAAGTCCAAGAAAAGGGCTTGAACTAATGTTGAGTAACTTTTGCTTTAGGTCCTTTTCAAAAAGAAACTTTTGTTTTAGATCAGGAGATACTTAATTTACATCTCTTCAGAAAAAGAAAATAGAGCAAAATAAAATAAAATGCCGTGACAAAAACTAAAGCAGAAGATGCCTTTGCTCTGAGGTGTGCTGATCTTGATCAAAAGAAACGATCAGCTTTGCCAAACAAACTCTTGCTACATGTTTGCTGCTAAGCGGCAAAAGCAGCGTCTCCTCTGATGCCCAAATCATTTCATCCAGCTTGCTAAAGGAGGGGTATAGGTGGTAGCATAGGTCTCGGTTGTTCTCTGCACATTGTTTAGTTCAGCTAGGTTCTCTGCACATTGTTAATGTTCTAGGACTAGTATTTAAGGTGAGCGGGAGCTTTGCAAGAAAGGGATGGCTTGGATGGGTATGTTCAGTAGCATGAGGTCGTAGCGGGGAGAGAGCAGAGACTAGAAGCTTGCCCTGTTCATCATCATCTTCTCCTTCTGCCTTTGCCGGCGTACGCGATCCGTCTTGGTTTTGGTTTGATCTTTTGCTGCTCGAGAGGTCCAGTTTGGTTCAGTTTAGTTGCTTGCTCTTTTTGATCCTCTTGGAGGTGTTTGCCTGTAACTTCTTGGGGCTACTGTTTGGAAGAAAAAGACTGCTCCCTCCATGCAGTGTCAGGCTGTGTGATTCCTGTTGCTTGCAAGCTCAAGCTATGGTGCTTCAGATAGCCTGGAGGATTTGAACCAAAGCTACAAGAGCCTTCAGCCGTTGGAGGTACATATAAAAGGTTGTCAAGTTTTCCTTTTCTCTCCTGTAAATAAGTTTCAGAGACTCTTTCCATGTTCCTATCTAACTTTGCATGCAAGAATCTGAATGTGTCAGTGTACAACTGCTACCACTGCCTAACTGAAAACTTACACTTGGATCAACTCGTTCAATGAAGCAACAGATTGGACAGCTTCTCGAGCGTAGATAGATACAACAGCCGGGGATTGCATGATTAACAAGAGATTTATATCAGACACATTCAGCTCGCGGTAGCGGTACCCATACAGTGACACATTCGAGGAAACACATTGATAGTTTGAATTTTCCAAAATACAATGACTGGAAGTGACCAAAGTGCATGATTCCTCGCACGGGTTCAGCTAACGACACATTTTAGTCTAAGTGAGAACACACCATTACAACCAACGAACTATGCTTTCAAGATAAGGTTGGCGATGAGCTCACTCAGAACAGAGGGGTCAGTTACTGCTATGTGCTCCCACTCGCTGGTCGCCATGACTCCTCGCAAATCTTTAGGAGACTGGACTTTAAGGAACTCCAAGCAGGCCTCCTTGAGTCCGCTGCGATAGTGCTCCGCTGCCAGACCAAGGATAGATGTCACCGAGCTCAAATCTACGAGCCCACACAGCCTCTCTTCGCACATCAACTTGAGCCGTGGGAGATCATACCTGTCCGCCGCAGCAAGCAAGTGTCGCAGCCACGTAACCTGAGCCGCGGCTTCTCCTTCCGCCTCCATCTTGGGCATTGAGTCAGTGTAGATGAAACTGAGCAAGGCCTTGAACACATTAGGCTCCATATCTTGAATCTGTATGGCACTGGCTGTAGCAATGCCCTCCCTCGCCGGACCAAATAGCTCTGCCATGAAGACGGCAGAACGTGTCGCGAGCACACACCGGTGCGCGTCGAACTTCTCATGGCCGACCTCGAATGTCACGTCGGTGCCCACCTTGGTCACTAAGAGATGGTTCAGGTGCTCGCTTATGTTAGACGGTGGCACCTTCACAAAGGCAGCAGCGGCTTGAGCGATGATGAAGTCACACCGGATAGTGAAAAGATCAGCCTTGAGATGTTCTGAGTTCTCAAGGTCCTCTTTTTTTACGAAACGACGGCGACCCGAACCAATACCACGTTTAGAGAAATCAAATGTGGTGGCTGCACGGATGCGTGCAAGCTCTTGCATGTGAACCTGACGGACCAAACTAAACTGCCGATGCACCTTCACCGGCCGCGCAACATCCTCATCAAGGACAAGATAGACAGAGATAAAACCGGCGTCCTCCACACGGGCACCATTGGGAAAGAACTTCAAGGCCCATCGATAGCCTCCAGCGGTGAAGGAGCGGCCAGTGATGTGCACTCCCGTGGGCATATCCTTAACGCGGGAGTAATCTTGGACGGTTGGACCACAAGCTGGTGATACCACCAGCTGTCCCTGCCGTTGCCGGCCGTGCTGTGGTAGTTGTCCGGCACCCCGGAACATGGCTGCACAAGCCTGCCGTCGGCAACAAGGGATACCACGGCGGACGACATGATTCCTGCGATCTTAGATCTTGTGGGCGATGTGGAGCGGCAGGGGCGGGGTTGGTGAGCGAGCGGCAGGGGAAGACGTAGCAAGGGGAGGGGAGGGGAGTGGTCTACGGTGAGGCGGCGCTGGGGAGTGATGGACGGCGAGGCGGCATTGGGGACGGCCGGCGGTGTGGGAGGCGTGAGTGAGAGACTTGGAAGACTACGGATTTGGCGTTGGGGATGACGAGCAGAGGCTAAGATAGATTAGGAACGGGGCGCGGCCCAGGGAAAGTCTGCGCGGTGGGCTGAAAAATTTCGGCGTGGCTACATGGACTTGTCCAGATTCTCAGAAGGCCAACCGTGTTTGATCTCAATGCAACATTATTTTTTTTTCGAGTGAAAACTTTGTCATCTTCGTCTTGGCGTCATCATGCCTCCTGTCCTCAATGGCGGCGATGGAGTCGTCGAGGTCGGCCATGGCGTCATGGAACACCTCCATGCAGGCGTTGAGGCAGGACCACCTTGTCGACCCCATCACCTCCTTGCCCCGGAGTGTTGCCATGCCGGAGTCCATGCCCGCCACCCCCACCCCCGCCCGCATCAGCTTGGCCGAGATGGGCGCGAGCCCGTCTAGTCCCAATCTTTTACTCCCTCTGTCCCAAAAGTCGAGTCACTTATTTTGGGAGGAGGGAGTAATTTTTTTTTTTGAACAGTTTTGCTAAAGCACCCGTGTAGTCCCAATCTTCATTGCAAAACACCGAGTCAAGCTTGCAAAGGGTGGGATAGGGTCTTTCGTTACTCCAAGTGAATCTCTGGTTCTATAGTGGGATCTCTTTTAGCTCATAGGAGGTGATGGCGGCCCGGCAGGGCCGGTCCTGAGATTCTGGGGGCCCAGGGCGAAACTAAAACTCGGGGCCCTTTAGTACCGATGACATAGCAATAATAATCAATCTCTCCCTAATAATAAAGCACGGATTGGGTCTCCGGGTTCACCGTCACAATGCGCTTTCTTCCTATGAAAATTTACGCTTTCATTATTTTACTTTGCTATCCAAGGTGGTACTAATTTCAAACCCCCGTTAATACAGTTTGTGCCTCGCCGGGGCCTTTCCCGTGCAACCTGGTCTGTGCTTTGCTGGGCCTATATGCCCAGTGGGCTTCCACGATCCGCTTAATAAAAATAAAAAAAGGTGAAAAGAAGGTGCTCACATGGGATTCGAAGACAGGACCTCCTATTCCATCAAGAAAAACACCACCAACTGAACTCCATTACGCTTGTGTTGAAAACTGATGTTCCTTCTCAAATTATTAGTCCCACCTCGCTTCTTTGCACTAATTCTCACCAATTTAAATAGGGGGAATTAAACAAGTCAACAAGCAGCCTCGATACTTGATACAGAGAGATAATGTGAGAAGAGAACTTGGAAGGGCCCTATGGAGGGAGAAAGAAGAAAAAACATGTATGGGCACGTGTGTACTTCTGGATTTGCAAGAATCAAACAAGAATGAAGGCAACACCTCTGCGATAAGACAAAGAAACCTCTCCGAGAAAGATCAACAGTAGAGAGAGGAAGACAAAACAACTGGTACAAGCGAGGAAGACATCAGAGAGAGCGGTCTGCCCTCGGCAGCTCGGAGGAACCAGCCTCCCATCATCACCACAGCTGGGCACCCCATCGCTGCATCTCCATGGCCCGTCGGACGTTGCCCAGAGAGGGGAGACTATTAGTAGGCATGGTGCGTTGAAGAATGAACAGCGATTGAGAGATGACCGCGCAAGGGAAGGAACACCACGGGATGGGGGGATCAGGGAATACGACTGGGCAAGAAGATAATCTACCTATGTGCGCAGGGAAGCTGATGTTGTACAGCCGTTTAGCATGTGTGGGGGAGTCGTGTACATATGACGCGTGCGAGGCTGCTGGTTTTCTTTCTTAGCAATCAGCCAACCTTAAAAGTTTGGATCGTTCGTTCATGGACGGGAAAGTAATCATCGAGTCACCACACGGACGTGTTTAGCGTGCACGCATGTGTTTGTTCATGCACGCGTTGCCGGATTTGATGCATGATAATTTTGTTTTTTGAATACCATACAAACGCAAGCACTCATACATATGCGCGTACACTCACCCTTGTAAACGCGCAGACACAGACCCTATCACTACGAGCACCTTTTAAAGACTGAGCCGACATATCATCTTTAAAATTTACAAAGTCATCATGATAATTTTGTTACAAAATTGGATTTAGCTCCGTTTGTCTCCTGCATGAAACCATACTCACTGGCCATTAAGAAATATAAACTTGAAAACTTTTATATATAAACACAGGTTAGGACACACTTGTCAAAAAGATATAACCCACTCTCTCCATTCCAACATAAGTGTCTTAACTTTGTATCAACTTTAGTACAAAGTGTACTAAGCTTGAGACACTTACAAAGTTTGTACTAAGTTTGAGACATTTATTTTATGACGGAGGGAGTACATGCCAACAAAAATAAATTGTCTTTAGGCATTGCTGATGCCGGTTAAGACGAGTGCATAATAAACCACCGATCTAAAATTGAGAATGATAGCTTATCTTACGAAAAAGGCTTTCGCCCTGCTTTACAAATAAAACAACCAACGAGCACAAAGTCAACAAGGTAACACCCGAACAACACACATACACAACGCCGTCGTGGTCAAAGGTCCAACATGCACGCACAACTCACTCCACTGGTTCAGCTGTGGGCACATCACAACAAGCCCAAAACAAACACAAGGGACACACAAACAAACAGAGCGGTGGCGACGATGACTAGGGAGCTAATCCGGCTCAGGTGGCGGTGGGGGAGGCGGTGGAGCCATCTGGAGAGCCATCACGCAAAGCTGGGTGATGATGGAGGTGATGGCGTCTCTCTCCCTGGGGCGGCTAAGCGGCCGCCAAAGCAGAGGGCTCTAGATGCCACCTGGTGCGATCATCTTCCACATCAAGCTCAGGCTCGTGCAACGCGATGCAGTCGAGCAAGTCATGCTAGGCGGCATTCTCATCTGGGCCAAAAGGTCGGAAGGCTCTTGATGATGCAACAAAATGTGGTCAATAAGGGCCACTGCGACAGAGATCTGCGGGTCAACCGCGATGGAGAACAGGCCAGGAAAACGAGCCACGAAGGGGCCGTCGCCAGCCCTTGATGATGCAACAAAATGTGGTTACGGTCATTGGAGATTATGATTTTTTTTCTCCCGCTGCAACGCACGGGCCCTTTTGCTAGTATATATGTGTATATTGGAAACGTAACAATAAACGCTTGGAGCCCGCGTCGCGATGATTTTGCAAGTATGCTTAATGGCCAATGAATGAATCTATCACAAAAAATCCTTGAAAACGCAAAGTTATGTTTAATGCCGCGCTTTACTATAGCTACGAAGGAATCTATCGCAAGACATCCTTGAGGACAGGTGACTAAAATAATTTTTCCATGAATTGTCCCAAAAGAAATTAGTATCTAAAATGCGAGTAGTTTTTGGACTCACTATTGCTAAGGTTATTATTCTAAATAGAAGTATTAAGAAATTAAGATGGATGAGCAAATCCATGTGAATGATATGGACAATATTATTTTCATTCTTTAGAAATTAAACCAGTGATACTGTAATACTGCAAAATAGTTCTTATCTACTTGAGCAAATTTCCAAACTAAGAGCAATTACCCATTGATGCCTAATTTGCACGGTTCGTCTAAAAACTATTCGCCAAGACCACCATCCAGAACATTACTCCTTGTTTTTATCTGTTTCAGTCTTTCAGATCTATACCACAAGACCAATATTGTCAAACACCATAAATAAATGGTTGCGGATACGTACGGAACATGCAGCAGCGCCGGCATTGCCGTCGGGCTCCGATGCCAGCCATGTCTTTTGCAGCCAGGGCCTCCTCCTCGACTTCTAGAGCAAGGTCATCTGCGGCGATCTGGGCGTGTGGCAAACTGGCGGCGCTCGTCAGGGGCATGATGCGCTCTCAACTCTATAGATTCTGGTGGATGGGTGCGTTTAGACGCGCCAGGCTTCATCTACGTGGCTTCTACTACTTGGGTGAAGCCCAATGACAGTTTTCATTAGTGCCAGGCCTAATGTAAAAATATTTATACTTGGGCTCGGTCCTTACAAGCGATCGGGAGAAAAGGAACAAAACTTGTCGCTGCCTGCAATTTCCCTGTAGCCTGGACAGTGGCCTACTACGTATACGTTCCTGGGAGGGGGCCCCTGGAGTTTGGGGGCCCGGGGCGGCCGCCCCCCCTGCCCCTCCCCAGGGCCGGCCCTGCGGCCCGGAAACTACACATTGATTATCCTTCTACTAACATTCCTCTTTTTTTTTTCTCTCGTGCCCGGTAAATTTGGTTGAAATCGCCCAAAACGATCCATTTTGTACCACTTGGTGGCTTGTGTGATATAAGCTCACTGAAAAAGATTGTCTTTCCGCGCATTGGCCGTTGGCCCATGTATAAACCATGGTAATGTTGAAGAAGTTTTGGTTTGCCCTCTCAAGAACCATTGCGGAGAGATAGAACTTGGAGAAGCTCAAGTCAGAGACATCCACGATGGAGTCCTCCCAAAGAAGGTGGATGCATCCGTGTGTGCCGATGGCTGGTATTTGGGCACAATGTCGTAGGCTCGTAGCCGGTGATCACCCAAAAACGCAGCCGTGAACTGATCAACATTTCCAAGTTTCATCTCCTGGAGACAGACTATAGCTAGCAGGTTGTTGCTGCAATGGTTTCATGTAATGAGGTAAATTCAATGGTTGTTCTATCATAAACGAACCAACAGAAGAACAGGGACGACCATGCCACATCCCCTGCTTCTACAACCTAATTAAGAACAAGGATTTCCCCCCGCTTTATATTATAAAGCAAACATCCGATACATCCAACTCGCTGGGGCTGCAGCACAGATAAGCCCAAAAGAAAACAAAAGAAAATGAAAGAGAAATAAATGCCGACACCGGCAGATCAACGAAGAAAGGAAGACCGGCAACCGCTGCACCCTCCGACGAAGTACCACCGCGCTCCCAGCATCTCGAAGCGCCTCGCATCAAGCAGCACCTTCAAGAAGGAATGCGCCGCCGCCGCGCTGTTGCTCGAACAAGTTCTAGGGTTTTCCCCGATACGCGAGAGATGATGGGGAAGGGATATATCCGACGCCCCTCAGGAAGGTCGATGGCGCCCGCAAATGTCACCGCGTCGGTGCTGGACAAGCCGACAAGGATTTCTCTCGATCCACAACCACCACCATCGCCCAGGCACTTCGAGATGCACCACCCCGACAACCGCCCACCAGCCTATGCCACCACGGTTACCGGACAACCCCGCCGCCTCACTGGAGCTGCGAACACGAGGCCTAGATCGGTCAAGGAGACCTCGGCCACGGGAGCGACCACAACTCAACCGGGGGGAGGGGACAACCTCCACCGCCGCAGCGGAGCTGACCGGACGTGGCGACGAGGACTTGCCGGGCCTCGATGGCCCGGCCGGGTCCACTTGGACCCGGACAATCCTGTCGCCACGCTCCACTACAACCTAATTTAATTGATCGTTGGTTTGTGCTAACATAAGAAACTAGCAAAGCACCGTACAAGCTTAGGCAGCAGCTCACTGGCTCTGGCCCTTCAATATCCATGGGCCACGGCGCCTTGGCCACCATGCTCAATCACAGCTTCTTCAACCACTGTGGCTTGGACATCATCCAACGTGAAGAGAGCCCTGAGCACGGCGATGGTGTGGTCTGGGAGCTCTTCCTCAAAAGCACCCAGAGCCTCCTCGGTGATGTCTTGGCCATTCTGCACGGTGCCCATGTTACGGCATAATAACTACTCGGCCTCATTGGCCACTAGAAGCTTCTTTTCCCTTATTAGAAATAAGCCATGGTTGGGCTCAGTGCGCATGCGTGCGTGCGGTGACCGTGTCGGGCGCCGGTCTGTGGCCGTGTCCGGACCGTGGCAAGTGTGCGTGTGTACGCGTGGGTGTGCATGCGTGTGTGCACTCGTTGCGTAGAAGCAGTGGCAGGCTGTTGGTGAATTGGTCAGGGTGATCGAGTCGATCGGTTGCGGGCTCGCCGCGACCCGCACGCCTCGTGGGCGCGGCCAGAGCGGGCCGGATCGAGCGCTCGAGTGGGTGGAGGCGTGGGGATCGTGCCCAGCACTGGCCCAGGGTATAAGAGTATAAGACCTGTGTGGAGTTCGTTGTAATGGCCGTGGGTTGGAGTTTGAGCTTCGGGAAAAAGCTGTCTGTGCAGCGGGCATTCGTCGCCGGAAATCCACCGTGTTCACTGTGCCCTCTCCGTCTCCCTTCTTCCTCTTCGGTTCGTGCCAGAGAGAGCGAGGGCGAGCTAGGGTTAGGTCTAGGACCCAACATCCCTTTTGCTGGACTCGCGCGCTAGTGCGACAGAGAGAGAACCCGTTGGTGGCATCAACCGTCACACCAGCGCCATTGTCTTGCAACGGTTCGCCGGAGGGCGTGGAAGCGACGACCACGCCATGGCCAGCAGACGATGCGCCCTTGGTGCCAACAGTGGCCAAGGTATAGCCACCTCAGGCAAGGTCATGTCCTCGTTGGTGTCCTGCCGTTGGTAGCGCCGGCGGTCATTACGGACGTTATCACTCTAACTCTGAGAACTTTGAACTACCGAATATTGGCAGAGTACATAATTTCGACAGGGATAGGAACCATTGTTGTTTGCCAGTAGTTTGTAAACCCATACGAACCATTCACTAAGTACATAACAGAGAAACAGAGGATATTCAAAATTCAAAAAAAAAAAAAAACTGAGATGTATGTTACTTATACTATAGCCAATTGGCCTCGCGCCTCACCGTGGCGGACCTCCGCCCCACGGTGACCCGTATGCAGCACCGAGTTGAGCCCTGGAAAGGGCGTTGGCTGTCGAAGGCGGCACGTGTGATCCTTATCAACTCGTCGCTTGCCAGCCTTCTGTGGTTCCTCATGAGCTTTTACAGCCTTCATGAAACCCTTCATCAGGAGATCGCCAAGTACCAGGCCAGATTTTTCTGGGCTGGCGAGGCAGGCAGACAGAAATATCACATGGTCAGCTGGCTAGACATATGCAAACCCAAAGACCAGGGTGGCCTTGGGATTTTGTCCTCGCGGCGCATGAACATTGCCCTCCTCACCCGCTGGCTATGGCGCATTGCCAATGGGGAGGGAGGCCTTTGGCTGACTATCATCCGGAACAAGTACCTGCGTGGCCAGCCTCTGGCGTTCTGCCAGCGCTCGGGCGGTGATGGATTCATGTACCTAGGGTAGGGTCATAGGCCTGACCTAAACGTCCTACCCAAGGGTACTCACAGAAGAGATCATCTTCCAGTCGACCGAAGAGGAATCCACTCGACCAGACTGGAAGCACTCGACCATGGAAGAACTCACTCGACCATGAAGACTCACTCGACCGTCGGAAGGTCGAAGACACTATGCAACATAACGGTTTGCTATTGAATAGACTTAATGATAGTTAAAGCGCCTTATGAGGGCGTTACAAGAACCCCCGACTTAATGTACTTTAATCCCTCCATTATGTGAGCAGGCTGGGGTCTGGCGCACTCTATATAAGCCACCCGCTCCACGAGATAGAAGGGTTCAGATTCTTGTAATACTCATACTCATAATCCACTCGACCGCCTCGGGGCTCCGAGACGAGGGCTGTTACTTCCTCCGAGAAGGGCCTGAACTCGTACATCCTCTGTCTTTACAACTGCTCCATAGCTAGGACATTGCCTCCCTTAACCTACCCCTACTTCTCTTGTCGATTTAGAACCACGACGGTTGGCGCCCACCGTGGGGCAAGTGTTTTAGCGATTTGTGGAGGAGTTGCAGATTCGAGTACCTTCATCACGATGACTTCGGAGTTTTGAGCGCGGGACACGAGATCCGTCTCGGTGCTCTCACTTTTGTCGCCGACGACTCAAGATGGCTCCGTGGAGGCCCCTCTTGACATCGAGGCGCTCCCCGTCCGCGGGGCGACGCACTTTCGCGCATGTGTTCGCGGCGTTTTGCTGCGACAACCGTCGACTCCTTATCGGTCGACTCCCTTTTCGGTCGCCCGCCCAGTCTCCCACCAGCGCAAGCGCTCTGGTCGGTCGAGACTTCAGCGGTGGGTGAAGCACGCGGTGGCTCGCCAGACAGCCACCGCCCAAGTCGCGGCTATCGAGCCCGACGAATCCCTCCGTAGAGACTGCATCCGAGTGTGACAGCAGTGATCCGGCGGCAGAGATTCTCATGGTCGACGGCCCTCGCAGTCCTCCCGGTTTCGCCCACGGCGGTGGAGCCGCCGGAGGAGGTGACCCCGTGCATAAACACGAAGAATACCAGCCCGAGACACTCGATTCTCTCCAGAGAGAAGATCTTCGTCGCAGGAATATGGATGCACTACATACTCCTATCACCGGAGAGACCCCTGAGGCTCGTGCCTTAGAGGAAGCACGTTTGGCCAATGTGGCTGAACGCACTCGCCTGGAGAATCTTCAGCGAGCACTCGACGAGCGCGCGCGGCAACGACTCCCCGAATCCAGTCGACGTCGGCTCTTCCCGCCGACTCAGGTATACCGCACGCCTATTCAAAATTTAGCAGCTGCAACTCGCATTGCGAGTCCATCCAGCCGCCCGGTCGGAAGTGGAAGAGGTTTGCAGCAGATCGAGATTTACTCCGAGCGGCGGTGACCAGAATTCGGCCGTGTCGCGATCGCGCAACAGATTCACTGATCGATCCGTCGCTGCGAACATCATCGATCGGCTCACAGCCCCAGATCGCCTCCATGGCGGGAAGGGCGCGACAACCGGCGAGAGCAGCTCGAGACCGATTCGACCGAGATGATAGGCGCCGAGTGCCCTTTCCTCCGAGGAAGGGTCATACGCTCCTCGGCGACAAGATGACGAAAAGATTCAAGATAGGCGAAGGGTTCCGGTCGACCTGTGGAGCCGAGCTTTGATGCGCGGTCCATTATCGTGCAAGGCCTGGTCGACCGAACAGAGCCCATCGAGGAGGACCGAGAGGATGCACCCACCAGCGATCGAGTGCATGTCTCCGGTCCGGAGTGTTTTAGCAGGCTATCGAGCCAGATGATTCCCCAAATTTCAGATTGGCAGCAGGAGTCTGCAAGTTCACTGGAGAATCTAAGCCTGAAACTTGGCTCGAGGATTACCGAGTGGCTGTTCAAATTGGTGGTGGAAATGATGAGGTGGCTATGAAACATTTGCCCCTCATGTTGGAAGGTTCGGCCAGAGCATGGCTGAGTCAGTTACCTCACAGCAGCATATATACTTGGGAAGATTTGTCCCGAGTGTTCGTCAGGACTTTTGAAGGGACTTGCAAGCGACCAGCTGGTTTGACGGAGCTGCAAGTTTGTGTGCAGAAGACCAATGAAACTCTCCGAGAGTACATTCAGAGGTGGATTACCTTGCACAACACTGTGGAAAACGTGTCTGACCATCAGGCAGTTTGTGCCTTCAAGGACGGCGTCAAAAGCAGAGAATTGAGTCTGAAGTTCGGTCGAACCGGGACATGACCACGAGTCGAATGATGGAGATTGCTAGCAACACGCCTAACGGCGAGGAAGAAGACCGACTCAAGCGGCAAGTACAAGCCGAGCCGGTCAGAGAAGGGTAATTCGGTCGGAGCGAAGTGCAAAGCCGAGCCAGCAGCCCGGAGAGGCCCCGCCGTCACTGTGGGAAATTCAAGGGAAAACCCAAAGGATCTTGGAATCCGAAGAAAGTGAAAGATAAGGAAGGAAATGACGTGATGGATATGCCATGCCATATTCATACAAAGAAAGACGAAGAGGGCAACATTATTTACCCGAAGCACACCACTCGCCAAAGGTCGACTCTGATCCAAAGCGGTTTGAGGCAAGCAGTCTAAGGACAAGGAGAAGGAGCCAGACAAGGCCGGAGATAAAGAGGACAGTGAGGAGGAATACCCGCATGTCACCTCCACTCTGATGATCTTCGCAGATGTGGAAAGCAAAAGTCGACTGAAAGTCATCAATCGAGAGGTGAATATGGTTGCCCCAGTTAAGCCAAGTTATGTGAAGTGGTCCCGGACACCCATCACATTCGACCCGGTCGATCACCGACCCACATTGCCACCCCGGGCGGCAAGCGTTAGTGGTCGATCCGGTTGTCGAAGGCACTCGATCGACAAAAGTGCTGATGGATGGTGGCGATGGGCTGAATTTGTTATATGCGGATACATTGAAAGGGATGGGCATTCCGATGTCCCGATTGGCGCCAAAGAATATGAGTTTCTACGGAGTCATACCGGAAAGAAGGCCAATTCACTCGGCCAAATAGCCCCGGACGTGGTTTTGGTGATTCCAAGCACTTCCGCAAAGAAAAGTTGACCTTTGAGGTTGTGGATTTTGAGTGCATATCATGCCATTTTGGGAGGCTCGCCTATGCACGATTCATGGCTCGACCATGCTACGTGTACCTCAAACTGAAAATGCCGGGACCCAAAGGAGTGATCACTGTCACTGGCGATCGGAAGAAGGCAGAAGAGTGCTTTCAGAAGGGCTCAAAGATTGCCGACTCCCAAGTGTCAGCGGTCGAATTCGAAGAGTATATGCAAAACGCAGATCCGAGTGATTTGCTAAAGTCTAAGAGGCCAGCCACAGAATCTGCATTCAAGTCGTCTGGTGAGACAAAGCCCGTCCATATTCATCCGACTGACCCCGATGCAGCTCCGACTCACATATCCACAACACTCGACTCGAAATAGGAAGAAGCGCTCATCCAGTTCCTCCGTGAGAACTGGGACATTTTTGCATGGAAACCAGCTGACATGCCAGGTGTTCCCAGGGAACTGGCTGAGCATCGCCTACGAGTCGACAAGACAGCGAAACCAGTGAAAGAGCATCTTCGGCGGTCCGCCGTCCAGAAGAGAAAGGCTATTGGTGAAGAGGTGGCTCGACTGTTGACAGCAGGATTTATCCGAGAGATTTACCACTCCGAGTGGCTCGCCAATGTTGTCATGGTCCCCAAGAAGGATAACTCACTCCGCATGTGCATTGATTTTAAACACATCAATCGGGCCTGCCCGAAGGATCATTTTCCTCTCCCCCGCATCGATCAAATTGTTGACTCGACCGCGGGGTGTGAGAGATTGTCTTTTCTAGATGCGTATTCCGGATATCATCAGATCCGTCTGTATGGACCCGACGAAATAAAAACAGCTTTCATCACTCCATTCGGGTGCTTCTGCTATATCACCATGCCATTCGGCCTCAAGAATGCCGGAGCCACATTTATGCGAATGATTGAAGTGTCTTCTCCTCGGATCGGTCGGAATGTGGAAGCGATATGGATGATATCGTCGTTAAGTCGCGAAAAGGTTCCGACCTGCTCGCTGACCTCGCCAAACATTTGCCAACCTCCGAAGGTACGATATCAAGCTCAATCCGTCAAAGTGCACATTCGGGTTCTGGTGGAAAATTACTCGGTTTTCGTTTCGAACGAGGAATCGACGCTAACCCGAGAAGATCGGCACTATTCTCCGAATGAAACGCATACATGCGAAAGTGCATGACGCCCGAAGCTTCTTGGATGCTTGGCGCTTTAAGTCGATTCATCTCACGACTCGGTGAAAAGGCATTACCTCTTTACCGACTGATGAAGAAGGCTGACAAGTTCGAGTGGACTCGAAGCTGATGCAGCGTTTGCCGAGCTAAAAGCTCTGCTCTCCACCCAGCCGGTGCTTGCTGCTCCAATCAGCAAAGAGCCTCTGTTGCTTTACATTGCAGCCACTGGACAAGTTGTCAGTTCTGTGCTTACGGTCGAGCGGGAAGAGGAAGGAAAGGCCTTCAAAGTTCAACGCCCGGTGTATTATTTATCTGAAGTTTTGACTCCATCCAAGCAGAGATACCCTCATTATCAGAAGCTTGTGTATGGCATATACATGACCACGAAGAAGGTTGCTCACTATTTCTCTGATCATTCTGTCACAGTCGTCAGCGACGCTCCTTTATCAGAGATCTTGCATAACAGAGACGCAACCGGTCGAGTGGCTAAGTGGGCGATTGAACTTCTTCCCCTTGATATCAAATTCGAGGCAAAGAAAGCCATTAAGTCCCAGGCTATAGCGGATTTCCTTGCCGAGTGGATCGAACAACAGCAACCGACTGAAGTTCACTCGGAGCATTGGACCATGTTCTTTGACGGCTCCAAGATGCTGAATGGTTCTGGTGCTGGGGTTGTTCTGGTTTCCCCCAGAGGAGATAAGCTTAAGTATGTGCTCCAGATTCACTTTGATTCCTCCAACAATGAGGCAGAGTATGAGGCCCTTCTATATGGATTGCGCATGGCCATCTCACTCGGCGTCCGTCGCCTGATGGTTTATGGCGACTCAGATCTAGTGGTCAATCAAGTGATGAAGGAGTGGGACGTGAGAAGCCCGGCTATGACCGGATACTGCAATGCAGTGAGGAAGCTGGAAAAGAAGTTTGAGGGGTTGGAGCTCCATCACATCCCCCGACTGAAAAATCAAGCAGCAGATGATCTGGCGAAGATAGGGTCCAAGAGGGAAGCCATTCCGAGTGGCGTGTTTCTGGAACATTTACACACTCCGTCAGTCAAAGAAGATCCTTACACGGAGGAAGCTCCACAACCCAAGAGTGCCACAGACTCGACTAAAGTTGAGGTCCCTGCAGTGGTCGACTTAGTTATGGAGGTTTTAGTAGTCACTCCCGATTGGACAATTCCATACATTGCGTATATTACGAGAAAGGAACTCCCGGAGGATGAAGAAGAGGCTCGACAGATCGTCCGTCGATCCAAAGCCTTTATTGTTATCAATGGGCAGTTATATAGAGAAAGCCCAACGGGAGTCGGACAAAAATGCATAACGCCAGAAGAAGGTCGAGTCATTCTCAATGATATCCACTCGGGGACCTGTGGTCACCATGCGTCCTCTCGGACCATTGTAGCCAAAGCATACCGAGCAGGATTTTACTGGCCAAGAGCAAATGAGATGGCGAAAGAAATAGTGGACAAATGCGAAGGATGTCAGTTCTACTCCAATATGTCCCACAAGCCTGCGTCAGCCTTGAAGACCATTCCGCTCGTCTGGCCTTTTGCAGTATGGGGGTTGGACATGATCGGTCCCTTACGAACGGGTCGGAGCGGCTTCACGCATGTACTGGTAGCAGTCGACAAGTTCACCAAGTGGATTGAGGCTAAGCCAATCAAAAAACTTGATGCTGGTACTGCTGTTTCCTTCATCAGAAAGTTGACGTTCAGATATGGAGTCCCGCACAGTATTATCACGGACAATGGGTCGAATTTCGACTCGGAAGAATTCAAGGATTTCTGCAACTCTCAAGGCATACGAGTCGACTACGCTTCAGTCGCTCATCCACAGTCGAATGGACAGCGTAAGCGAGCCAATGGATTGATCCTCAAGGGTCTGAAACCCCGTTTGATGCGAGATCTCAAGCATGCGGCTGGTGCTTGGGTCGACGAACTTCCTTCAGTGCTTTGGGGTCTGCGGACCACGCCTAATCGGTCGACTGGGAGAACTCCTTTTTTCCTGGTCTATGGGGCAGAAGCAGTTTTACCGAGTGATCTCCTTCACAATGCTCCACGAATTGAACTTTATAATGAAGCAGAAGCTGAGCAAGCGCGTCAGGATGCAGTCGACCTCTTGGAAGAGGAAAGGGAAATGGCTCTGATCCGCTCGACCATTTACCAGCAAGACTTGCGCCTACCAGACGCCTTAAATGTGAGAGGTCGAGCCTTCCAGAAGGGATCTGGTCCCGGGTAGATCAGCGAAGCAACATAAGCTTGCTCCCTCTGGGAAGGTCCTTCATCGTCACAAAGGTTCTCCACAATGGGGCATATCGTCTCTACAATGTCGAGCACGATATCGATGAGCCCCGAGCTTGGAATGCGGATCTGCTCCGCCCGTTTTACACCTAAAGTTTTTTCACTCGGAAGAATTGTAATAAAGTACTCTTGTAGCTCACGAGCTTTGAAGTAATAGTGTCATAATTCCTTCATAATTTTTGCCACTTTTTATTTTGCGTCGAGTAAAATTTTCACTTCCCCCAGTGGGTGGCTTAGTCGCGAATCCGTTCCGCCTAAGTTATTAAAAAATCCTACCGAGTGGTAAGCCAGACTTCCACTCGGGGGGCTTAGCTGCAGCCCAGCGCTCGCCTAAGTTTTTTACAAATCCTACCGAGTGGTAAGCCAGACTTCCACTCGGGGGCTTAGCTGCAGCCCAGTGCTCGCCTAAGTTATTAAAAAATCCTACCGAGTGGTAAGCCAGACTTCCACTCGGGGCTTAGCTGCAGCCCAGTGCTCGCCTAAGTTATTAAAAATCCCACCGAGTGGTAAGCAGACTTCCACTCGGGGCTTAGCTGCAGCCCAGTGCTCGCCTAAGTTATTAAAAAATCCTACCGAGTGGTAAGCCAGACTTCCACTCGGGGGCTTAGCTGCAGCCCAGCGCTCGCCTAAGTTTTTTACAAATCCTACCGAGTGGTAAGCCAGACTTCCACTCGGGGGCTTAGCTGCAGTCCAAGGACTCGCCTAAGTTTAAAGTATTCTAGCAAGGAAAAAGAGGCGCAGGTCGACTGCGACCCTCTCCTCCGAGGTACACCATAAGTATGATGTGCGATTGCAAGAAAGATGAAGTGCAGGTCGACTGCGACCCTCTTCTCCGAGCTTCGACACAAATACAACAGAAATCCTACCGAGTGAGGAGCAAACCTCCCACTCGGAGGCTTAGCTGCAGCCCAGTGCTCGCCTAAGGTATAAGAAATCCTACCGAGTGAAGAGCAAACCTCCCACTCGGAGGCTTAGCTGCAGCCCAGTGCTCGCCTAAGGTATAAGAAATCCTACCGAGTGAAGAGCAAACCTCCCACTCGGAGGCTTAGCTGCAGCCCAGTGCTCGCCTAAGGTATAAGAAATCCTACCGAGTGAGGAGCAAACCTCCCACTGGGGCTTAGCTGCAGCCCAGTGCTCGCCTAAGGCATAAGAAATCCTACCGAGTGAGGAGCAAACCTCCCACTCGGGGGCTTAGCTGCAGCCAGTGCTCGCCTAAGGCATAAGAAATCCTACCGAGTGAGGAGCAAACCTCCCACTCGGGGCTTAGCTGCAGCCAGTGCTCGCCTAAGGAATAAGTCAACGGCAATCAAGATCTCATTGTTAACCTGCAAAGAGCAATTCAAGCCAAGAGCAATCATATCCAAACATCCAATCCAAATTTAGGTCGATACCTAAAATAACCGAGAGTGCTCGGGCACTAAGCACATTAAGGTTTTATCGGTTACAACTTCACTCGCATACCGAGGCAAATTTAAAGTGAGGGAAAGTTTTTTACCCCTCCTGTGGAGGGCTGGATGGAGCAACGAACTCATCAAGATCAATCCCGTCCGCAATCCGCGTGGCAGCAGCGATGAAAGTCTCCATGAAGGTCCTGAAGTCGTGCTTTTTGGTATTGGCTACTCGGAGAGCCGCCAGCTTATCTTCTCGAGCTTCCTTGCAATGAACTCGCGCCAGACACAGGGCAACGTCCGCACCACACCGAGCCGAAGATTTCTTCCACTCTTGCACTCGGTCAGGGACGGCGTTCAGTCGCGCCATTAATGACTCGAGGTCGTTTTGGAGCGTCTCATTGGGCCAGAGCGTCGAGTCGATGCGGGACGTAGCCACCTTCAGTCTTGCGAGATAATCCACAACAGCAGCAACGCGGGACTCCAGTCGGAAGATGTTCATGGCAGTTTCATCGTTCACCGGGAGTTGCAGGTCAAGGTTCGTCTCGGTGGCTGGTTTCTTCTTCGGTTGCGGCGAGAACTCGCAAAGACAAAACTCCGAGTCGGAAAACGTCGAATGGAAATATAACAGTTGGGAGGTTTGGTCGAGTGAAAAGGTTACCTTCGAGCTTAAGAAACAATTTCTTAGCAAGATCGCCAAGAAGCTTTCCATCTCATTCTTTTTCCCAGCTAGTTGGAGGATCTTCTCGGTAAGGTTCTTCTTATCAGCCTTCATTCGCTCAAAGATCCTTGCGGCAGCGGCGAGCAGTCTTCAGTCGGCATTTTCCTGTTCGAGCTTGGCAACAGAGGCCAGTTTTTCGTCAGCAAGTTTGATCTTCTCGGATAGCTCAAGCTCCTTCTTCCTTTGAGCCTCCTTCACCTTGCCTGTAAATCGCAGCAAAGTCAAACTTGAAGCAAGTGGGAGGAGGACAGAGTCGTCGAAATCTCACCAAACATACCTTTGGTCTCCTCCTTCGCCTTCGTCAGGTTCTCTTGCACCAGTTTCAAGTCCAACTCGAGCTGAATATGCTTCTGCTCCAGTTCAGTATAGCGTGCGCAAGGTCACAAGATTTCTCTGAAGAGTCGGTTACAAAATATCGAGATAATTCACTTCCGAGTGAATCAAGAAAAATTATGCGTTTTAAGACTACGATCGAATGCAAGCATTCAACCGTAGTCTCGGGGATTACACCGGTGGGTGCACTCAGCGTGCCCCCACCGGTCTTATTCAAGACATAGTCGACCAGTCGACCAAAAAAAAAAAAAGAGCGAGTCGACCAGTCGACCGGTTCCATTCTTAGTAAGCCTAAGGCAGAGTCGACCAGTCGACCAACAAAAAAAAAAAAAAAAAAATCGACCAGTCGAGCAGAACTTCTTCAGACTGTAATCAAGCGCGGCAATGATCACAGCCTCGGGGACTACACCCAGTGGGTGCACTCAGCGTGCCCCCACTGGTCTCAGAAACACATTCGTTTCATTCGAGTAATGATCAAAATTTACTTATGAAGCCTAAGCCCGACTGCCAGCAGTCGACCTTAGCCTTGGGGACTACACCCAGCGGGTGCACTCAGCATGCCCCCGCTAACACGGAGTTTTTATCGACACACCTAGTGGGTGACTGCTATTGCTATAAATTTCAGAAAGAAAAGTTTCGATAGCATATCCTAATGAGTAATGTGGTGGTCGATCGACCAACATTGCTCAAGGGCGAGCTGGCATCGTAAGCTGCTTGGCTCGCATCCCGGCGATCTTCACTGCTCCATCATGATCCCTGCTTGACGGATCACCTCCTTAGCAGCATCGCCTTGGTCCTCCGGACGTGGTGCGTGGTGAAGATCGAAGGTTGCCCAAAGACTCGACGAAGTGGGCCGAGCACTGGTCAGCGGCACCGCGAAGGTCACGGTATGTCGAGTGCCGCCCTCCCCTTCCGTCATGATGGTCTCGGGCGCCGTTGCTCCTTGGGTTTCTCTGCCAGCGGATGCCTTCCTGCTCCTCCTAGCCCTCAGTGGCTCCTCATCCTCATCATCGTCATCAGGGAGAGTGATGATGTTTTTGGCTGGAGCTTCAGGAAAAAGTTAAGATCAGGAATTTTGAGTCAGTCGACTGAGAACAGGAATTAAGGATATAGTACCAGGATTTGAGGTGGCGGCGTCTTCCATCTCATGGTCATCAACTTTAGCTGAGGTTTCAGAAGTCGCAGCGCTGAAGTCCCAAAGAGTCAGTCGACCGATTCATATATCAAACTGAGACAAAATTTGTGTAAAGCAAGAAGACTTAAGCAATATGTTTACCCTGAAATGGTGGGGATGGACACCTTCATCTTTGGCAGAGGCTTGGTTGTCCTCGGTGGAACTACCTTCGGTTGCTTCGGTGCCTTCTCAGTCGGCACCGGAGAAGCGGTCCGAGGGCGTTTGGTCGACTGCGAGGCAGTCGCAACCCCCTTACCGCGTTCAGCCGAAGGGTCGTGCACAAGCTTTGACCGCCTTTCCAAGCGCGGTGGTGCGACTTCCTCCTCTTCATCTTCGTCGTCCTCGTCGTCCTCATCATCATCATCATCATCGTCGTCGTCTCCTGCGTCGTCTGAATTCCACTCCTCTGGCTCTCACCTCCACCGCTTCCCCTCTTGGTCGGAATCTGGCGCCGTTGGGCATCGAGTATAACTCTGTGAAGGCACGGAAATATTAAAGCGAGTTCATCGACCAAGTTACAAAAGCACACTCGACATTTACACGCGAGAAAATGGAACAAGTGTACCTTATGCGGAACATTGTCACGATCAAGCGGAGAAATCCTCCGGGATCCGCGAGGATTGTCCTTGTTTCCGTGATCGAGGCCATCCATCTTTCCACTACGGCATCGCCGACCGCCTCCGGTGGACACGAAGTTTCGTCTTGGTGCCGCAATACAACCACATACTGTGGCTCCGGGCTGAAGGGGCTGGATTCGCCTCAAGAAAGACCTCCGGAGGTCCATGCCGATCACTCCGTCCCTAACCAGCTGCACCACTCGGTCCATCAGCATCTTCACTTCAGCCCTTTCTTGAGGACAACCTTCAGGAGGAGGGCTTGTTCACTCGACTCATGGTGAATTTCGGGAGACCGGTCGATCGCCCGGCGTCGCCTCATTCCGCAATAGAACCGGTCGATCGCCAACCCCTAACCGACTCAGAAAATGCATAGCTGGAAAAGTGCTTTTGTTCCTCAACTGGACTCCTAAACCACCGCACATTCGACTACAGGTCTTCTCGTCACGGGACTTGCTTTCTTCACGGTCTGAGAGCGACATGTGAAGATATACTTGAACAAGCCCCAGTGCGGTCGACAGCCCAGGAAGTTTTCACACATGGATACAAATGCGGCGAGGTATGCGATGGAGTTTGGAGTGAAATGGTGAAGCTGGGCTCCAAAGAAATTCAGAAAACCTCGAAAGAATACACTCGGTGGCAACGAAAAACCTCGGTCGACATGGGTGGCCAAAAGCACGCACTCACCCTCTTCTGGTTGAGGCTGCCACTCTCGGCCAGGAAGTCTTGCGGCGTTGTGAGGAATCAATCCGTCGTTGGCCATATCAAGGAGATCCTTCTCCCTGATCGTCGACTGGATCCAGTCCCCCTGGACCCAGCCTTTCGGCAGCTTGGATCTCGACGAAGAACCGCCGCGACCGGTGGATCTCCCTTTCGCCTTCTCGGTCGCCGACGCCTTCTCCGCCGCCGACGCCTTCTTCGCACGCTCCAGCATCGTCGTCTTCTCTTTGCCCATACGCCGCGCGAATGCGCAAGGGGAGAGATGGCGAGAGAACAGCAGCGGAGGTGGAGAGCGGAGACGGAGAGGATGGAGGAGAAAAAAACAAGGTACTGTGCACGAGCCTCCGGGAGTTACATTTATAGCATCCCTTCCGAGTGGATGACATGTGGACCAAGCGATCCAATCATATCGGCGGCCCGACCGCGCGACACGTGGCGGGAAAGCGCGCGAAAATCGAGGCGCCTTGTTACGCCCCATCCAAGCGCCGTAGTCTGTTCCGTTTCGCGCTTCCCCAAATTTCAGATCCGCGAGATCCATGGCGACGGATCGATCATCAATTGCGAGATCTCCTGCGATCCGTTACTCAAGTATAGCAAAGAAAGTCACTCGACTGAAGAACAAGAATGGATCAAGTCGACTGAAGGAAAGTTTCTTGTTATCAATAAAGAAGATCTTGATCCAAGACAACACGTAGCCAGAATGCAAAAGCAGTCGGAAACAACGTCAACTCCTCCTTCACTCAAGCCTCAATCCATTCGGGGGCTAATGATGGATTCATGTACCTAGGGTAGGGTCATAGGCCTGACCTAAACGCCCTACCCAAGGGTACTCACGAAGAGATCATCTTCCGATCGATCAAGAGGAATCCACTCGACGACCGAAGCACTCGACCATGGAAGAACTCACTCGACCATGAAGACTCACTCGACCGTCAGAAGGTCAGAAGACACTATGCAACGCAACGGTTTGCTATTGAATAGACTTAATGATAGTTAAAGCGCCTTATGAGGGGCGTTACCAGTAACCCCCCTGACTTAATGTACTTTAATCCCTCCATTATGTGAGCAGGCTGGGGTCTGGCGCACTCTATATAAGCCACCCGCTCCACGAGATAGAAGGGTTCAGATTCTTGTAATACTCATACTCATAATCCACTCGACCGCCTCAGGGCTCCGAGACGTAGGGCTGTTACTTCCTCCGAGAAGGGCCTGAACTCGTACATCCTCTGTCTTTACAACTGCTCCATAGCTAGGACATTGCCTCCCCTTAACCTACCCCTACTTCTACTGTCAGATTTAGAACCACGACAGGCGGTTCCCAGTTTTGGCAGGCAGTCGTCCAGCTGCTTCCTGTCCTGAGGATAGGCACCTCCATCTCGGTGGGCTCTGGCGCCTCGACCTTGTTTTGGCTTGATAGGTGGCTCGGGGACTCCCCCCTGGCCGCCCAGTTCCCCATCCTCTTCGACATTGTAGTTGACCCTCGGGTCTCGGTCGAGGCGGCCCTTATTGACTTAGGGCGCCTCGCGTTTCGCCGCCCTTTTGGCCCTGCTGAGGTGGCTGCTTGGGATGTCCTCCTCCAGGACATCGCCTTGTTGCCTATGGACGTGGCTGACTCTCCGGATGCCATCTCCTGGCGTCTGGATCCCTCAGGCCGCTTCTCCACCAAATCCCTATACGCGGCTATTGCCCCATCGGTAGCACCGGAACCATTTAGCCTTATCTGGGACATCCGCCTCCCACTTAAGATCCGGATCTTCTTGTGGCAATGGATCATGACCGCCGCCCCGTCGGCGTGGAGGTCCTTAAGCGCCATGGGCCTGGGGATGGGATGTGCCCCCTATGTGACACGGCGGAGGATGCCAATCACATATTCTTCTCCTGTTGCACGGCACAGTTCCTATGGGCGTGTTTTCGAGAAACGGTTGGGGGTCACTGGTGTAACAACAACTTCCCCGACTTGCTTGCGGAAATCCAGGCCTCCCCTCCGCGCTTCAGACATATTAGATGGCTGTGCGTTGGGGTGTTGGCTTGGACGTTGTGGACGGTTCGCAATAAGCTTGTCATTCAGAAGGTGCCTCTGCGACGTGCGACTGACTCCATCTTCAAAATGTGTGGTTACTTGCAGCTCTGGCGGCCGCTTAGCCGCCCTCCGGACCGGGATGCCATCGACAGACTCCTCTCCGACCTTTGCTCGTTGGCCTTCCGCCTGGCACCGCCACTCCCGCCGCCGCCCCCCCGAGCCCGACTAGTGGCGTCTCTCTCCCGGCGTTTGTGCCGCTTTTTGTGTGTGTGTTGGGCTTGTTGAGCTGTGCCCTCAGCACTAACCCTTGTTGCTTTTTTGTGCCTGGATTATGTGTGTGTGTGTGAACTTTGGTGGTGTGAACCTTGTGGATGTTGGCTTTGGCATTGGCTTTATCTATAAAGCGGGGCGTGAGCCTTTTTCGGTAATACGGGTGCTGATATGATGGCCACGTCTGTAGCAGAATCATCCAAATTTGCTCGCTGGTTTTGCCATGAAGGTAACCCTCTTTCATAATTGCGGCATATGCTATGTGTCGGTCACTAGAACTAGAATCCTCATGCTATAAAAAGTTCCTAACAGAAGTAGATTTTGTGAACATACTGTCAGCACCTGTGTACTGATGCTAAGTCTGAACCCCAAAGTGTCACACAGATTCGACGCTAAAAGCTTCAGTCAACGAACGGCCAGGATTGAAAGTCCAATGAGGTTTAAAAGGGATCAGTTAACTCCACCGTTTGCATCTCATTAGATTTACCTTTACAGTATTTTTTTTGAACTGGAATACCTTGCATTCCAAAGATTACAGTGGACCGACCAAATCGGCGGCCACAGCTCGGGCTACATCAACGGGGAACTCCGAAAGCCAAATAGACTGGCCATTTGGAAGGTTCCGATTGACAGAGGCTGCCAGCACATGCGCTGGTTTGTTACACTCTCTCGGCTGAAACACTATAGTGGCATCTATAAACTCTTGTTGCATCGGGAACTTGGCTTCTCTAGAGAGGACACCCAATGGGTTGCGATCTAACATCGAAGAGGCAGTTGCTTGCTGCAAAGGGAGGCAATCTGTCTGGAAAATCACCCTCCCCATTCCAACATGTTCAGCTACATCGATGGCCTTGAGCAGTGCAGCAGCTTCCGCGTGCATGGCGTCCTGCACACCTCCTGCCGCAGCTAGCACCATCTCACCATCAGAATCTCTAGCAATGGCACCCCAGCTCGCTGACCCTGTTGCCACATCAAAAGGCGCGTCGAAGTTGATCTTAACATAGTTAGCCGGGGGCAGCGGGCGGCCGGCCTTGGCGTGCCCTGGTTCTTTTTTCCGAGGAATTCAATCCATTCAGCCACATCATGACGCACCTTTGCGCTGAGAGCTTCAGGCGTTAATCTCTGTTTTTGATGATTGGCTTTATTCCTCTCAGACCACCATGACCACAGGAGACTAGCCACTTTGAGGAGCCGATCATCTGGGAGTTTAAAGATAAACTCCAGCATGGCTTTGGGAGTTTGCATAGCCAGGAGTTCCGTTCTGATATGATCAAGTCCACATTCCTTCCACGCCTTCTTCACTTCCTTGCACCGTAGGAATAGATGCCCTCCGTCCTCCACCTGTCGGCCACATAGGATGCAGGATGTATCAAGCTCAACCCCTACACGTCCAACGTTTCGGAGTAGAGGGTGACTATTATGGGCCAGTCGCCACAGAAAATGATGCACACGCGCTGGGCATCGGATTCGCCGGAGTTTGTTCCAGAACCACGCCCTTTGCTGGCTTCCAGCAATGTTCTCGCCTCTTTGCCTAGTACTTCGCTGTAGCTTCAGATCAGTATACACCCGGTAGGCCGATCGAACGGAGAACATGCCTCTCTTATCAAAGTGCCAAGCCACAAAGTCCTCGTATTGGTCGCAGATGGGGATGGCCAGGACTGTAAGTGCATCGGCCGGTGAGAAGGTTTGTGAGTCTAGTTGTTGATCCCATCGGTTTGTTGCTGGGTCAATGAGTTCAGAAACTTTCGTTAGCAAATTTCCCCCTTGCAGTGTACTGGGCCTCCTTGTGTCATTAGACGGTAGCCACGGGCCGGACCATATGTGTATGTTCTCCCCCGATCCAACCCTCCAAATCATCCCGGCTTTGACAACCTCCATAACCTGCAGGATACTATGCCACACAGAACTCATCCCAGGTTTAGCCGTTGCTTCAAGTATGTCGCAGTCTGGGAAGTACTTTGCCTTCAAAATTTGGGCACAAAGGGACTCCGGAGCCTGGATGAGCCGCCACAATTGGCGAGCAAGCATGGCAACATTGAAGGTATGCAGGTCCCGGAAGCCGAGTCCACCTTGGTCCTTCGGTAAGCACATCCTCTCCCAACTAATCCAATGATGTTTATGTTCTTCCTCCTGGTTAGACCACCAAAATTTGCACACCATGGCACTGATACTCTCGCATAGCTCTTTAGTAAGATCGAAACAAGCCATAGTGTATGTGGGAACAACTTGAATGACAGTTTTGATTAGGATCTCTTTTCCAGCCTTCGATAGCAGCTTGATCTTCCAACCCTTTAGGATTTCCCATATTTTGCCGCGCAAGTACTCAAAGCATTTTTGGCGGGAACGACCCACATATCTCGGCAGACCCAGGTATTTCCCATGCAGACTTTCAGACCGGAGCCCTAAGGCAGTGAGCAGAACATGTTTTTGGCAGAGGAAGTATTTTTACTGAAAAGGACCGCTGATTTGTCTCGATTAATGATTTGGCTTGATACTCGCTCGTACACATACAGTATTTGATTCACAGCCGCAATGCTTTCCGGGGTTGCCTCCAAAAGTAACAGCGAGCCATCAGCAAAGAGCAGGTGGCTAATAGGGGGTGCCTGGGGAGCCAACTGAATCCCTTTGATCTGCCCGGCCTGCTCTGCATGGTGCAAGAGCGCTGACAGCCCCTCGGCACAGATCAAGAACATGTAAGGGGAGATGGGCTCGCCCTGACGGAGGCCCCGCTCTGGAATAACTTGGTCCGTGCAAGTCCCATTAATTTTGAATCTGAACCGAACCGATCTGATACATGTACTTATGAGCTGCACGAACTGCTCAGCGAACCCCAATTGCCTCATCACCTTCTCCAAAAAGTTCCATTCACACTAGTAGAAAACGGAGCTTTAGCGCCGGTTCATAAGGGCCTTTAGTGCCGGTTACATAACCGGCACTAAAGGGTGGTCACTAAAGCCCCCCCCCCCTTTTAGTACCGGTTCGGCACGAACCGGCGCTAAAGTGCCACCACGTGGCGTGAGCTCGCGCCCCGGTATGGGGGACCTTTAGTACCGGTTCGTGTTACCAACCGGCACTAAAGGTTTTTTTTTGAATTTTTTTAAAAAAATTTGGAAAAAAATTTTGTTTTTTTTTATTTTTAATTTTTCTGAATTATTTGATGATTTAGTCTCTAATCACCTCTCTTAATTGCTCAAGTGTGGATCACTCATTCCAAATCATCTAACTTCCCGACCGGTCACCCATCCCTCTCACTACTCTAGCCCGAGCACGCTTAACTTTCGAGTTCTATTCTCCTTCATTTCCGAGTCTGCACTTGTTGTTTTCCGAGCACGCTTAGCTGTCGTCCTCTTCTTCCTCTCTTCCGATCTACCTAACCCGAGCGACGAACCCTAGCCAACTTCTGTCAAGACCGGTCCAAATAGACACCCCCCCCCCCCCAAGGCACAACACATACCCCACTTTTATGGCATGCAAAATGCAGTTTGGTTAAAAGTCATGTTTACACTTCTTTTATTTTTATTTTACAGTGTTCTTTTGATGATCTTTTCTTTTGATGATTTTTGTATCCATATATACTGTAGATTCAAAACCTTCAGAACTTTGTCTGATGGTGGTAATCAGAGCTGATCACCAAAGTTAACTACCAATAAATTCAATGCTTCATCGGAGCTGCTATTATTTTCGTCTCCTGAACAGTAGAGCCAGCTCCAGTTACGATGACATGTGAGGATCTTGACTAGCAGGCGATGCTCGCACAGGTTGCTAGCAATACTCAGAAGAGTGATGTACAGAGCCAGCCGCCAAGCAGAAAGTAGCTGTAGACAATCATGCGTCACATCATCTTCTTTCATAAGGGAAGAGATATCAAGGAGGGATCATTTGACGAACCATAGAATTCTGTTGTAAATGTCATGACCAATGGTGGGATACATGGAACTGTTCCTACTTCACGGAAGAGCGTGACCTTGGAAGCATTATTTTCGGGGCTGTATCTATGAATGATCGAGCTCCATTCCAAGGATGCACCAGTTACTATTCAGGAATGTGCATCCAGTAATGAAGGATGTTACCCTGGTGAAGAGAGGCTCTGCCCTTCAACAACAATAAAGATGGAGATGCTTTTAAAGAACCAATAGCCTGAATAGAGTATAGGAATACATCATTCAGCTGTCCAAGTCAGGGTACTAGCTGTCTAGCTTTGACAAGAATGGTCTTAGGTTGGGCCAGCATGCACAAAAAAAAAAAAAACTAAATTTAGAGGGCCTCGTTGACATTTATGTGACCCCGCAGGGTGGATTGCACATGTGATGAGCTTCATGCCAGAAGCGGTGCTGGAGGACCCGGAACGGCGGGTGCCTGCCTATTGTTTCGCCGAGGATGACGATAGAATGGCCAGCACCTACATTTATGAACCTGATGGGCATGACGACGAGAGCTTTATCCCCAAGATCAGAATGCAGGTCAGAGGCTAGCGTATCTCGTGGAATCATGACCTTCGCTGGTGAGTGTGTTTGTCTTGGTGTCTCCGCACTCAGATGCGCGTGTGTGTAATGACAGGAGTGTATTGCCGGTAAGTGTCTGTATGGTTCTGTCCTCTGTCATTAGCGCTTCGCCTGGAATTTGATCTCTTTACATCCTATGGTAGTGCCCTGGGCATCGATGAAAAAAGATAGTTAGACAGTTTCTGATATATTAAAAAAGGAAATGTTTGAATACGGCTGTCCGGCCCAACTTTGAGGCAGACACACGCGCGCGCGATGCGTTCGATCTGACTAGATCGCACACATGGGAGGCAGCTGTCAACGTCCTGCCATTCCACCTTGCACCCACGTTCTTGTGCGGACTAACACGGCCCTTCTTATCCTTATTTCTTTCCTAACCCGTGAAATATCTCTCTCGTTGCTGTAGCACCACATCCCCATCTCCTTTGCAAGCGGTGCAACCAACAAGCGGTGCTTTCAGATGTCCGTGCATAATTCGCAAGACAATGAGCTACCCTATTTAATGATCTAGCAATCTTACTCTGTTTGAACTCCCGCTCTTCCATAGATTGTTTGATTTTCCGCTCATCCCCTTTCTTCTTCCTTGCAGCAAAATATGACGAGGAGGGGCACCGAAAAGCTGGTCGCGCGATGCGCCCTCGCCGCTACAAGCAACCTCGCTGTAGCTGCGAGCGGACGTCAATGGCTGGCTTCAAGCACTCCTCTCCATTGCCGCCGCAGCCAGACGCGCTAGTCACCATGGCTGGCTTCGAGCTCTGTCGGCCACGGGCACGACGGCGGGGGCAGAAACTACCTCTCCTTTGAGGTGTGGAAACAACGAGCCAGGGAAGGTGGGGGGGGGGGGAGGGTATTTAAACAAAAAGCCCGGTGCTAATTTATAGCACGTGCCAACCCAGGGTATGCAATTGCGCTATTTTTTTACGACTGTGCCCTCATAGGGGATCTTTTCACTGCATTTGTTTTGGTCCGTGCGCAATTATCAGTGCTGGGTCACGGCTGGGCTCGGAGACCATCTTTTCATCCGTATGCACTTTTTGGTGCTGGGTCACGGGTTGGGCTTGGTGGCCTCTTTTATTTGTGCTCTTTGGCATCTTTCGCGGCTGACAGCCGTGCATATTTCCCGTGTTGGTGATGGAGTAGGCAGAGTCCGTTTAATAAACTGGTCACTTTCAGAATAGGGCTCCTTTGATTCAAAGGAATTTCATAGGATTTTTGAAAGGTTAGAATCCTTAGGATTTTTTTCTACACTGGTCGTTTGATTCATAGGATTGAATTCAATAGGATTTTTTTCTGTGGAATCATGTGTACTAGATTTCATTGAAAATCTAGCATCCACTCCAACCTCACTTCCTTTGTTTTTCCTATAGCATCAAACACTCTGTGATAATCCTATGGGATTCAAGTGGGCATGCCACTCCAATCCTTTATTTTTCGTATTCCCGCGTTTTGAGTATCCTACGAATCAAAGAGGGCCTAAACTTCCTGTACGGTCCTAATCTGCGGGCAGGTCGCCGCGCGCTGCACCCACGCAGCTCGCCGCGGATGCCGTCTCCTACCAGCAGCTCACCGTGGCTCTCTCTTTCCCCTCGCCCGTGACTATCCCCGTCCTCCTCTGCTCTGTTCCCCGAACGCACCGGCAGCAGAGCACGCCGCCGTGAACCACCGTCCTTCTTCACTTCTCCTCGCCTCCCCGAGTTGTCTAAAAGCTGCGCTGAGCTACGCTGCATCTCCTCACCGACGAACACGAGCCTGGGAGCACCACAAGCGACGCCTTCGAGCTCGTCACTGCCGCCTCTCTTCGCCGATCGCCGGCGTCGGTTTGCCACCGTCAACTCTTCCCTGAGCTCGCCGACGACGAGCGACCCAACGCCGGCGCTGTTCGTGAACGACTACAACGTGAAGCACGCCAACGACCCAAACGCGACGCCGGAGCAGTGCGCGGCGCTGGTCACGAGCCTGCAGAAGCGCGGCGCGGCCGTGGGCGGGACCGGGGTGCAGGGCCACGTGACGTACCCGGTGGGCGCCGTCATCTGCGACGCGCTGGACAAACTGGCGGCGACGGAGCTCCCCGGCCGTGTGGATCACGGAGCTGGACGTGTCGGCGGCGGACGAGGCGGTGCTGCGCGAGGCGTTGGCGCACCCGGCCGTGGAGGGTGATCATGCTGTGGGGGTTCATGCAGGAGGGCCACATGTGGCGCTCCCACGGGCAGGGCAGGTTGTCAACGTTGGCCGACGAAGGCTAATCCGGATGGGATCACTTCGCTAGAGATGCCTGATGCGAGTCAGCCAACGCGAGCTCCGGTGATGGTGCCCCGGCCGCCGCTGCACCACGTCGTCGAGGCTCCGCTTGTTTCTGAAACTCCTATTGGCAATGCCTGATCGAAACTGTTGTTTCTGAAAAACTGTTTACTGAAACTGTTCTTGTCTGAAAAACAGTTTCTTGGGAATTGTGTGAAACTGCTCACGAGTTTAAATGCGAGCCAGCCAACTTTTTATGGAAACAAGACAGAAGATTTGCGATCGCGTAAACCAACCCAAGAACCCAACTCAACGCAGTCCAGATACGCCAGGAGAAGTGGCACTGGAAGAGGAGGTACACCACGAATTTAAATGGTCCTGTTGATACTTGATAGACAGGGCGGCCATGCACGATCAGGGCAAACGATTGAGCTGACTATCCACACGCGGTTTTGGATGATCAACCAAGCCAAGAACTTGCATTTCGGAGGTGCCCAAGCTGTCATGGCCCTAGCTTACTCCTTGCTTGTCACTGCATAAGCATCCACGCATCATGTTTGAATTTTTTGAAACTTGGAATGGGGATGTTCATACCCTAGCATCAAATGGAAATCAACCAGGTTCAACTTAAAACATTTTTCTGTGAACCTTCAGAAAAGTTCATGATTTTTTGAAAAGGTGCTCCGCTGAAATTACAGTGTGTTCACAATCCACTGCCATATATAGTGGTAGTACCTTGTAAATTACACTGTGAATAAAGAAAAAAAATTCATTGTGGAAGACACTAGAGTTACAGTGGGAGTTGCACTATAACATACACTTTGGTTCCATTGTAATTTACAAAGTTATTATACTACAATAACACTATGATTACAGTGTGATTTTCTCTGTAAATTCAATGTAAGTAAACTGAAAGTTCACTTAAATTCAAAGTTTTAAATAGCGCGCTAAGCCTCTTAGAGCAAGTATAATAGAGCTGAGTCAGCGGGCTATAAGAAATAAACTAGTATATTTCTGCTTAGTTGGAGGAAAGAGAAGAGGAGATAGAAGGTAAGCGGGTTCTTCGTGAAGAGCCAGCTCTAGCACGTGCTCCTAGGCACTTTTTGAGAATGAAAGGTGGGCCACAAAATAAAAAAGTAGTACACTCTCTTGGTATACTATTGTACATGTTGGCTATAAGATGGGCTGTATATGACATGGCACTGGCTTATAGCCAGCAGCTGGCTATACTATTAACCATGCTCTTAGCGGCGAACCTTTTCTAGATGCTATAGCGGTGCTATAGCGAGCTATTTAAAATGTTTGCTTATGTGTTTGGACAAAAAACCCTTAGCGCAGGACCTCTTCTAAACGCTATAGCGTGCTATAGCGGAGCTATGGCGGGCTATTTAAAACCATGCTTAAATTACGCTTTGACCTACACTCTAATTACACCGTGATTTTCTCTTTACTAAACTGTACGAGAAACCACGCCAATAAGTCAACAAAAACCAAAACGAAAAAATAAAAACGTTGACAAAGTGGCCCTGACACCTACATCCACGACAAGACCATGTCATTCAAACGACCAGGGGATTGAGCATCTTCACCTACAACTACATCAAACGACCATGGGATCAGAAGCCTACAACTAATCAAACAACGACACAACGCAAGCGGAATCAGACGCCCAGGTGGCTCAAACAACCTACCAACGGAATCAGATATCAGATTGACAAGGGGATCCATGCACCTACCACTACATTGCCAAACTGCAGGAAAAACCCAGGAGAACCACCGCTACACCTACATCAAACATCTACATCAAACGCCGGGGAGAACGAAGTAAAACAACATGAAACAACCAGATCCAAAAGGGCATGAGCACCGCAACATGAAATCCAATGAGGGAAAAAAAAAGGAGAAGACGAGGACATCCAACCGAAACCGGGAAGCAATGGAGCGGAAATCAGGCTCCAGAATCCGAAGAGCTAGGAATCGCCATGAACTATGAAGGAAGTAGCAACGATGACAAGTCGAACTGAAAAAAGGCAAGCATTTCTAATTAACTCTCGTTTTCCCCTCGAAGCTCAAGGTAAGCACGCAATGGCCGCTTCATGACAGTGAAGAACTCCACTTGCGGCCGGAGATCGACGGCGAGCTCCCCCTCCGCCTCCCTCCACTGGAACTCCTTCACCAGGTTGGCTGCGAAGTAGCCTATGTGGAGCATCGCGATGCCCCTGCCAGGGCACATCCTCCGCCCGGCGCCGAACGGCATCATCTTGATGGCGCCGTCGTCGCTTCCCGCCGCCGCCACAAGGCCCGTATCTCCGGCTCCGCAGGGTGCGAGGAACCGTTGTGGCTTGAACTCGTCCGGGTCAGCCCACGCCGTCCCGTCTTTTGCTAGAGACGCCAGCGGGAAGCACACTTTGGTGCCCGCCGGAACGCGCCGGCCGTCGTGGACGGCGTGGTCGTCCTCCGTCACCTGCCTGAACACGAATGACGTCGGGGGATGCAGACGGAGCGCCTCCATGATCACGGCGTTGAGGTACTCCAGCCTCCTGAGGGCGTCCTCGCTGACTTCCTCTGCGTCCGGACCGACGACGGCGTCGATCTCCCTCCGGACGGCCTCCTGCATGTCCGGGCGCTTCACCAGGTTGGCCATGACCCACTGCAGCGCTGAGGCTGTCGTTTCAGTTGCGGCGCCGAGGAACTCGGAGCACATGCCCACAAGCTCACCATCAGACAACCTTCGCTGCCGCCTTGTTGGCTTCTGTGTGATCCGACCGTCGTCGTCCGGGACACGGAGGTCGATGAGCGTGTCTACGTACGCTGGCGGCTCGCTGGATGGCCTGTGTCCGCCGCGGCGGGAGTCGATGAGCGGCAGGTACGTCTCCTCCTGCTTCTGCCGCAGGGCGGCCAACTTCTTCCACCGGCCACGATGGACCAGCCTGGCCACCGCCGGGACCTTGGCTTCCGTGAACACGCGCACCGCATCCAGGGACTCGACGAGCTCCCTCTGGGCATCGGCCATGGCACGGACGCGCTCTCCGCCGACGCCGTCCCCGAAACACATGGCGGCGACCAGGCCGAACATGGCGTAGCGGATGCTCTCCGCCGCATGGACCACGCTGTTGTGCTGCCTCTGCTCGGCGAGGTCGGCAGTGAGACCGCGGAGCGCGTGGCGGCGCGCGGGCGCGTACCGGCGGAGCCGCGCGGGGTGGAGGATCTCCGACGTGAGGTTGTGGCGGAGGGCGCGCCAGTGCTGGCCGTAGGGCGCCGAGGTGATGTTCTGGTGCCGGCGGCGCGATAGGGTGGCGCTGGGAGAGAAGGACGGCGGGCGGTTGGAGAAGGAGCTGCTGCGCACGAGGAGGCGGTGCGCCATGACGCGGTCCGTGACAAAGACGGTGGAGGAGAGCCGATCCGGTGGTAGGATGGAGTCGACGGCCCTCGCGAGGAGCGCTTTGATTCGGGATGCACGGTGGACGAGGAGGACGACGAGCAGGAGAATCGAGCAGGGAAGCAGGAGGAGGTTTGGCATGGCATGCTTTGTCATCTGTGGCGACCGTGGTTGCTCGATCGTGCTCTCGGTACTCCGGCCGGCCGGCGTGCGTGGATCCGATCTTGCATATATAGGTATATACACAAGCAAGCTGGTGTGGAGTACTCCTAGTCCTGGACCACCACCCATGAATCCACTGCTGACTATGAAAGGTGCAGTGTAGGCCAAGAGGATTAGGAAGAATGATTCACCACACTTGATTAAGCATGGAAGATCATGGGTGATCCACTAGCTGGGATCATGCGCCACCATCACTACATGCAAGTGCGCCACCACACTTACACCCCCACAGTCGTGACGTCGGCGACGGCGACGCAAAGACTGGATCGAAACTTAGGGAAAACGTCTGACGGCAGGTCTTTGGTAAGGATGTCGGCGAGCTGTTGGCGCGTGGGGATGTGAAGAACATGGTAGTGGCCGATGGCGATGCGCTCACGCACAAAGTGAATGTCCAACTCCACGTGCTTGGTCTGACGATGATGCACCGGATTGGCCGACGGGTAGACTGCAAACACATTGTCACAGTACACCAGGTTCGCCTTTGTCACCGGAGCGGAGAGCTCCCGAGAAGCTGACGTCGCCAGATGCACTCAGCGTCCGCATTGGCGACGCCGTGATACTCGGCTTCGGCGCTGGAGCGCGAGACAGTCGCCTGGCGCTTGGAGGACCAAGAGACAAGTGCATCACCGAGGAAGACGTAGATGCCGGACATGGAGCGGCGGGTGTCGGGGCAGCCGGCCTAGTCCGCGTTGGTGAACGCGACGTCCAGCATGGCCGAGGCACGGGGATGAAGTCCGAGGGCGCAGGTGCTCCGTACGTACCAAAGCACGCACTTGACTGGCGCGAGGTGGCATTCGCGTGGATCATGCATGTGGCGGCATATCTGTTGAAGGACGTAGGCGATCTCCGGCCGCATGATGGTGAGGTACTTCAAGGCCAGTCCGAACATTACCTTCTCCTGCCGTGCTCTGCCGTGCTCTACTCCTTCTCCTGTGCTCTGTCGTTCTGTGCTCCTTCTCAACTGTCGTGCTCTGGTTTGCTTCTTCTTCTTCTCCCCTCTCTACACATGTAGGTCCATTTTAGAGAATACCATGGCTGGACGGAGCGTATTGCCCGACGTCGGCATCACACAATGAGCCGAGTGATCACCTAATTCTAGTTAACACAATATCATATCGTCTCATCCACTCCCCTACTTACGACAGAACCACTACAAACTTGGCTCGATCTACTGTACAACTAATTGCATGTGAGCCTCCTCCAAGACATAGATAGCTCGGCCGGGATTGTGGGTTGTGCAGATGGAGTGCATATCCAGATCTAGTGGGTATGATTTGTCAAAGGTCCCGAAGCGGCAATCCCCACCCCACTGAATCAATTGATTTCGCTCAGCTCTCTTCGCATTCTGCATCAGATCCTCTACGTTGTTCCTTCTTAATGGTGCCACCATTACTCTGCCGCCGAAACATGCTGGAGCTAACAAACCTCGGGACTTTAGGCCTATTAGCGTAATCCACTTCTTTGCTAAGCCTGCTGCCAACTAGACTGCAACCCCTGATGAACAAGCTTATATCCCTTTGTCAAAATGCCTTCATAAAGGGATGCTTACTCAATCATAAATAACTATCCAATAAATCTTTATCTTTATCTTTACCTAATAATAAAGAGAATTGGATTGCTGACTGTACGTCGTCGCGCGCGATTTTGCATAAAAGCCCCTCTATTTATATGAAATTAACCCGCAATCCTCGTAATAAGTCACAAACACAACCCGAGACATGCGAGAGAAAAGGAAAAAAACAGCCACAACCCGTCCTCCTCAACCATGTCTGCCTCCCGATCCCACCTCCAGCCCGCCGCCACCTCCTGCCATGGCCCGTCCCGCCTCACCGTGCGCCGCCGGCTGTCGCCGTGCGTCGCCAGCGGGCCCACCCCTATCTATGGATCGAGGTGGGTCAACGAGCGTGTGGGACGGAAGGCGGCTCTCCCGCTCGATCTGATCGAGTGAGATCTGCACAGGGCGGTGGCAGATGGGCTGGACGCGCGGAACGACGGCGGCGTCCAGATCCAGGCGAGTGGCAGATGGACCTTGCAAGGCGTCTGGGTTCTCCTGAGTGGCGCCGTCGTGCTCCTGAAAGAAAACGAGGAAGCATGAAGGGGGGGAGAGAGAGAGAGAGAGAGAGAGAGAGAGAAACCAAGAAAAGGGAGAGAAACGAGGGATGGCACGGCATGGCGAGCATGGCGGCGAGAACCCAAGCTGCTCCCTCCAGCGCGCCCCCTCCATGGTTCCCACACTTCTTTTTTGTTAAAACAATGATTTCTCGGTGATGATTAGAACTCAAAACTAGTCCCACCTCGCTCCTGTGCATCCAATCCAATCAATTTATATACACGAGCGACTTTGCCGCATCAGAAATCAACCAGTGAAGGTGGAACAGAACGAAGGAACTTATAATCCTTTAAAGAGGGAAGAGGGGAGAATACATGCAATCCATAGGATCGAAGAAACAACTCTCAATCAGATAAGCGCGCAATCGGCAGCCAACAGCAAGCAGGGCCCGGCCGGGAGCACGGCCTGCACAATGGACACTACTCGGGGCGCTTTGCTCGATGGACCCGCGATTGGAGAGGAGGCCGGTCCGACCCCGCCCCTCGCCAGCTCCGGCGTCCTCTCCTAGCACCGAGGATCATCAGGGCGGGAGGAAGGAGTGTTGGTTGGTTGTGGAGGACGACGGGGGTATGGCTGGAGCACACCACGGGCGCATGGGTGTGTCTGGCTGCAGCACATCACGCGTGGGAGGTGGGTAGGGGCGGAGAAGAGGAGCCAGCGCTCCTGTGGGTGCTCTGGTGATGAGGTCCACGCAGGAGATAACTCTCAGTGGGGATTCTTTTGGTGCTACTTTTTTTAATGGCTCCACCGACCAGAAGCTGCTGGATATTGCCAGGTGTGCTACAGATTGCAAAAAATAAAATCCTGGATGAGCACCTATTATAATTGTACTTGCTGTTGTTCGTTGTCACTTTCATTGTTTAATGTTCATGCCTATCAAATGTTATCACATTATCACAGAGAATAAATTAAAGTGAGTGAACTATTAGAGCGTACACGGCATGAGCTTCACATGAAATTTACTAGAAAATTTTGCCTTTTTTATGGTGATGATGAGAGTGCGTGAGGTTTGATCTTTGTGCTAAGTTCAAATAGTGCAAAAGAAAAAGAACAGAATATAAGCTTGCAAACCAAGTGACCAACATTTCTATAAAAAATTCAACATAGTAAAACCTATTTGCTTTCAAATATTAACAAAAAAAGTTGTATATAAACAATCTCACTTGAATGCACCACTACTCTTCCATCCAAAATAAATTCATGCCTACCACATCTTATGAACACATTATCAGATACTATAATTAAAATTGAGTGAAATATTAGACAAGGCGTCCACGGCGTGACCTCCACATGAAATTTACTAGAAAAAATTGCCTTTTTATGGTGATGATGGGGAGTGCGTGAGGTTCAATCCTTGGGCCAAGTTCAAATAGCGCAAAAGAAAAAGAACGGAACATAATCTTGCAAACCAAGCAACCAACATTTTCTAAAAAAAATCAACATAGTAAAAACCCATTTGCTTTCGAATATTAACAAAAAAATTGTATATAAACAATCCCACTTGAATGCACCACTACTGTTCCATCCAAAATAAATTCATGCCTTCCACATCTTATGAACACATTATCAGATACAGTAATTAAAAGTGAGTGAAATATTAGACAAGGCGTACAGGGCGTGGCCTCAACATGAAATTTACTAGAAATTTTTGTCTTTTTATGGTGATGATCGGGAATGCGCAAGGTTCGATCTTTGGGCCAAGTTCAAATAGTGCAAGAGAAAAAGAACGGAATATAATCTTGCGAACCAAGCAACCAACACTTTGTATAAAAAATCAGCATAGTAAAAACCTATTTGCTTTCGAATATCAACAAAAAATGTATATAAACAATCCCATTTGAATGCACCACTACTCTTCCATCCAAAATAAATTCATTTGCATTTAAATCATATAAAAATTCTAAGAAAAAACTTTTGGATTAGTTATTAAACTCTCGATAGTATACAACAATTTCACCATGTGTATGTCCCACTAAAAACACTTACATCATTCCTCTTCCACCCGATGATAATGCCAAGATGAAGGAGAAGCCATCAAAGGACATCCTGACAATTTTCTCAACTTTATACTACGTCTGGAACCAAAAATCCTTTTTTTAAATGCGGACACCGAGCGTGCGTGTTTTTTTAAGATAAAGAGTGTTTCAAAATTTTATTACTTTACAAAACTTCATGCTTTTAAATATGTTCACCCTTTTTTTTAAATGCACAGAACTTCCAAAAAAAATGCTCCAACCTTTTTTAAGAAAATCGTTTAAAAATGATCACAAAATTTCAAATTCATATTTAAAAAATATGTGTTCAAAAAAATAGTCATCATCAAAAAAAGTTTCAATTCTAATAAAAAGATAAAAATATTTAATTATTTTAAAATAAATAAATTCTTTTGTTTTCCAAAAAGTAAAAAAATAGAACTGATTACTAGACTATTCAATGCACTACTACTCTTCCATCGGATGAAAGATGTTAGGGTGGCTTATTTACATCCACACGTCATACTCCGAAAAGTGATAACGTTATGAACTTATTACTAATGTTTATCAAAACTAGATATAAGATATGGCGCGTACTGTCACACGGAGCAGGTTTTACGATATTTTTATCCCGTTGCAACGCACGGGCATTTGTACTAGTAAATACAAATATGATGAAGTGTGCCGGGGGGAGGGGACTAATGCCCCCTGTCAACCCAATAATAGTGTTAACGCTATGTTAATAGGGAATTGCAAGTTCATAATGTTAATCCTGTTTTACCAACTACTTAGACATCAACAAATGGGAAGACGATAACATTCAATGTATTCTAAACTGTTTGGCCTGTAGTCCTCTAGAACATAGGCCGAGTGTCAGCTTCTCCGCAGCTGCCCGCACCATCTCTCTCTCTCTCTCTCTGTGTGTGTGTGTGTGTTTCTCTCTAAAGTTGTATCCTGGATCAGGGAGAGGTATCTTGTCTATTTTGTATTTGGGATTGAACTAGCTGCTGCTCTGGCCAGCATGAACTTATTCTTTACGTACAAAGAGTTGGTTTTTCATCAAGTACTATTCCTGCAAATGATGATGCAATTGTTCAGGTATTATGCTGGGCGAAGTATCCAATTTAGATATATTATAACCGAGCACTTTTCCAGCCCTCTCAGGCCATCAGCATTTCTAACCCTTGGATCGTCACTATTAGCCTTTTTTGGCCGTCCGATGTGGTCTTAATCCCACCTAACTCGCATGTACAGGATCGCGCCTACAGACTGCGCTTGGCTTCTCGGCCGCTGCTCTGGCGGCTTTTTGGGCATCCGACATTTAATTGGGCCTCATCGGCTTAATGGGCCTCT
Organism: Aegilops speltoides; assembly: GCA_021437245.1. NCBI lineage: Eukaryota > Viridiplantae > Streptophyta > Magnoliopsida > Poales > Poaceae > Aegilops > Aegilops speltoides. The sequence goes on from CM038141.1 coordinate 466,157,756, forward strand.
GTCGATCGCAAAAGTGGGAAGCGACCCGGTCTGCTTTCGCATTCTCTCGCTTGACAATGGCGATCTTGGACATTGCCGCCGCCACGGATCCCGCTCCTCTCCCCGACCCCGACGGACCAGATCGGGCTGAAGTCTGCCGCCACCAAGGTTTCTCCTCCAAAGAGGAGTCATCTCGAGCCCCCACCATCGAGGTCTACCTCCTCCTCCACCAGCGATCTCAGTCCACCGCCGAGGTCCTCCTCGCTCCTCCGCCAACCCTCATGCCCGACCACTCCACAGCTGGCACTCCTCCGACCGAACTCCATGGCGCCCAGCACTCGCAACACGATCGACCGCTCCCCGTCCGCCCCTATCAACGTCCAACGTGTGCAGCCCTCCGGGGCCCTCCTGTTAGCCACCAACCAGGTTGCATAAGTATTTTTTTCTTACTTCTTTATTAAACTCAGATCTCATCGTGGATACGGTGAGTAGTTTGATTGCATAATACATGTTTGTAGTGTGTAAGAGGTATGCATTAGATATGTTGTGTACGGGACCAATTAAATAACAAGATTGCATTATACATGCTTGTAGTGTGTTAGAGATATGTATTAGGTGTACTGTGTATCATTGATGGCACTAATCGGTAGTGGTTGCATTTTATTTCATGGGTAATTGGATCCATCGATGGGAGAGAGAGGGCGGGGATCCATCGCTGTGAGATAAGGGACGTTGCTGCGAAAGAGAGAATGGGACGGATCGATCGGTCCCATAATTTAGGGCGAGAAGAGCGGAGTGAATGGAGAGGCCTACTCCATGGCTGCTCACTGAGCGAAATTACTCTGCTGGTTTTGAAAGTAGCAGCAGGTGGATGACACCAACCAGTGGAGGAGTCTTCACTTATGGTTTCATAAGACATGAATCTACCTGCATACGAACTTGGGTTGCCTTCTATTTTTCTTTGTACTTTGGCAACGAAAACCTTCAAGCAAAATTCAAGTGAAAATAAATCTGGTGTTTTCAGTTTCTTCTTTATTTTTCTACCATGTTTCTGCTTTTTAGGTGTTTTAGCAGGCTACCGGTTGCTGGAATCCTTATGGTCGAGTATGTGTTAGCAGGAAAACTATCTTGGCTTCTGCCCTTTCAGGTTCCTTTCGTTGCCTCATTTACTTGCTCACCCATTTCCCTAATTCTAATTCTTGATCTATATTTTGACAATTGTGCATTGTAGCACACATCGATACAAAGCAACTGCTAATACACTAGCTGCGGATGGAAAGTTATGTTGAATCTTAACTATACTTTCTCGGAAATTTGTTGAAAGGTAAATTGTCAAATAATCATTCTGTTAAAAGTGTGATTTTATTTCCCAAGGATCTCCCTATTATCGAATCATTTTGACTGCATGCATGTGAACCTGTGTTCTCATTGGAATGACATATATCCCCATTGGAATATCTTTTCTTTCTTTCTTTTTATGGCCAATGAGTTAAGGTTATTTGATACTTTCGGTACATGCATTTAGGCAAATATACTCTATGGGGATATGCAGTCAGTGGCCATAGCTCACTCTGATTTCATGGTAATCATTCCTATGTATAGTTTGGGGCTTATCTACCATTGCAATAGGATTGACTTATCTCATGCATGTCCACACTTTCTTTTTGAAATCTAGCAAGTAGACTTTGCATAAATTCCTTTTGTCCTCCTAGATTGACTTCTGAATGAATGGAAAGATGACTTTCGACCAAGTTTCGCTGAATGCGTGTTGATTTTTATATCAAAGAAACAATTATTTTGTGTCCAATTTAAGCCAGTCCCATCCGAAGTTATTCCTTTTTTTCATGCTTGCCAGTTGGATCTGCATTTCTTGATACTTGAGAATGTATACAGTACTGCTTGATTTTTACTGCAGATGTACTTGTAATATAGCTTGAGCTTTATCCACGTGCATGCATGGTTGTCTTGTGTTTGTATTGGCATTAGATTTCTCCTGTCAATTGTAGTCACAACTGTATAGTTAGCCAAGGATGTTGATGGAGGAGATGGCTTGCTTGGCGAATCTCCCTTCCCGGACCGGTAACACCCCAGTGGGTTCTTACTGTTTACCCACTTGATATATATATAACCCTAAACCCTAAACCCTAAACCCTAACCCTAAACCCTAAACCCTATATATACCAGATGTAATTATTTGCATAGTAGATGTATTGATCTGTATATGGGACAAATCAATTTGTGTCCCCGTCTGCACCTACAACACTACTTTATCAAAGATAATATTGATGTTTTTTTGTTGGAAAATTGAAGATTGCAAGATCCGTTGCAGTTCATCTTCCTCGAAATTGATGGTAAAAATATGCTACTATATCCAATGATGCTTGGAGAAATTTGCTTTTAGATGATGCCCGAGTAAGTCACTCTGACCAATCCAGCCATTGCCATTTTCTCTTAATGAGGTACGTAATTCTGTAATGATGCTTGAGCAATAATAAAAAAATGTTATAAATATAGCCAAATGAAATTACAATGCATGTTCTCCGTATTTTCCTAATTGGGCTGGAGCATAGTATTGATTCTTATTACTGGATCATTCGTGAAAGCTCTATGTCTCAGATTGTGTGCTGTTAGGCGACAGGCATAGATAAAGCCGAATGGAAGTATCAGGAATGTTCTCTATATTTTCTTCGAAGGACTGTTGTATGAGGCAGGACGTACTCCTACCTGACTAGGAGCATGGCTCGGTGTCCTTCTATTTACATTTATGTCGTTAATGATTTCGACTTTATGCCCGATGGATATTTTAGTGCATCGACCTGTAGTTTATTCATGATATTTTTCCTAGATTAACTCACATGTGATTTATAATCCAAACAAGAGATTAAACAAGAATAGATGTGGTACTATGATTTGTTTTGACCAATGTTTCATACTGCATTCCCAGATGAAAAACTATTGCACTTAAAAGACAAGAATGGATACATGCAGGCTATGTCAGCCAGTGATCTGACTTTTTTAAGAAAAATGTAGGATGTCCACAGAATTTTGCAGTCAATGTCTGGTAGCATCTTATCATTCTTGACAAACTGATGAGGTATTGTTTGAGAGAAAAAGTATAACCGAGCATAAAGCGAGCTCTCTCAGCGATTTGCGTTTTAACCGCCCATTTTCGTGACCTGAATATTTGTGGCCTTCAGATTTCGCGTGTACAGCCATCTCTCCCGCACTGGCCCAGCTGTCCTGTGGGCTGCTGCTCCAGAGACTGAAACGAAGCTTTCTGGTTAACTGGGCCGTCGGCCAGCCCACAGGACAGCTGCGCTTCGGTCAAAGAAGGTCCATCCACGAGGCATACTTGCCTAAAAAAATCGACGAGGGATACAGGTAAGCCCGTGCCCCGATCACCTCCGCCTCCCGGATCCGAGCTGCGCCCCGGTCTCCTCCGCCTCCTATCTCTGAGCTCCGATTTGATCCACCGCGTGTACGAGAGGCGGCTCGGAATGTGGGCCGGAGGGCGAGGCGGGGCCTCTTGAAGCAGTGGCGAGCGACCGGCCTGGCGCGGGCCTCAGGGGCCGATGCGGAGAGTTCATCCGTCGTGTTTTTAAGGCGAGGAGTCGAGCAGTTTTCCGTGTCGTTTAGGAATTAATGGCAGTCGAGGGAGCACCGTGGCGGCGGATGGTATCTTCTCCCCTTCTTCCTCCGGCAATACAAGATCCATCAGCCATTCTTCTCCCCTAGGCTGCTGCTATCTGCATATTTTCCCCTCCCCTGCTACCTTCTCCCTCTGATTAGTTCGACTCATCCTAAATCTGTTTTTTCTTCTCCTTTTTGCTGCAGGTTGTGGTATTTTGGTTTGGGGACTATTGGAGGCTGGTTCTGGAATTGTTCAGGAAGAGGAATTCATGAGCCGGCTATTTGCAATGGTACCAATCAGGCTATTAGGCGTGAGCTTCATCTCAATCCTATAAATATGTTTTCTTTTCTTTGGTAGGATCTTTTTTACATTAGTCAAGGAGAAGCCCAGGCTGCGCGGCGCGAGCATTCGGCCCTGCCTCTGGGCGCAGTCAATGAGCTCGCCCTTGCTGCAACTTTTGTGCTTAGCATATATATCCTCAGTATCAAAATTCTGTCCAAAAGGTACATACTAACCTGTATCATATTTTCTCTAATCTAATTCATTTAATCTTAAGAATTTTGAAGGTCTCGCAGAAGGAAAGGATATCCCACTTCATATTGAATCAATAACCATTAATATTTACATTAAATGATTTATGCTATTGCAGTTACATTTTTGCAGCTTTTAAATTTCCATACACATGCTCCTTTATGTAACTCCAACTAGGGTACAGATCATTTTTACTAAATTAATATATGAATTACTTTCCCTCAAAAAAAATATGAATTACTTTATTTCCATATTTTATAATCTTAGAGTTGGAAGTAGTTCGGTCGTTCCTAAAAAGCAGACTAATTCACATATGTTTCATTTAGTGATATTCATATATCATTTATGTTTGCACACCAAATAAGATAACAAGGGATCATTATTTTGCGGGTCAAGAAAATCCTTAGGAGATAACGTCATGGGAGAAAAACCATAACTAGAATATTTATGTTACCTTCTTGGAGGTTTTCTCATACCATTCAATACTCATGAAATTAATCTCAACTATTCATTTTTCATGCTTTAATCAGATGAATCATTATTATATCTTTGTTTTTATCATGCCATTTGTGATGCTTGAAGCTCTAATATTTTAAGGATGTCCTAACTTTGTCCAAGCACTGGCTCGGCTCAGATTCCTACTTGGCTTTCTTAGTGACCCCTATGATCTGGTGAATTTATCTAGCATATCAAAAATATTTTGACGATGAAGTGGTTTTGAGACATGAGCTCTCACGATGTTTCTATCATTCTTTATTCAAGTGTCTTCGTGTTGTTGGCATATGTAGTCTTGGTGTCGCACCCGGCGATTTCTACTACCAATATCAAGATCCAATATGGTTTTGCTGCTACTATTTATTGACCCAACACAAAATACCCCTCGACCTACGGGTTCATGCAAATTAAACTTTCATGTTTTATGTCTTCATATATTTACATATTCTGTCATTATATAGTAGAAATGGATGGGCGCAGCAACGCGCGCCATCCATGATCTAGTGGAAACTGGAATTCGGCAGCCACCGTGCTGGCCATGCCATGGTGTGCGCGTGTCGGTGGGATAAGTTGCTTCGCGATTAGGCAGATTTTCTGTATCTGAATATTGTTATTTTGCTATTGTGCAGATTCTGCTCCGAAACATGATGAGAGAGCAAGAAGCTTGTTATGCCTCATCGGCAATTGGTCTCTTGAAACTAAACATTGGCGCTTGCTTTGTTTTTGATACAAGACAAGCTACTGTTGGAGCTGTGATTAGAAATCACCAAGGAGACTTGTTCTTTTAAAGGTGGACAGTTTGCCCCCCGTAATGACGCTGCATTCTTCCAAAGTATATTTGATTTGCATCCTGAGAAGGCTCCCTCCCCTGATGGCTTTACTAGACATTTCTTCAGAAACTACTGAGACCTGCTGAAACCTGACATCATGGCTGCATTCCTACACTTTCAAAATCTGAACTCCCAGAAGCTGTTCATTCTTAATGGTGCCACCATTACTCTGTTGCCGAAACATGCTGGATCTAACAAACCTCAGGACTTTAGGCGTATTAGTCTAATTCACTTCTTTGCTAAGCTTGCTGCCAAAATCCTAACAACCAGACTGCAACCCCTGATGAACATTTTTATTTCCAATTGTCAAAATGCCTTCATAAAGGGCCGCATCATCCATGACAACTTTGTTTAAATGCAATCCATGGCTAAGGTGCTCGGACAGAAAAAGATACCCTCAGTCATGCTCGAGATTGATCTGGCAAAAGCCTTTGACTCTGTATATTGGGAATTCCTCCTTAGCCTCATGGAGTTCGAAGAATTTGGGCCTAGTGCAGGGAGTGGATCTCAGCCCTGTTCCTCACTTCTTCCACCAAACTGATGGTTAACTCTGCTCTCATTGATCAGATCTTTCATCACATGGGACTTAGACATGGGGACCCTCTTTCCCCATTGCTCTTTGTTTTGGCTGTCGGCTGCCTAAGCAAACTGATGCATGTTGCTCAAGTTCATGGTGATCTTACTCCTCTTGGTAGCCAGGTCGTGAAGCACCACACATCCATTTATGCTGACGATGTCATTGTCTTCAGTAAACCTCTACACTCTGATATAATTTCAGTCTCTTGCATTCTGAAACTCTTTGGAAATGCCGCTGGCTTAAGGACAAACATGCTGAAAAGAATGATTATACCCAGCCACAGCCAGTGTGATCAGATTGATTTATCTGACATTCAAATTGCTTTAGGTTGTCAAATGGCTAGCTTCCCCTGTACCCATCTTTGCATGCGATTGTCAGGCATGAGGCTTAAGTTAAATGGCAGGACCTGCAGCTGCTCACTGAAAAGTTCATGAAGAAGATTGCTGGCTGGAAAGCCAAGTGGATTGCCACCCCTCGGTGCATCACCCTTGTGAGATTTATTCTTTCTGCAATGCCCATCTTCCAATTAATGGCAGTAGAACAACCTAAATGGGTCTTCATTCTTCAAGCAGATTGACAAATTACACAGAGCTTATTTGTGGGCTGCTTCTGGTTCGGTGAGTGGTGGTAAATGTCTAGTCAAATGGTCGCTGGTGTGCTCTCGTTTGGAGTTGGCTGGTCTTTGTGCGAGCGGTGAAACGTCTTACCCTGATGGGGGCGACGTGTGCATGTTATATAGGAGGGAGCCAAAACCCTAGATGGCTTTACATGATGCGGTTACAAGAGGAGATAAGAGAGAATCAAGATACAACTTGGAAGAGAAGAAAAGGAGGAGATGGTTACAAGAATATCTCATACAAACTACCTCCTAGCCATATCTCTATATCTCCTATACATGCCGCATATGTGATGTTTAACACCCCCCCTTAATCACAACTTCATCAAGTTGAGATTATGTTTAAATTCTTCAAAGCTTCTGATAGGCAGGGCTTTAGTAAACCCATCTGCAACTTGATCCTTGGAGTGAATGAACCGAATATCAAGTTGTTTTTTTGCAACTCTTTCTCTGACAAAGTGAAAATCTATATCTATGTGCTTTCTTCTGGCATGAAAAACTGGGTTTGCAGATAGGTAGGTAGCACCAAGATTATCACACCATAAGCAGGGAGCTTGAGAACTTCTTATACCAAGTTCTCTTAGCGTTGATTTAACCCATATGATTTCAGCTGTAGCATTGGCTAATGCCTTGTACTCAGCCTCTGTGCTAGACCTAGACACTGTTGCCTGTTTTCTTGCACACCATGAAATCAAGTTGGGTCCAAAACATATTGCAAACCCACCAGTAGAGCGTCTATCATCTAGACAGCCTGCCCAATTAGAATCAGAGAAAGCACTAACAAGAGTTGAGGATGACTTGCTGAAGTTGAGACCAATGTTCAAAGTATGTTTGACATATCTGACAATACGTTTTGCAGCAGTCCAATGAACAGTGGTGGGTGCATGCAGAAACTGACATACCTTGTTGACAGCAAAAGAGATATCAGGCCTTGTTAAAGTCAAGTACTGTAAGGCACCTACCAAACTTCTGTACTTTGTACTATCTTCTTGAGTCAAGAGCTGCCCTTCGGTGAGAGATAGCTTTTCTGAGCTAGAATGGAGTGAAGGAGGGTTTACACCCTTGCAAGCCTGCCTTCCTTACCAAATCGGTTTCATACTTCTCTTGAGAGAGATGAAGTCCATCCTTGTGTTTCTTCACCTCAATTCCAAGGAAGAAATGCAAATCTCCAAGATCCTTGAGAGCAAATTCTGCACATAGATCCTTCAACAATGATGCAATAGCCTCACTAGATGAGCTTGTAACAATAATATCATCAACATAGATGAGAACAAAAATGCATGTATTGAGCTTATTGTAAATAAATAGTGAGGTGTCTGACTTGGAAAGAACAAAACCAAGTGACTGCATCTTGTGACTGAGACGGGAGTACCATGCCCTTGGAGCCTGCTTCAAGCCATAAAGTGCTTTATCAAGCTTGCACACATACGAGGGATTAGACTTGCTCTCAAACCCAGGAGGCTGTTTCATATACAGCTCTTCTTCTAGAACACCATGAAGAAACGCGTTCTGTACATCTAGCTGTCTGAGACTCCATCCTCTGGACACAAAGAATAGATGTAACAAGGCTTAATGGTAGCAGCTTTTACAATGGGACTAAATGTATCCTCATAGTCAATACCATATCTTTCCTTAAAACCTTTAGCAACAAGCCTAGCCTTGTATCTATCAATAGTGCCATCAGATTTCCTTTTAACTCTGAACACCCACTTGCAATCTATAAGATTTTTACCTCTCTATGGAGGAACTAAATGCCATGTTTCATTTTTCTTCAATGCCCCATATTCTTCCATCATTGCCTTCCTCCACTTATCATCTCCAAGTGCCTCATCCAAGTTTCTTGGTTCGACATGTTCATCTGTAGAACAAACAAGGCCATATTTGCTTAAATTTTTGTAATTAATGGGTTGAGTTACACCTTTTTGTAGCCGCGTGAGCCGCCTGGACTGTGCTACGGAATCAGCCGGCGCGGAAGATCCGGAGGCATGCACAGGAGTCCCTGGCACAGGCGATCCCGAGGCGGATTCAGCTGACACCCGCGCCGGATCTTCTGTGGTTTGAGCATGTGATGGCGGAGTTGAATCAGCCGCAGAAGATCCTGGCGCTCCTCCTGCCGCGCCAGCAGGCTCATCATGGGCCAATGATTGCGTGGGGCCGCGAGGATCAACGCCGAATCCTGCGCCCTCTTGGCTGGTTGGGTCGGCACTGGAACCTGCGCCCACGCCCGCGCCGGTCGGCTGTACCTGGGCCCGCCGCTGGTAACAATGCGGTTGGTCGGGGAACCGCGCGCTGCGCTCTCCACTGGGACGCCGCCGCGTGGCATCGGGGGAGCCACCAGCCGGGGGCTGGTCCACACGCACGGAAGATTCCGCCGCAGGCTGGCCTGGCGCGTCTGCCAGCACGGATCCCGGCGCAGATCTTCTGGGCTGCAGCTGATTCGGCGCTGATCCCGAGGGGGATTTGCTCCCCAAATCTGGACACAGCCAATATGGCACTTGGGGGCCATTTTCTTCATGATTTTCTTCGCTGGTTGTTCCTGCAACGTCATAAGAGGGCTCGGGTGCACCATTAGGAGAGTCAGTCAACATTAAATCATCACTTGTAATTCCCCCATGATCAAGGCCGGTGAGAGAAGGAGGTAGAAGTAGAATTTCTTTGCGAAGTAAGGCACCGGTTGTCGGTGTCAAAACCGGCGGATCTCGGGTAGGGGGTCCCGAACTGCAAGGCCCAGCGGATGGTAACAAGAGACGAGGACACAATGTTTTTACCTGTGTTGGGCCCTCTCGATGGAGGTAAAACCCCACGCCCCGCTTGATTAATATTGATGATATGGGTAGTACAAGAGTAGATCTACCACGATATCAAGGAGGCTAAACCCTAGAAGCTAGCCTATGGTATGATTGTTGAGATGTATGTTCGTCCTATGGACTAAGGCCCTCCGGTTTATATAGACACCGGAGAGGCTAGGGTTACACAGAGTCGGTTACAATGGTAGGAGATCTACATATCCGTATTGCCAAGCTTGCCTTCCACGCCAAGGAAAGTACCTTCCGGACACGAGCCGGAGTCTTCAATCTTCTATCTTCGTAGTCTGGGAGTCCGGCGGATATTGATAGTCCGGCTGTCCGGACACCCCCTAGTCCAGGACTCCCTCAGTAGCCCCTGAACCAGTCTTCAATGACGATAAGTCCGGCGTGCATAATGTTCGGCATTGCAAGGCGGGTTCCTTTCCTTGAATAATTCGGAAAAGATAATGAACACCAGGATAGTGTCCGGCTCTGCAAAATAAATTCCACATTCCAACGTAGAGAGAATAAAATATACACTTAGCTCAATCTGCCGACGATTATGCGGCATGACATCACACCGCAGCCAAGCCCTCGCTTGAATCATTTTTATTATTCCGCCAAAGACGCTTAGCGAAGCGGTTTCTTGGCACGCCCCGTCAAGCGTAGATCGTGTTCCCTTTATTCCGGGATCCTCATCAATACGTGCGTGGGTAACCCAACCGTTCCCGTCGCCACGCCTCCTCTATCGAAGGGGAATCTCAAACGGTCACGGAGACGGCCCTTGGTATTTCTTCCCCCTTTATAAGAGGACCAAGGCCTGTCCTTGTTCTTCAATCTCACATCGAATCTTTCCTCCGCTCCTAGTTCCAACACCCAAAGCTTCGGATTCGAGCGCTTCGGATCCTAAACAATGTCCGGCTCCGACCTCCAGGGCCGGTGGATGCCCTCCTCCGTCACGGAGGAGGACATATTGAAGTTGCGGGAGGCCAAGCACCGCCCACGGTTTCAGACAGGTTGCCTGCCCTGTGGCAGGCCGTGCCAGCCCCGAGCCCGGCGAACGCGCTTTTGATCTCACCTCCGCCGGGATTAGGCTTCCCGACGGATCCCTTCGTGAGAGGGCTCTGTTCTACTATGGGCTGGACTTCCACGATTTGGCTCCGAGTCCATCCTCCATATCTCCGCATTCATTATTGTTCGAAGCCTTCCTCCGTCATCCCGCACTTCGCCTGTGGCTGAAAACATTCAAGGTGGAGCCAAGATGATCGGGGCGCTAAGCGGAGGCGGCGGGCGACCATAAGCAAGAAGGTCGATGCCCGTGGCTCAAGGTTCATTCCAAGAGGAACTGGATTGTGGCAGCAGGAGTGGTTTTACATCACTTTCCAAGGGGCGCAAGCAAAGCCGCCGCCTCCTTCCGCCGGGACCTCCACGCCAACCGATGTCGTGGGTCAACCAAGGCCTCAATTGGGGGCCGCCCAAGGACGCCCGCACTGCAGGCCGGATTCGAGACCTCCAAACAAGGGAGATCGACCTGGTCAAGGTGATGCAGTCATGCTAATCGTGCACCTCCTACCCCGCAAACGCCGTCCTCTCCGCCTATGGGAGTTCAATCTGAGGGACCTCGATTCTCCAGATTTTATGGGTGCAACACCCACGGAGATGTACAAGCTGTTCTTGGACCGCAGTGGCGGTCCGGATTCGACCGAGGATGCAGGCCTAAGCCGCGATCGCCGGATACTCTGTAAATAGCTCGAGTCTGACATTTTATTTGTATGCCTTTCAAAAGACCGTCTCGACCCTTTGTTCTTTACAGAATGGGTGGCGCGATCAAGGCTGATAAGGTGTCCGCCCCTCCCAGAGACCGTGACTGGAGCCCGTGGCTGGTCGAATGTTGAGGTTGCGCCACAGAGGGGGGGCGACGGGGAAGTAAAGGAGCTAATACTCAGCCCAAAGGCGATCAAGAGGAGGGAACCAAGGATACCTCCCTTCGGGGAGAAGAGGACCGCCTCAAGATCCGGAGGTCAAAGCCCCAAGCGTGGGAAGAAATCTCACTGGTCCGCGTCCGAGAGAACTCCGGACGCGCAATCACCGCCAAGGACCAGCCTCCAACGAGCCGTGAGTATGAAAGAGGAAGTTTAATAAGGAAGTACCTTCGCTTATGCTTCAGAGGTAATCAAATATTTATATCGCAGTTCGGATCTACAGCCGCCTCGAGATGAGTTCATCTCGGGACCTCCTTCCGGAGATGATGGAGAGCGACACGCCTCCGTCTGCAGCGCCGCCAGATGAGGCAAAGCGAGCCCAAGTGTCGCCACGGAGGGCGCCCCGAGTCCCGAGGGGCCGAGAGTTCGCACCCACCGAGTCCGCCGAGAATCAAGAGTTTGCTTGAGAGGGCGCCCATTTCGTAAGATCACCGCACATTAATGCGTATGGTGGTCGGAAGGATTTCATCCGCTGAAAGCAGATTGCGTAATGCCGCCATGAGCTTGCTGGCGGGATTTGAGGTATGCAAAAATGATGCACCCCTTTGTCTTCTAACAGTTTTGCATATAAAAAATGCGCCCTGTATAGATAGTAGCCCCTAAGACTCGGTAGGTTGTCGAAAACGACAGCGTGCCGAGGATCAAAATCTCAACATCTCAGGTAATGAATACCGCCGTTCTGATACAGGTGGCGGATAGTCCGGGGGCCAGCCGGACTAGTGAGTTTGCGGAATTAAGTCGACAACTTGACGTGGCAGATGCTGACATCGCACTTGTCAACCAGCGACTTAACGAGTCGCAAGGTAAATAAATTCTCCGCAGCCGCTTTATTGAGTGGGTCCAAGCCCGCCTCTGATAAGTTATATGATGTTAATACAGATAGTGCTGCTGCTGTGGAGAGCCTTTGGGCCGAACTTGCTCTAGCTAAGGAGCAAGCCCGAAGGAGTGACGCGGCTGCCGCGAGGGCGGCCGAAGAGTTGAAGGCCGAAAAGGCTGCGCACTGCCTAAGCAGGGCGGAGGTGGCCGAATTGGCCAAGAAATTAAAGGATGCTACCGACCGTAATGAGGCTCTTGAAAAGGAGCGCTTATCGGAGCGGGAAGACCTGAAGAAGGCCACCTCCGAAGCCAAGGATGCCCGCTCTGTGATGCGGGCTATGAAGGAGGAGCTGCGCCAAGCCGGAGAAATCGTGGCTGGCAAGCCTTTTCTGCGCGTCGCCGGTTTATGGATGCTGGCACGCCAATTTGAGCGGTTGTGGAGTTCGGAGGATCCGTGATATGGACTTGGCTGCGAAAAGCGGCTGATGCCGTTAAGCACTTCCGAGCCGGGGATCACGAGGCGGAAGAGTTATATTGGTCTCAATTCCACAGTCCGGATCGCCTTCTTCCGCCGACGGACAGGTTGGCGAATGGGCCGAACTAAATAGACTGTCCGGACTGGCCATGATCGACATCGTGGCCCATGTCCGCCGAGAGGTCCAAGGCGACGAGCTACTTCGCCCATCAGTAGCAATTCCTTGGGCGGTGCCGCATATCAAGGAGATGAAGCGGTCGGCCTGCATCGAGGCGCGCGGATGGCCCCGCCCGTGAAGGCACAAGGTCCGGAGATGGACGCCACCGCTGTTGCGCCTGTGGTTCGATGGAAACCGCTTTCCGCCGAGCATTATTTCGGGAAGTTATGCGTGGCGCTCAGGTGATAGAGTCGCAGTGTTCTAAAAATATAACGCTCAATTGAATGCGCCAACATGTAGATCAATGATTATAGTATGAATGCTTTTTATACTTGTGCCTCCAAGTAGTAAAACTTCTCTGTGCGGCCGTTCACGATACTTGTGTATAACCCGAAGATGCGTCTTTGGCTTCAGCCCCTCGCACAAGGTGCCGGGTGTTCGCAAAATAGCGTTTTCACACTTAATCCGACGCCTCGGTCCTGTTTTAAGGAGGTGGTAGCGAGCTAACGAGGCAATCCGGACTATGATGCTTTATCTCTTTCACTTAGCCAATGGAGCTCGAGGGTGGGGCTACGATATAGCCTCGATGACACCGCACATCTCCGCATTCGGGGTGCGATGTGCTCGACCGAAACGGTCCTTCGTCAAAGCGGGAATTCTAAACATTCCGATAGTCGATCAAGTGGTGACCAGACTCTCGCTATATCATGACAACCGCCGGCTTTCATCGAGGTGCTCGCCCAACCGAACTGGGGCACAATCGCAGTAGTTCTCCTGGTGTCGCGTTAGCCGGGTGATACGGAACGTAAGGCAGCAAAACATAGGAGCCGGGCAAACCCAACATTTGACCAAAGACATGATTCGGAGCTGATGCATATAATGCCTAACTCGAGACGCCGAACACTCCCGAAGGTGTCGGACTTTATGATAATGGGCAGAATTATGCCCTAAGCCCCTTGTGTCCAGGTACGGGCATGGTTCGCCGACGCGCCGATGCCAAAGCGTCCAGCTCGCTTTGGCTATAGGAAGGAGCCAAGGAGAGTAACAACAAGAGACAAGAATAAAAAGGTCTACGCAGGTCTTAATCGAAAAGAATCCTTGCAACGGGTCCCTCACCGCACGCTCATACCGTGTCTCCGCGGCGCCGTTATCCTCGAACGGGTACGCACGTTGTTCATCTCAGAGAAAGAGAGGAACGTTTAGTTTTAGAAACAGTTCGTGCGAAAAATATGCAAAAGAAGAAATATAAATAATTAAAGCAAGGTTTATATGAAACCGCGATCGGTTGTGCGCGCAGCCCCCTGTGAAAAGGGTATGCGGCTAGGGAGCCTCTAGCCTGCTGAGTCCGGATTCGTCTATCCGAGTCCGGGGTCTTTAAGTGACCCTCGCACTAAAATGGCGCCATGTGGACCGGCATCTTAAGTGTAAGAGACGCGAATGCGGTATGGCGTTGAAGCGACAAAAGCCTTCGTCCCAACAAGTGCTTGATATTCACTTTTAAATGGGACGATATGAAAATTAATTTTTCGCCGAAAGTTGTTCGCGATCCGAACCCGACTTCTAGTAATATCGAGCCTGTGCACTTGGCGTAAGGGCCTGGCGTCACTCCTTTGAAGGAAGTGCGGCTGTGTCTAATTTTGGTAGGGTCTATCCCCATCCGACGGATTGTGTTTGAATATAGCAGGTTTAAGTCACGCCTCCGCCCATTAGGACGTTTGTGAATTGCAATCCGCCTATTATCGGATTCAATATCGGGAGTCCGCCCCGCTTCAACGCTTCGAGTAGTCCTGTGGTCGAAAGTGATTGGTTTTGATATCCAATCTCTACGGTTCATTGGTTGGACCGTGCGAGGCTCTTTTAGAAAGTGCCGCACTATTTTTCCGTGTCCTCACATGAAGTGAGTTTACCGCTTTGACCCCTTGTGAGAAAGTTTTTGTTTTCCGGTGCCTCGCCGGGCGGGTTTATCTTCTTCGCTGACGGGTCGAGCCCCTTGTGTTCGGCGCTTAATCGGCTGGACTGTTTGAAAACCCAACAATCCTCGTGGGTGTGATTTATGGCCTTCCAGGTACTGTGGATTTGACATACCCGACCCAGAATTTTGTGTAGGTTAGACAGTTCGTCACTTGTCATCCTTAAGGATGAGCTTTATTATTTGGCCATGAGCTTTTAAATCCGCGCTGACTGCCGTGCTTTTGGGCTTTTTCTTTATTCCGCGATGTTCTTTTTTCGCGCCGTGATTTTCCATTTCCATCTCTTATCTCGGATGTACTTGGGTCATTGGTGTCGCTTCTTGCCAGCCAGCTATCCTCCCCCGCAGAAGCGGGTCATGAGGCTTGTTAATGCGGTCATTGTCCTCGGTTTCTCTTGACCGAGGTGTCGGCAAGCCATTCGTCTCGGACATTGTGCTTGAAAGCTGCTAAGGCTTCGCGTCCGGACAATGACTATTTGGTTCTTTTTGGTAAGGAACCTGTTCCTGCATTTCACTGACTCTCCGGCTGTTGAGTTATGTGACTTAGGTCATCTCAGATCCGGAGGCCGGACATAAGTCCCTTGAAAATTTGCTCTAAACGCCTCGAGCTCTTCCCAACTTCCAACAAGTGTTTTCGGGAGGCTTTTGAGCCAATGACGGGCTGGCCCTTTGAGCTTGAGGGTAGATATTTTATGGCGTGAGATCGCCTCCTCCGCCATATGTATATGCAATATATAGTCTTCTATCCGCACTCGTGGTCTGTTGTTCCATCGTAGGCTTCTATGTTTATGGGTTTAAACCCTGCTGGGAATTCGTGATCCAAGACCTCGTCGGTGAAGCATAGTGGGTGTGGCGCCCTGCACTTGTATGTGCCGCTATCGTCGAACACTTGACGGTTGCTTTGCTTCTTGGGGCTTTCCTTTTGGGTCCGTAGATGGACTGGCTGGGCCATTGACGGTGGGGCTCTATGGCCTCCTCGTCGATTCTCGAAGCAGCTTACGCCGGGTAGCTCTTCGATTGGTGGCCATTGCCGATTTATTTGCGGTTTTGAGTACTTTTCTCCATCTTATTCGGAGCGCGTCTTCCGCTGTTTTGAGCTTCCGTTTTCCTTCTTCAGCTTCTTGTCAGAAGCGATGAGCCTGCGCTTGAAAAGCTCTTGTTCGACGGGTCCTCGGCGCGACGAGTTCGTCGTCATTGAGGCTTGTTTCGTCTTCGGAGGGAGGTATATAGTTATGATCCTCAACCTTTTCTTCTGCCGCCCTTTCGTGAGGGCTTGCTTCTGCATCCTCCTGCGCCGAGTCTTGCTGGAGGGGGTTGTCTTCGGCACTCTCTGGGGTATTGTTATTTCCTGTGCCGGAATCTATATTCTTGTTGTGGCGGGATTTAGAGCGGCGCCGCTGACGCCGGCGTTTGGGCTGCTTCTTTAGAGAGTCTGCCTCCGCTGCATCTTCGCCATCCCCTTCTTTTGGGGTGTCCACCATGTAAACGTCATATGACGAGGTGGCTTTCCAGTGCCCTGTAGGCGCTGGCTCTTGGTCGTCTCTGGCGTCGTCGTCCATAGCATCGATGTCGTCGGAGTCGTAGTCTAGCATGTCGGTTAGATCCTCGATAGTGGCTACATAGTGGGTGGTGGGTGGGCTCTCAATTTCTCCATCGTCCGAACTCCAACCGTCCTGGCCATAGTCCGGCCAGGATTCTCCTGATAGCGAGAGATGCTTCAGGGAATTCAGGATATCGTCAAAAGGCGAGTGTTGGAAGATGTCCGCGGCGGTGAATTCCATAACCGGCGCCCAATCCGGATTAATCGGTAGGGGCGCGGGAGGCTCGGAGTCCGGCGAGGAGTCCGGCGGCTCGGGTCACGAAGTTTCGCAGGGACAAGATTGGTATTCGCCCATCGCCGTGGATGTTGAAGCCCCTGTGGCGGCGTCTATCCACCGCCCTCGATATGGGCAATCGGCTCGGGCTAGTGGCCAAGCGGATCCGAGTCGGCCACCAAAGCACCGCCCGGCCGGCAGAGCTAGATCATGCCCATCGCCGCGGCGGCGCGCTTGGCTGTGGCTCGAGTCCGTCAAGATCAAGTCTCCGTGGTCATCGGCCGTGAAGTTTAAGCTTCGAATCGACTGACGGCCGGGCGAAGCTTCGATCTGCTCCAGATGGCCAAGAGAATTAGCCCGCAGCAAAGCCGCCGAATATGAAGATCTGTCCAGGAGAAAAGTCTCACCCGGACAGCGTTGATGGTTGAAGATGCCATCGAGCCTATCGGGACGCGACACGAGGAACTCTCAATGAAAGCACCAATGTCGGTGTCAAACCGCGGATCTCGGTAGGGGGTCCCGAATCTGTGCGCCCAGCGGATGGTAACAAGAGACGAGGGACACAATGTTTTTAACCAGGTTCGGGCCCTCTCGATGGAGGTAAAACCCTATATCCTGCTTGATTAATATTGATGATATGGGTAGTACAAGAGTAGATCTACCACGAGATCAAGGAGGCTAAACCCTAGAAGCTAGCCTATGGTATGATTGTTGAGATGTATGTTCGTCCTATGGACTAAGGCCCTCCGGTTTATATAGACACCGGAGAGGCTAGGGTTACACAGTCGGTTACAATGGTAGGAGATCTACATATCCGTATTGCCAAGCTTGCCTTCCACGCCAAGGAAAGTACCTTCCGGACACGAGCCGGAGTCTTCAATCTTCTATCTTCGTAGTCTGGGAGTCCGGCGGATATTGATAGTCCGGCTGTCCGGACACCCCCTAGTCCAGGACTCCCTCACCGGTGTTGGGGTGAAGATCAGCGAAATGAAACTTTGTTTCGTCAAAAACAACATCACGGGAAATGTAGACTCGTCCCGTGGACACATCTAGGCACTTGACACCTTTGTGTTGGGCACTATACCCAAGAAATACACATTGCTTTGATCGAAACATAAGTTTGTGTTGATTGTATGGACGAAGATTAGGCCAACATGCACACCCAAAAACACGTAGAGACATGTAGTCAGGTTTGGTGTGGAGCAGCCATTCTACTGGAGTTTCATTATTGATAACGCGACTAGGAAGCATATTAATGATGTGGACAGCAGTGAGAAAAGCTTCATCCCAGAATTTTAAAGGCATGGAGGCGCCAGCTAAGAGAGCTAGGCCGACCTCAACAATGTGCATGTGCTTGCGTTCAGCAGAGCCGTTTTGTTGGTGAGCGCGGGGGCATGACACATGATGAGAGATTCCAAGAGTTTGGAAGAAAGAGTTTAATTTCTCATACTCTCCCCCAGTCGGATTGGACAGCAAGTATCTTGCTGTCAAATTGACGTTCAACGAGTGCTTGAAAATTCTTAAAGACTTGAAAAACATCGGATCTTTTCTTAAGAAGATAAATCCAGGAGAATTTACTGTAGTCATCAATAATACTCACATAGTATGTATGTCTACCTACTGAGGACCCCACACATCTGAAAAAATTAATTGCAATGGTTTGATAGACACACTGGTGGATATAGGATAGGGTAGCTGATGACTCTTAGCTCGTTGACAGGAATCACAAATAGTTTCAATATTACGCCCACCAACAAACGGGAGTTTATTTTTCCTAAGTAGTTTTTCAACTAAAGAAAAAGAAGCATGTCCTAAACGATCATGCCATCGTGTGGATGAAAGCTTGATAGCACCACAAGCTTGTTTATTCAGTCTCCTAAGCTCCGGAATCAACGGGTAGAGTCCACGAACGCATCTACCTCGATAGAGAGTTCTCCTCGTCACCTGATCCTTGATCAAAAAGAAGTAAGGGTGAAACTCAAGGAAGACATGATTATCAAGAGCAATTCTATGGACAGAGAGGAGACTTTTGTCGGCATTAGGGACATGCAAAAAAATTCTAAGATGGATTTTACGAGAAGGGGTACTAAAACTTGAATGACCAACATGACTGATCTTCATACCTTCACCACTAGCCGTGTGGATTTGGTCCTTGCCGCGGTATTTCTCCTTCATGGTTACCTTCTCGAGCTCGTTAGTGATGTGATTTGTGGCGCCACTGTCGACATACCAGTTGGTGTCGACGCCATAGGAGCCATCTGCAGCCGCCGCCACCTTGTCATCATCTTGAGAGGAGTCGTCATCCTCGTCATAGCGGTACCAGCAATCTTTTGTTGTGTGCCCCAACTTGCCACATATCTGGCAGCGAGGAGCATCAGGGCGTGCGTGAGGGTTGCCGCCGCCGCGGCGAGTGCGGTTGTTGGAGGAGACACGCCCGCCGTTGCGGGAGTTGGAGCCGCCACCGTTCCCGCCTCCACTGGACCTCCCCCTGCCACGGGAGAAGCCGCCGCGCCGAGAGGAGCCACCACGACCACGAGATGCTGAGTTCGCGGAAGACTTGAAGCCGCCGCCACCGGATCCGTGGAAGTGCACCATCCTCTGATCAAAGTTGGAGAGCATAGCGAACAGCTCATCAAGGGTGACAGGGTCACGCGAGCGTCGAGAGCAGAGATCAGAGGCTGGTAGTCAGTGTCGAGGCCGTGGATGATGTAGGAGATGAGCTCGTCGTCGAGGATCGCCTTGCCCGCCGCGGCCAGCTCGTCGGCGTAGCCACGCATGGTGGCGAAGTAGGAGGCGACGGAGAGGTTGCCCTTCTGCGCATTGATGAGAGAGGTCCGAATATTGTTGATGCGACTTACTGATTGTGACGAGTACATGCCGGCGAGCGTCGTCCAGAGCGCGCCCGCGGTGGTGACCGTGGTCACCGTGAGGAGCACCTCCTTTGTGAGGTTGCTCAGCAGGTAGCCAAGGACCTACTGGTCCTCCCGGACCCAGATTGGGTGGAGAGGGTTGGGCGTTGAAGTCTGCTTGCCTTCCTTGTCGGTGGTGACGAGCAGCCGCGGTTCCGGCTGGGTGTCGCCGACGAGCCGAAGACCCCGGCGCCCAGCAGTTGAGGGATCATCTGCGGCGCCACAAAGACGAAGTTCGTCTTGGGATAGCTTCGGTGACCTGGCCATTGAGATTAGCCGTGAGGGAAGCGCCGGAGGAGGAAGACATGGTGGCTTCGGCACAGATGGTTTTGGTAGCTAGATGAGTTGAAGAAGAGGGGCTCTGATTACCATGTGCGAGCGGTGAAACGTCTTACCCTGATGGGGGCGACGTGTGCATGTTATATAGGAGGGAGCCAAAACCCTAGATTGCTTTACATGATGCGGTTACAAGAGGAGATAAGAGAGAATCAAGATACAACTTGGAAGAGAAGAAAAGGAGGAGATGGTTACAAGAATATCTCATACAAACTACCTCCTAGCCATATCTCTATATCTCCTATACATGCCGCATATGTGATGTTTAACAGTCTTGTCTGGGAATCCATGATTTATACTGGCAAAGCAAGGCCTTGAAAGTGAGATGGCCTTGGCAGAATGCAAGCTGCATGGACAAACCTTTGCAAGGTCTGCCCCTACATATTGATAAGGAAATTAAAAACCTGTTCGTTCTCTCTGATGCCAAAGATGAAATTACTTGGAAGTGGACGTCGAATGGTGCTAGCATTTGTTTCTGGCACGGTCACTTGCTTGATGGGGCTGCTCTGGCACGAGTTGGTGAAACAGTTTTAAATGATTGTGCCTTTGTGTCTGATCAATAAAAGTTTTTGTTGTATCTAAATGCAAGCAATCTCTGCTGTAATCAAGCAAGTGTCTGTGTGTAATTTTTATGTGTGACGTATTTTGATTGGATGTATTATTCAGTTGCATAAACTTGCCGAGCTGAGCTATTTTGTTCTTTTAAAAGTGACAGCTTACAAGGCATATTTTGGACAAAACGGTGATGATGCATGGGGGCTTCAGTGCTGTCTTTGAAAACTCCTGGTTTTTTTTTTCTTCCTAGTAGATCGTTTTCTCAAATTGCAATTGCGAAAGTACTCCAATAATATGCATTCATTTGTACCATATGTCTTTTTAATGTGGAGGACAGAATTACGTGTTCTACTTCTTCTTTTTTGATGTTTTGCAACATGCTAGAATTAAATTTTCAATCATTTAAGCTCTGCCTTGCTCGATCTGTTCCAACATCGGCGAGCAGGTTTGTACTGTATATCACTTTCATAGAAGGATGAGAAGAAGAAGAAAAGCTCATGAATCCAGAAGCAACGTCGAGGAAACTGTACTGTAATTTGAGGCTTGCTTGTGTAAATCTGAGCAAAGTGTGGTGCGATTTTGAAGCACTGCACTGTACATAGAATTGTGTTGTACTTTTTTCTCAAATTGTGCTTTGCTCGATGTACTACTGATGGTCACATTAATTATTGAGAAAACTGTAGTGTGTGTGTGTTCAGAAGCATTATTGAGCAAACTGTATATATTGCAATTGTATCACTCTTGATAGAAGAAGAAAGCTCGGGATTTCAGAAGCAAGGTACTCGCACTCAGCTTTATTCAGAATGTGAATATGATGTGCGTGGTACGTGGAGCATCGTTCTTGAGAATGTGGGCAAACACCACATTCAACATTCAGACTCTCTGTCGACGAAAAGACACACGGGCGAGTCAAGAACAAAGCCAATCATTTAGCCATGAAATCTTGAGAGATCCAAATTGCATCAGACGCACGCGTTGTTGTGGCTGCCGTACGAGCAGCCCAGGATTTCTAAAAGTACTCCAATAAGAAGACGCTCTCCCACCTGCTACTGTGCCTGAAACGCACCCACTAACTGAACCTGAAGAAGGCTTGCGGCGTCAGAGAAGACCCGGCAAATTCAGCACCAACTCCCTCTCTACCTTGTGAGTTCCTCTTATTTCCTCCCCGAATCGGCACATCTGTGCTTGTAATCAGTGTTACTGAACCCTTAACCAACTATTCGGATTTGAGTCATATGCTTGTGACAGGGGGTGCAAAATCCTCTAGTGTTTGACACCCCAACTCGACAGTCGTACTGTTTGTTTCCAGGGTCAGCAGCTGATGATCAACAAGTGCCCTCAGGTTTCATTTCTGAAATTGCAACACATGTGTGAGCAAGGACCAAGGAGAAATGTGCTGACACTGTCGCAGGCAACAAGGTGCAGCCTCAATTTGCAGAGCCAACATTGCCCGAGGAAATACAGAGTTTATTGTACTGATGTCTTTGATGATCCCAAGGGACAGCCAACCACCGAGGAGAGCCTGCGATCATCACATACCTCCCGTTCCTGATGCTCAGCCGATCAGTATTCTGCTCATGGGTGTTGGGAACCACACTTTGTCAGTGCTCGTGGATGTAGTGAGGTATCGAATGTGGAATTTGGCCTGGGTTCAGGTTTTGGTTCATGTGTGTGTGTGCACTTTGTCAGTGCTTTGGTGAGACATTTTGTGCCGGATGCAGACTGTGATCACCCAGGACCTGGGTGGGCCATAGCGCCGGCTTCTTCCTCATCCGCGACTGTCAGTGGTCGCTCGACCTCATGGGCCCGGCCTCCCCGGAGTACAAGCTGTGGGGAAGCACTCAGCGACAGGACCAACAACGAACCCGACGACCAGTCTACGCCTCGCCTACCTGCATGGCTGCATCTGCATGTCATGTACAAAAACTCTGATGACTAGCTTTATCTTAATGTTCTACTGTAGATCGTAAATGCGCGCGTTGCCGCGCCGTCCATGCAAGAGGAAGATGTCATAAATGATGAGCTTGAAGTAGGGCTGTGCGAATGATGATAGGAAACACCATGGGAGGAGAAGAAGGAGCGTAGCGCACCATTAATGAATTCTCCACCGTTATCGCATTTGCGTACTACGGATGGTGACACGAAATTGAGTGTGAATATAAGCAAAAAAATCGCTGTAACATCTTGGAGTCATCGGACTTATGACGGAGTGTGAATATAATCATTTGAAATGGGTCGTTTTAGAAAACACGGACAGTTATTGGATACTGTGAACATTTTTGCGAAAATTTGAAGGTTTTCAGAATAATTTTTTGAACATTTTCTATTAAAATGTTCAGTATGTGTTTTAAAACAAGGTTCAAAACATATTGATAAAAAGTTCACATATATAAAAAGGACTGTGCTAACAACCAGTCGACTGGTCGTTAGCGACACATCCGCACGACTAATTCCTACGTGATCGTTATCATCCCACGCTCGCTCCCACTGATTTTTTCCCTTCTCTCAAAAACCATAGTAAATTGCTAGTGGTTTTTTCTGGTTTTTCGCTGCATAATATGAATAGAAAAAAAAGTGCTTTACAGAGGATTCGAACCCAAGTCTATGTAATACCTATCGAGCCTAATAACCAACTAAGCCACCTTTTGTTGTTGTCTATTGTGTTATTTGAACCTTTCTTATTTCTGCCATATCAGAAGAAAAAAAATAAAGTTTGGCTTGGTAACTTTGGCAATGACCAGCGTGATAACTATGGTCTGAGCAACATGATAACTATACCATGATAAGGCTGATAACTACAGTACGAGAAGGTTAAAAGCATGGGGAAGTATGGTAATTTAACATAGAAATTACCGGTGAAATGTTTCAAAAACTTTTTCCCCTTGGATGAAAGACACCATGGTGTTTAAAACGTAAGATATTAGTTATCAAGTCTGCGATGATGCATCATCATGTTATTTACACAGAAATTATCGGATGTATGTTTTTCAACAAAAAAGTTCCAGGTCAGAAGTTACAGTGGCGTTTGTATGGGAGTTATCAATTTTGTATGTTTCTATTACCATGTTATTTATATAGTTCAACAACTCCTCCCACCCCTACCCCCACCGACAAAGTTACCAGGACTGGGTATATAATTTATCATGTCTACGATGTGTGATTTATCATGTTATTTGCATAGAAGTTATCGTGGTATGTTTCAACGACTCCCCCCACCCCTACCCCTGCCGACAAAGTTACCAGGACTGGATACATAATTTATCATGTCTACAATGTATGAGTTATCATGTTATTTGCATAGAAGTTACCAGGACAGTGACGCGTAAATTATCATCATATTTACACAGAAGTTATCGAGGGTATATTTCATCAAAACCCCTCCCTCCAGCGGAGGGAAAAGTTATCATATTTGCGTTGCGTAAATTATCATGATATTCACACGGAAATTACCGGGTCAAAAGTTATCATGTTTTCAACAACTTTTTTCTCCGGTCAAAAATTATCATAGTATTTGTGCGTAAGTTATCGGGTCTGATGTGTTATATTATTAGTTATTTACACATAATTTACCGGGTATGTTGTCAACCAAAAAAAATCCCAAGACAAAACTTATCATGGTGTTCTTATATAGGTTACTCCCTCCGTCCGGTGAAGAGTGAACATCTAGAGACTTTAGGACAAATTATGGAGTCAAGTAAAATATACATTGGAAAAGTGCAAGCCACCATCTCTCTCCTCTTTAATTAACCAACCCCCAATGAGCTAAGTGCATGTAGAAATTAAGAAGACCATGTGTAGATTGTTATTGGTCTTGATTACCGTGTGATGAGAGAGAAATATTTTTTCTACTTTAAAGTGCATTGGGAAGATAGAAGTACACTCTTTTGTGGACAAATTTTGAAACCAAACGTACACTCTTTACTGGACGGAGGGAGTATCAGGTGTGCAGTGTTTATATTACCATGCTATTAGAAAAAAATAAGCTACCGGGTATATTTATGTTGGCCCATACTAGATTGTATGTATATTCGTTGTGCTGCACCATGTCGAATCACTAGGAACGAGTACAGCTCAGCAGCAAAATCACGGTCAACAAGAGTCCAGCACAAAAATTCTTGATTGGAATGGTAGATGTTGTAGAGAAGAAATAGTTTAGTGTCATATAGAAAATATAACTGCGCATAATCTGACACCAATACTAGCCTAGGTCAGGTGGTTCCCTCACTTGCATGTGTAACCTAGCGGCTTGAGTTCGAGTCCCCCCTTTGATGGTATATTTTTGCCGGAGGAGCGCGACCAGAAAAGATCCCGCCTGGGTGGAGCTGACTGGCGAAAAAAAATCTGCCCGCGCATAAGGAGAAAATTCCCGCCCGAGAGAAGCGGATCGTGGAGAACGATCGTGGGAGAAAAAAAAATCTGCCCGGCAGAAGCGGATCGCGAGCCGCTCAGTGCGAGACAAACTGTAACCAACGGCATCCGAGTCGTCCGGATCTGTCGTAAACGACCAGTCGGCAGGAAATTAGCTTTTGCCAAAAGAGAAATAAAATGTTCAAACAAGGGAAAGAAAATTTGGTTGAAGAAAAAACATTTTTCTCACGTCACATTCAATATGGTAAAAAAAATACCTAACTAATCATATAAGAAAGATCTGGATATTATTAACCACGACTAATTGTGGGTGAGTTGGCTAGGTTGATGCACCATATTCTCGTATTCCAAGAGGTTGTGTCTTCGATCCTCCTTCCCGTGCTTTTCTTCTTTTTTTTTCACTTGGTAAAACGTACGGGCCCAATCATCACCTGGTAAAAGGCAAGTGCGTGGATCGCGGAATCACAGTTGGATCGGGACGCGCCGGAAAATCAGGAAAACAGATCGAGACCCATCTACCCAGGCGTGCGGATCTCTTGCAAAATTCCTGCCGACTGTAAAATAGCTTTATCTATTAAAAAATGGCCAAGTTTGACCTGCAAAGTTTCAAGGCCAACGTAAAGAGAATTTTCTACATGGAGACAATACGGATGTCGATCCAAAGCTGGATGGCCTAAGAGCATCTCCAACAGCCGGGCTAGTTTTGCCGCACGCGGAAAAATATTCCAGTTTCTTGATACATGAAGCCGCCGACGCTACCAGATCGCTGCTGTAGTTTTGGCACGTGTGGTCAGGTATGCTCTATGAAACCCACGCGGGAGAGCTCGCCAACCGCCGCCTCTCTCTCCCTTCTTCTCCTCGCCTCCAGCCCCCCTCCCCCCGCCGCCGCAACCTTGTTCCTCGCCTCCAGCGCCTTCTCCCCCGCTGCCGACATGCCGCCGCGTGCCCGGAGCAGCTCCGACTACCGCGCCGTTCGCGCCTGCCCCTCCGGCATGTATTACACGGAGATCCGGTTTGGTGATACACGTCTCGGTGTCGGAACGTTCGAGACCGACCACGAGGCCGCCCGTGCATACTGCTATGTGACAATACTGACATTTTCGCATAATTTCTATAGGTATTGCAGATAATAATTAACTTTCAACGATCTAAAGATAATCACACATGTCATTTGCTCAACTCAGCAAAATGCCCATATAGCCACATCAATGGTTCCAGTTATAAAAAAAAAACAGAGTAAAATCTCTTCAAAAAGCAAGCGGCCATGCAAATAGAAGTTGAAATTTAATTGATATGATGAACGACATCATCCACCAGAAAGCATATGATAATGATAAATATTATGCAAAGTTTTATTGTAGACCGAGCTCCATGGTACCCTCTATTATGTTCGTCCTTTTGCCTCTCGGTCCGTGGAACTGGGAGAGTCACGAGCAGAGTCTCTGTCCGAGCTATACAATCCAAGACCCCGTCGAATCAAGAGTGACCACTGAAAAGGGATTGTCGCAAGAACTTGTCCACTAATACACAGAGCCACAACCGGCGAGGGGCTGTCCATCATCGTTGCGTCTATCAAGTACCAACTGCACCATCTAGGATGTCCGAGAATTGTCCGAGAGATATGTACTAGTGTATGTACGTGCTCACATGCATACATGGGGCTACTGATATTGACGGTACCTTCAAGTAAGAAATACCTACTTTGTGTGAGCGAAATACCTACTGGTATTATCGGTTTGTGGGAGTCGACGTCAACGGAACGACCCACACCGTTAGTACTATGTCTAGTACAACAAGGTACTAAAATTTGGATCACAATTTAACACATGCAACAAAGAGAGATGCTCTGGTCGAATTAGGTGGACGTGACTCTAGTTTAGATTGATGCTATGAAGAGGAAAGTTTGTGAAATCGACAGCGATGGGGAAGTAGGTGGCTGGCTGCTTGTTTCCTATATTATTATGGAAAGACGGGAAACGTACGTGTTACAAAATCCTTGTGTTTTGACCTGCTGGTTTATGATGGCTAACACATGAATCAGATTGATGGAATTTCTTTACCAGAGGATTAACACGGAATCTCGTTTGGTGTTCCCAAATAGTAAATACTAGCCGTACCCGCGCGGCGGCACGCCGCGCACCATTGATACTTTATGTTGAGATTTCATACGTGGTAAGGGAAAGACTCCTGTGTTGTTAATTTTTCAGTTGTTTGATTGGTTGCTAGTTTGACCATCTTTTCTTTGCTCGGGTGTTCAAGAATCATTGATGTATAACTGGATTGGTCGATTTTATGGAACCATAGCTTTTTTTCCTTTTAATGTCTGATGTGTAACTGGATTGGTTGTGTATATAATGATGGAGAACCTCCGGAAGAGAAGTGAATTACTGGATATCAAATTTGATGGCCATGAATTGAATCAATATCTCTGAAAATTTAACACCATGTTTATCGAAAATGTGTACTCCATGACAACATCAAATATTAAGTCCAGAAAATACATATCAAGTATTAGCATGTACAATCTTAACTTTGAGACTTGCCATGAAGATATCAGAAATTACATAGAAAAACATTATTAATTTTAACACCAACTGTGGTCTATCTACATATGATAGCTATCATCCATGCAATCTTCTCTTCATCTCATGACATGAGGAAGTGGCCTCATTGATGATACATTCCTCCATGTAGATCAGCAATATTACAGTCAAACAAGTGGCATACAAAGATAATCAAGATATGTGAATTTTGCAAAGCATAGGAAGTAACAAATCTTAACTATCAAGAGAAAAGAAGAGCAAGAAAAACACACACTTCAATGAGAGCTACATAGTACATTTGTGTGTAATTTTAAATATTTGGGTCAAACATGTACATGTCTATCTTTGCCTTCTTAGACAATCCTTGTTCTGAATTTTATTGTTATATCTACATGTAGTTTCGAACGTTTGTACCAATTTATGACTTATGAATATTTCTTTAAACAATGTATTAGCACACATTGATTGAAGTTATCAACCGTAAAACACACTAAAAGAAGGGTGTGAAACTAAAATCCTTATATTGCTATCTGAAATTGTACATTTGGTTATTTCTGGTAGTGCTCGCAATCAAAATTCTCCCTGAAGCATGGTGATTGTATGCTGCATCTAGGAGTCTAGGACCATTCGCAATTGTCACAATAGATGTTATATCACGTTAGCCCCGTACAGAAATCCAGGTAATGTGTTAGCTTTACATACTGTTATTTTACAAAACAACAACTAACCTTTTTTGTAAATTCTTTATTACCTGACTTAATTTAGTATGTGTAATTTAATTTGCCCGCTATCGACCAATGTAATGATTACCTACTTCGACCCACGTACACACCATGCATACACATGGCAAGGAGCGAGTAAATACCAGAATTCGAAACGGGCAAGCAACCTGCAGTAGCAACAACAGTATGCTGCACAGCCCGATCCTGCTCGCAAAAAGGAACACCTGCAAAAATAGAACGCACCACACATATCAAAGTACCATCCAACAACAATCATAAAAAAAAATTCTACTAAACATAAATCAAAATGCAAAAATCATATTGCACCTACTGAAACACACAGATGCTGAATTATTCTGTGGGATTTTTGCCTACTTATATCTCTTTGTGTTGCCTACATAAACAACTGCTCTAAAATATTGCCTACATTCTGAAGACCCTGATGCAAATCATGGATTAAAATGAACACATACGCCTTCGTGAAAATCCCTTGTCGGCCTTGAGTATGCTGCATCTCTCAAACCCATTGCTCTCATCCCGTGGCTGGTAGCAGCTAGCCATCCTCGTGCTACCCCCACCATTGAAATAGTGAAGAAATGCGCGAGTCAGCAAAAAATTGAGCATAAAAATGTTGCACGGGCAGCTATGGCCCTCACTTTTCAAAAAAAGAAAAAAAAGAAAGAAAGCTATGGCACTCACTGTTTTGCTTGGCCGCGTTTCCGTGCTCATGTTTTTCATCACCGATTTGCTCCCGCTCCCTCGTGATCTACATCCACCCTGTCACCATTGGTCGCCGTTGATGGCCACGACGCGTCGGCGAAACAATCATGGAGGCCAAAAAGCACAGGGAACTCACCTCTGGCCGCGGATGTAGCAGAGGCAGAGCGCCTCGTCCCCCCGTCTTCCGCTGCCGTGCACAATCAACGGCTCCGGCCCCCTCCTTTTCCCCTGGCGCGGGTGCGAGCCGCTCTGCTCACCCGTCGCGCGGTTGACTTGCAGGTGACCACCTCCCCCCGATGTGCTGCTCGCTTCGCCGGTTTGCTTCTCTGCTGCTTGTCGTCGATTGAGAGTGGGATCGACAGGGCCTGCTTTCCCAAACGAATCTCCTCCCTCCGCTGCCCACAAGAACCACCAACAGAAGAGTCCGACGACAGAGAACAAAACCCTAGACAACCGAGGCACCAAAACACTTAACATACAGAAAAACTTGATGACAAACAAACGGAAAAACACAAAACCAAACGAACCAGATCGCGCCACAAAATCCGCCGCGCGTCCAGAACCTGAAGGCTGTACAGAGCGGCCACCCCAACACAACGGCCGATCATCAGACGGCGGAGCATGCTCCATACATACGGCCCGAGCGGACACCATGGCAGACGTAGCAGAACGGCCACCACGCCGGCCAACCACAGCCCCCCGCGATCTAGGAGGCAACCATCGAACCAATGCATGTATGAAACGCGAATGGAAACCACAAGTAGTATTACAGGAAAGGAAGCCACCTATTTATAGCCTCGCAGCAGAAGGAAGGAAGCACAGAAGTAAACGGAAAGATCTCCGGAAGGCGCGAGAGAGGCGGCACCGATCAGAAGAGATAGCGGGCTCCCGAAGCAACGTCGACAGCGGCAGCGGCAGCGCCATCTAGAAGGAGCGACAGAGATATGTAGGGTGGCACCGCTCCGCCTGAAAGAACGACGGCCGACAGCAACCAGACAACAACAGCAGGCACGAGAATCAATGAACAGCAGAAAGCGACGCGACGACTGAACCAACAGCGGCCGAATAGAAATGAAAGGAAGCATGGAAGCAGAATGACCACGCCACCATACAAACTGCCCCACATGCAGGTCGTCTAGCCCATCAGCAACCCAGCAGCGGAACAAACAGAAAGGGACAGATCGAGTGGGCCATCATCCGTGCACTGCATGCGACAAGGTATATTGCTCGGGTTGCACCCGTGCACTGCATGCGACGGGGTATATTGATCGGGTTGCACCCGTGCACTGCATGCCACGGGGTATATTGATCGGGTTGCATGGTTGCACTGCATGCAAAGGTGTATATTCGTCGAATTGCACCGGTGCACTGCATGCGACAACGAATTCTCATCTGATTGCATGTGTACACCGCATGCATCAATGCATCTCCGTTGCAGTGCATGCGTGCACTGCATGCCCCCGCGTGCCTCCATTTGAGTATACAAGAGGCAACAACGGCTAGCCAACAGCG
Organism: Aegilops speltoides; assembly: GCA_021437245.1. Classification (NCBI taxonomy): domain Eukaryota; kingdom Viridiplantae; phylum Streptophyta; class Magnoliopsida; order Poales; family Poaceae; genus Aegilops; species Aegilops speltoides. Next base: position 466,188,079 of record CM038141.1, read on the forward strand.
GCAGGCCAACAGCGGCCAACTGAAACAACGAGAAGCATTGAACCTGGAAGGACGTGTCAGGACACAAATAACAACGTGACACCAATGACCAATCGAAACATGGGGAAACATCGAACGTCAGGGCACAAATTACAGCGTGACAGGGACAACAACACGCAGCAGCCTACAGCACATGCTATAGAAAAACACTAAGCCCACCAAAACGAATGCCACACCCGTTCAAATTTTTTGAAACGAAACCCTGAATCCACAAGGCCTTTCTACACCACCAGGTACCAAATTAATACCACGTGCCACATGCAAATTTACCCAAACATCATTTTCATACAAGTGGCTGATTCTTGGAGCAAAAACCTTGTCTGGAATAGAGGCTTGGGTACTAGAAGGGTTTGAACGCGCTTTGTTGCACTGTCGATATTGTTGGGTTTCTTTAAAAATAATCACTCTGTTTCAAAATGTAAGTTGTATTAATTCTTTGAAAAGTCAAACCTTTTAAGTTTGATCAAATTTGTAGATAAATATATTAAAATTAAGAATATCAAATTGGTATTTTTTAATTCATCATGAAATGAATTTCCATACTTTTTTTAATATTGTGGTTGTCGATATGTTTGCTCTAAACTTTGTGAAAACTAAAGAAATTTTACTTTCTACTCCCTCCGTCCGGAAATACTTGTCGGAGAAATGGATGTATCTAGACGTATTTTAGTTATAGATACATCCAATTTTATCCATCTCTCCGACAAGTATTTAGGGACGGAGGGAGTACAAAACTAATACCCCGTATATTTTGAAACTGATGGAATGTTTAGTTTGGCGTGGGGGTGGGGTGGGAGGGGGGGGAGACGATAGAGCGTGTTTTACTTTCATTTATAATGCGGTTATTTTATGGGCCTTTCGTGGTGTGGTTCTGTGTTATCCATTGACTAACGTATATTGATGTGGGGAAATTTCTGTGTCTGTGGCCACATGTACTACTATATTGGTGCTACAATATCACATAACGACACTTCTTTTTTTTCCGGGTGGTTGGAGGGTGCGCGGGATTGATATGTTTCTATAGGCCGGTTGCTGCTGATTGATTTGAAAAATCGTCGGCCCGGTCAAAATTGTAAACCAAATCTAAAATTGAATACCGCAATTGAATGGAAGAGTTTCAAAATTAGGGAACATAGTGAATTAAAAGAATTGAATGGGAGAGCTTGAGAAAGTGTTGACCCGGTCATAATAGATTGACTCAATTCAAAATTTAATATCTCAATTAATTGCGAGGCCTTAAAAATTAGGAAGCATAGTCTACATTATATAAGAATAGAATAAGAGAGCTTTGGGAAATTGTTGACCCGGTCAAAATCAGGTGACCCAAGTTTAATTGGAGACCTCAATTGAACGTGGGCTCTTTAAAACAAGGAAGCTTAGTGTTATAGGGTGTATAAGATATAAGATGCAACATGTTATTTTGGGGGTACACTTCACAGGATGGTGAGTTAATTGATAAGTAAAATTCTGGAAAAGGAGCACCACGAAATTAAACCATAAAAATGTACTTTGGTAAGTAGATTATTTTACTAAACACGAAATTATACAACAGATGTTTTTAAGGGCATACACTCGTATTTGGAGAATGCACTCTGATACTTAATTAATCAAAATGTGGTAAACAAAAGGTCGAGATATATCAATGCATCACACTGAATCAAAATATTGATTACTGTTCAAAGATGAATATCCAGTGAGCTACTACATCCTTGTGCACTTACATTACACATCACTTAGGGCTAATTCAAATGCTAGGAGCAACCAGGCTCAGTTTGACGGTAGTTCCGGCGGCTGGGCCGACGGAGGAGGGGTGGGAGAGCAGGCTCGACGATGAGGAGTTGGGGACGGACGGGGAGTAGTGGGCTAGTGGCCGCGGGGAAGCCGGTACGGAGGAGGGATGAGCGTGTGTGACCCTCCAAGCCGGAATGGGTGAGAACTGTGGCGGTCCAGCGTGGCCCCCCTGGCCCTCCATCTCCAAGGTTGCCTCGCCTGACCCGCGGCGGTAAGCCGGAATGCAAGACCTACACGCAAGTATATAGCATAAAACTATCGGTATGACGACTACGGTTCCAAAGAACTACCTATTTTTTAAAAATGCATCAAAATTTACGAGAAAATTCCATTTTCGGAAAAAACTCTAATGATTGGTTCAGTTAAATTTAAACGCAATCATCACAAATTGGACCGACTCGTCATGCTTGACATGGCAAACCAACGCCACGTGGGCACATTGACTCTAGTGACCCTCAGTTTTGCAAATTGAAAGGGTCCTAGCATTAGGCGTCAGCCCTCTCGTGTCGCCAGTACGCCTGCGCCCCACCGCGCGCGCCAGGCTGGCGAGCCAGAGCTCCGCCACATCCTCTAGCTCCACCTTCACTGGCTCCCCTCTCACCTGAGCATACCCGTGTTATGCCCCATGCGCCATGGCACTCGGCCGCAGGACTACGCTGGCCACCCACCCGCTGGCGAGCACCACCTCTTGCGGCTACGTCTCTCCCTGACCTTGTCCTTCCTCCCGGCCGACCTCGCTGCTTGAATGGCCCGAAGATGCTGTGCTCGATGGGGTTGAAGATATTGCTGGGCACGCTCCATCTCGACTCACAGCCAGACTAGAACATGCAGGGTTCGTACTATCGTCTGTCCCTCCTTGTTATCGCCAACAATAAGTACCTTGAAGGACACTGCCCCTATTGGAAATATGCCCTAGAGGCAATAATAAATGTAGTATTATATTCTTAGATTCATTATTTAGTTTATGTTTCTATGCTACAATTGTATTGGTTCGTGAATATGAGATTCAGAGGAACACCCAAATACATGTGTGGAAACATAAACACCAAGTGATCCCTAGCCTGGCCTCTAAAACTAGCTCATGTATTGATTGATGATCTTGTTTTGCTGATCATGATAATTGTTAGGAGTAACAATGATGTTGTCAATAATGAGAACACATTGTTGGAGGAACAATGGTGTTGGATAGATCCAACTTATGAATTACTAAAGATGTTATCATTGTTATGTTATCGGTACTTCATATAACTTGTTCACCTTTTCATTGTTCCTTTGACCATGAGAATATTGCATGTCAACATGCCGGATGGATACTTTGGGGTCTACCGCATGTCACTCCGTACATGGATGTGAATACAGGTGGCTTACGGCTATTCCGGAAACGTATGTCTCAATAGCAATAGTTCAAGACTAGGATTTGCTCCTCTCACAATAGAGAGATACTCTCCGTGCCCACTCGGTGTTATGATATCATTATCGTCTGGCCAGACACTTGTGATGGAGATCACATGATACAGGAACAAATACACGAGTAAGGAGAATGAAACCAGTAACGAGGATAACATGTATAGTGATTAAGGAGTTGTATCACAAGGATACCAAATTATCTCACCTCGGGTTTCGTAAATGTATCGTGAAGCAAAAGGAATGCTATTCGTAAATAAAGGATAGCTCAGGAACTTCGTGAATATGCAGGAGTTAACATGGGTGTCTAGATCACGGGCCCCACAGGCGGCGCCACTGGGCATGGCAGGCCCCTAGGCCGAATCCTAATAGGGAGGGAAACCTTCCCTCCTCCGCCTTGAGACACATCAAATCAAAGGGACCTCTCTCCCGCATAGCTCCACGCTCTCCCGGTCTAATTGGCCTAAGTGCTTAGGCTCGTAATTAGACGAGCTCTAATCTTGGTCTAATTGGTCTAAGTGAATTAGAATCCTAATTAGATGAGAAGCTCCACTAGGCTTTCTCGCTCTCTAGTTTTCTCGCAAATCTTCTTTCTGGACGTCGAAGCTTTGCCGGACTACTACTACCATGGAACACGTGGATACGTCAGAGGGGTCGTCTACTCCGACTCTTGACTCGGTGAACTCTTCTCGTGTCTGGGAGGTGTAACCTAGCTACGGGAATCGACGCGATCATTGAACTGCATCGACTCGTCACTGCTTCCGTTACTCTGCACCGTCGATGAGTTCGATCGTTACCTCCATCTTCATAGTGATCCTGGGTCGTATCGTGTAGCATAATTTTTTTGGTCGCGTAGCACGTTCCCCTACAATGATGACAAAAGTTATCATGTTGCTGGAGTAGGTGACATCAAAATCAAGATATTTGACGAAGTTGAGCGGATGCTTCAGGAATCAAGGCATGTGTCGGGGCTAAGGAGGAATTTAATTTTGCTTGGTGTTCTTCATGATGATGGTATGGAATTCCTTTGCGATCTGGATGAAAAGACCAAGAAAATCATGAAAGATGGGGTCACCGTGATGATGGAAGAGAGGACAGCTTCACATCTTTACAAGTTGCAAGGGAGCACTATTGCAGGTGGAGCCATGGAGTGTGGAGTTGCAGGAGTCACACAGTGGCGGCAGGACAGGCCGATCAGGTAGCTCTCTGCAAGCTATAAAGAAGGCAACCCAAGTCCGAAGTACATGGAGGTTCGGCGCATGGACAACTTTTGGGTGGTGGAGAATATTCAAGGTGGAGTTTGTTACATTTGTGTTGAATATATTTATACGCAAGGGTTTACATGCTTGGAGTTGTAATTGGTGTGGACAGGCACGAGTTGTGTTGGAGTCGGACACGTTATATCCTAGGCCTCTTATATAATTAGGAGGCACCACACGTTGTAACCCATGGCGACTTGATAGCAATAGGTACACGGGGGAGCCCGGGGGTACATGACCAACTGCCATAGGGATGTAGCTATATCGATGAAACTCATTAACAAATATTGTGCCTCTGTGTGTTGTCTTTGATCTTGCTAACGTGTTTATTCTAACATTTTGACAGACCAGCTATGGTTTGCTTCCCAATCTTAAGATTCAGCACCAGCTATGGGTCTTGGTGGTGGTGTGTATGTGTGTGTATGTGGGGGGGGGGGGGGTGCAACTATGTCTCGCTTGACGCGAGATAGTCGTATTTCCTCAAGCATTGGTGAGAATAGCCTGTTCTGGATCTACAAACAACCTAGTCAAAACCAATAAACCGACCGAACAAAATCATAAATGTCTCGAGCGAAACCCAACAAACAAAAAAGACCTGAAAAATGACCCGGCCAGTAGCTAATGGACCACCTTGCGGAAGACCATGCGACGGTGCAAATATTAGCACGAAAACGCTAAAGTTATATGCATTGCAGACCTGGCCCACGCATCGACCTAATCACGTTAATTGCTGACATGGTATAGGAGAAACACCCAAGTCAGTGGCATTGCTTGAAACACCTCACTACTTGGCATTGGTTTTTTTCATGGTAATACGTGTCTTATTCATATCATAAAGATTAAAGTACAAGCCACTTAAGAACCGACATAACAAAACTGAAAAGATAACAGAACATCTCCAAGCTTGACACCAACGCCCATCACCTGCCGCCTTAATGCATGGCGTTGCTGCGACCATATATGTGCGTGCTCCGTCGTGCGAATACCCGAATACGTGAACATACATGAGTGAGGGTATTCAGCTATAATCGTACACGTGTATGCTACGCCTTTCCATACATGCATGTAATAGTACGTAGGATTTTTCAGGAAATTCTGCCATGCTCCACGATACAAGGCTAATCAAGAGTCCAGCTAGTGCACGTGTATACATAATATATTCTTCCATGTACACAATATACACAGGCGCCGCCGAAGGCAAACGAGCCAGGAACCCTAACCCTAACCAGTGTTCCAGTCCGCAAGGTAAGTTAGGTTCCAACCCCGAACTCTAATCACTAGTTCAGAACCGCAGGTTAGGTTCCATCCCGGTTTGATTTTTCCAGTCTCGGGCGATTGATTCGTGCTCGTTTGCAGGGCTTCGACGATGGTGGCTTCCCTCCGCACGGCGGCGACGAGGATCCTCCGTCCGGCGGTGCTTCGCCGGCTCGTCCACACCCAGCCGCAGGTATCTTGGCCTCCCTCCCGTCTCCGGCTAGATCTGTGGCCCGACGTCTGATTGTTGCTTTGATTGGTCGAGGCCCTCCCTTCTTCTCTCCAAACTATTACTATCTATATTACTGTAAATCACAATCATAGGGATGAACCGCTAGGCTTTAAACAGGCATCTTTTAGATTGATGATCTCTGCCTAGCACGAAAGAATGCATTGATTTTTTTTTTTTTAAATCCGCGTCTTCTGGTCTCCAGCTAGTTATATAGTTTGCTCTGTATGACTGTATCATTGGTAGATGGTCAACTAACTCTCTAGCATGAAGAAATATTTTTGGTAAAAGCGATGTCTTTTGGTCTCCTGCTAGTTTTATACATTAGTTTTCTGTGCCATTGTTGATGGTCAAATGCCTAGCATGAAGAGATATTTTGTAAAACCGACGTCTTTTGATCTGCTGCTAGTCATATCTTGTGATGTGCCATTGGGTACATGACCAACTGCCTAGCATGAGGAATTTATTTTGGTAAAAATGTCTTTTGGTCTCCAGCTAGTTTTATAGTTTGCTGTGCAAGATATCAGGTGATATGCGCTGTGCGTAGACCGCATCTCTTGTCTAGTCTGCTTTTTGTTTAGTTATCAGTTCTCAATGCTGCTTTTGCACGTGCTTCCAGCATTGCGGAACCCCCCGTGCCTTGGATGAAGGATACAACCGTGCATCGCAAATCCAGCAGAAGAAGGAGGAGTTGTACAATCTCATCGCCAAGGCTGTGGCAGAGCCCACTACCACCTGGCTGGACAGGCGACTGCTCAAGGCTCTCTCCCTGCAAGTCAAGCCTAGACCAAAGGACCCTCAGTGGTACAATATCAACCATATATACTCAGACATAGATATTTGTTCGGTTTCCCTCTCCTATCGGAGTTCATATGTAATTCTTACCATCTCGTCCAACCTACCTGTAGGCGCAGGATAATTTTGACCAAGGTGGCCACCCATTGTACATATGCTGTGGGTATTCTTGCTGCTTATGCCAGATGTCCTCGCACTGAATCCGGTTCTAAAATAGTAAGGTATAATGGACATCTTGTTACTGCTGAGAGTCTGCCCATGCTAAAAGGATAGGAGGCTGCTGCTACTACTGAGGGAGTGCGCAAGCAAATTGGGTTGATTGAGAAGCAAGACGGATATCAGTTCTATATATTCCAGCACTACATTATATTTTGTATGTCTATCATGTGCTACCTAGAACTTGAGTAGTAGTATTACTGGGTGATCTCTGTGATCGCATTCTAAGATATTTATGATGTTGCTGGCGTGGTATGTTATCATTTCCGTTTGAGCATATTGTATGAAGATGAGTCTAGTAGTATTTCTGTTTGAGCAAATTTCTGCTTTAGCAACTGGATGTGGTCTGTGTGATCGCTTTCTAAGAAATGATATTTGTGATGTTGCTAACTTGTTACTGGTAGCACAGGTATTTAAATTGTGTAAATGAGCCTTATGCATTGTTGGATGAATCCATTGTTGGTTGTTCCTTACAATGATAGATGATTGGCCATATATCGTATTTTGAATGATACAATATCTGGTCGTACAGGTGTTGGACACAAGAGCGTCATACACATGTCAGTTTGCTTGTAGGATGATGCTTGATATCAGCGGTTATGACCTGCTCAGGTTGAATCATTTTTGGATCCATGAATATTCTTCCAATACTTGAATATTATTTTGAATTCATACACAATTTCTAAATTGATAAAGATATTCCAAATTCAGGAGTACTTTTATTTATAATTTTAATAAAACTGACCGAAATAAAATAAAAAAGGGGAAAATTGAAAAAGAAACTCCCCGTTTGTATGCTTGCTAGAGCACTCTGCTGTCAGAAGGTATGACCATGCATGTTCAACTCTAGCAAAGTCGGCATATCATTGGTCGCTGTATGAGATATAGAGCATTGTTCCACATGAATATGGAGGCCACGGTTGTTGTGCGCAAATAGAGTCGCTATTTGCGGCATCCATATCTTTTATTTTTCCTTCCACTAGATGACCCATTGTACCCTTGGCACAAAGATCAATTGCAGTCAAGAAATGCAATCAAAACGACAAACGAACTATTTGAAGGAGTTATTTTTCTAAATTATCCACAACATACGATTCTAATGACTATACTCATGTTGTGTTATTTTACACTCATCATTTGTTGATGTAACCCGTTAAGTAGCGTCACGTGACTGCATGCCGACCAAGATAACACCAAACCGGACAAACCGAGCATCTGAATAAACCGAGGACCGTAACCTCCCAAACGACCTCCTAACTGCCCACCAACAACACATAAAAAGTGGTCGGAACCGGGAACCGGAAAGCAACGACCCTCCATCGACCCGGAAACAGAGTTGGAGAGCTGTCCGGCATAATCCAACCTGGCGCACACCAACAACCGAATATGTCGTGAAGCCGACTACTCAAGGGTCCCTGACGCGTGTGCCGAGGGCGCGCCTTGGGCCTCCTCATAGAGTGAAGTCTATTTTAAACCCTAAATTCGTAGAGCTCGTCGGAATCAAACCTCCACCTCTGAATCCCTGAAATCGGTACCCTAACCTCCCTAATCCCAGTCAAGATCAACCCTGACCCTGTTTGGCGCACGGGGAAAATAGCAATCCCGCCCGGGATCATAGTCTACTCTCACTGACACCTCTGTCCCACATGTCATATCCATCTTTATGCGGGAGATCTATGAAGGTGTGCTTCATGCAGAGCACGATGCCGTCGGTGCCAGTGCGGGCGGCGAGTCGTGATAGAGGAACGGGAGCTGGGAGGACGGACGACCGTGATGGCACGCACGGTATGGAGGGGGCCGATGCTGCGGAACAGTGTTTGCACGTCGAGGATATGGGAGAGCGCAGCGCGTCGCGAGCTGCCAGGTCGACGCGGCGGACCCGTGTGCCGACGAGACCTCCGTCACAGCAATGGCCGGCAGGAGGTGCGCGACGTGATGTGCGCGTACACCAGCCACATGAGCCCGTCTGCTCGACTGCGTGCTCAAGTTCCCTCGGTAACCACAATACGGCAAGATGAGAGGCCGAATCAACCGATGCTTTTCTTTAGGCAATGTACGTACGTAGAAGCTGGCTTTAAGCAAGTGGATGAATTTTACAGGAGCTAGCTCACGTACATACGTAGAAACTTACATGCCTTCTAGCTTGATCGACCTGCGTCTTCTTCGGGGCCTCGAACATGCGCCCACGGCCGGCGGCACGACTCACGTGGCATGGGACCTGCGCGCACACACCTGGCCGGCGGCCGGTGACGCGATACCCCGGGGAGGCGGGGGCGTCGGGGCATACCGTGGAGTTTGGTATTGCACCGCACTGCCGGCTGCTGCAGGTGCTTGGAACGTGGTGAGCGTCGTCGCTCGGGCAGCTCGAAGCAACAACAGCCATCGAGGAAGATAGATATGACATGTAGGGCTGCTTAGTCGGTGAGAGAACCTAATGATCCCGGTTAGGATTGCCTTTTTTCTGCGACAAACAAGTTTAGGATTAGTGCAGGGTTGATCATGATCGGGATTACAGAGGTTAGGGTACCGATTTCAGGGATTCGAAGGTGGAGGTTTGATTCCGACGAGCTCTACAAGTTTAAGGTTTAAAATAGACTTCACTCCTCATATGTCGCTCGCTACTCCTCGCCCTACATGTGCCGCCCCACGCGTTGGTGGTGGGGGCCTGTGTTTGTTCCACCGGGTAGAGACGTTCAAGTCTGCACGCGAGGGTGCTCCCTCGTCAGCATGTGAGCTATTTGGCACACGTGTTGTCCATGCGTCTGGACACCCGTTAGGTGTTTGGTCTAGGCTTTACAAAATTGTTATCCTGCAACAGCAGCCTTTGATGAGAAGGCACGACTGAACTGGCCATCACGAATATCAAGACATTCAATGGTTCTCTAAGTTTTGGTAAGGTGTGCATCCTGCCTAGGAAGACGAGGTGGTGGCGTCTCCCTGCAGATGGAATAAGGTTCTTTCCGTCTAGCCCCGTGTCGATGATGTTTCTAGTGTCATCTGAGGGAGTGTGGATATTTCTCTCCGACAGATTTCATGGGATTCGTCGGCCTTTGTCTTTCGTGAATCCACCCAGATCCGATCTTCGTTCGTGTATGTTCATGTGTCTATAGGTTGGATCGTTCCGATCTATATTTCTCTTCATCGATGGCGGTTGTTTTTATGGTGCGCCGGTCCTACAGGCCTTAGCACGTCGTCTTCCTGACTATCTTCCACAACAAGATTTGCCAGACTCCGGTGATGGAGAGGGGATGACGGCGGCACGCCTTCGGCTTGCTCCAGTGATTATAGTCGTCACCATGTTCTACGGACATAGATGTACATTTTACTTTTAAAATGTTTGTTGTACTTTCTTGATAGTTGATGAATACCAGAAGCTTCTCTGAAAAAAGATTCAATGAGGGCAAGAAAAGAAAAAAAAGGAAATAAAGAGATAAGAAACTAGACCGAGGGAGGGTGAGTGGGTCTCAATCTCGGAGATGGGCTATGGCCATGTTTGGTTCATAAGTCCTAGGACTGTTTTTAGTCCCAACTTATAAGTTCCAAGTCCCAAAAAGTCCCTACCTGTTTGGTTCGTGGGACTTAACATGGACTAAAAGACCATATTACAACTATAAGTCCCTATAAGTCCCTCCTTGAGAGTCTTATTTCATAAGTACCAAATGCCCACTTTAAGTCCCTATAAGTCCCTCCTGTTTGGTTTAGATTGGACTTATACAGACTTTTTTAAGTCCCTAAACCAATAAGTCCCTGGAAACAAACACCCTCTATATACACGGGCGCCATGGAAGGCAAACGTGCGAGGAACCCTAACCCCTAACCAGTTCCATCAGCAAGGTAGGTTAGCTTCAGAACCCCCCCTAACCCTAACCCCTAACCAGTTCCTAGCCGCAAGTTACGTTCCAACCCGGCGTCATTTCTCCTGTCTTGGGTGATTTATTCGTGCTCGTTTGCAGGGCTTCGACGATGGCGGCTTCCCTCCACGCGGCGTCGACGAGGATCATGCGTCCGGCGGTGCTTCCAGGGGCGGGGCTTCGCCGGCTCATCCACACCCAGCTGCAGGTACCTTGGCCTCCATCCCATCTCCGGCGTCTGATTGTTGCTCTGATAGGTGGAGGCCTCCATTCTTCTCTCCATACCATTATCTATATTACCCTATATACTTCATAGGGATGGACCGCTAGCCTTTAAACGGGAAGCATCTCCTTTTTTTTGATAACTGAAACAGGCATCTTCTGGATTGATGATCTCTGTCTAGCATGAAAAATTCCTCGATTTTTTTTAAGTCGGCGTCTTTCCAGCTAGTTCTATTGTTTGCTCTGTACCCTGCTTTAGTTGTAGTTGGATCTGTGGCTCGTGTCCGCTTAAAACTGGTGTTTGTAGCTCGCTTTTGGTTTCACTTAATGGAAATTGGAGGGGGAAACCCTTGTTTGATCAAAAAAATAGTTTGCTCTGTACCATTGGTAGATGGTGAACTGCCAGCATGAAGAAATATTTTGGTAAAACCGGTATCTTTTGGTCTCCTGCTAGTTTTATACGGTAGTTTTCTGCGCCATTGCTAGATGATCAACTGCCTAGCATGAAGCCTTTTAGTCTGCTGCTAGTTTTATAGTTTGACATGTGCCATTGGGTACATGACCAACTGCCTAGCATGAGTAATGCCTTTGATATTTTCGTAAAAATGTGACGTCTTTTGGTCTCCGGTTAGTTTTATAGCTTGTTGTGCAAGATATCAGGTGATATACGACCGCATCTCTTTGTCAAGACTGCGTGCTGTTTAGTTATCAGTTCTCAATGCTGCTTCTGTGTTTCCAGCATTCTGAATTCCGTGCATCGCAATTCAAGCAGCAGAAGGAGGAGCTGTACGATCTCATCGCCAAGGCCTATGCGAATTCCACCGCCACCTGGCAGGACAGGCTTATGCTCCATCATCTGTGCACACAAATCGAGCCTAGACCAAATAACCCTCAATGGTACGATATCAACCATATATTATTATTTTTTAGAAAAAGAGGATGACCCCCGGCCTCTGCATCTGGGCGATGCATACGACCACTTTATTAATTATTTTCACAAGACCTTACAAACTAATACAACATTAAGACTAAAGCCGCCGTCCAAGCCACAAACTGTCGTTACACCTATCCATTAGATAAAGGGGCACAGATAGCCCTGGACCTAATACCGAACAGACATCGTAGCCAAACCTAACATCTAAGACCTGAGGTCCCATCCAGGACGCCTGCCGGGCATGGGTCTCATCGGTCCGGCGTGTACTCAGAGGCCGCCGCCGCCAACTGCCACCGCTCCATCTTCAGAACTGTACTGATGCATCAACCTTGCTCGGTCCAGCTATCGTCGACGCCACCACGGCGCCCAACGGCACCTCCTCCCTGCGCGCAAACAGCTGAGCACGTCGCGGTCGCCACTGATACACCTCGGCACCATGCTGCTAAGTACCACCAGCCGACACAGCTTGAAGTCTTTGGAAGATCTGTCATGTGTAGCACCTGCCGACAAGGAATGACAAGGCGTAGCACCTGTCGGTCAGGCATGACTTGACATCTCAACCGAAGCTCCGTGCAAGACAAAGCCGCTCCACCTCTAGCCTCTCTGAACGGGAGCATCCCAGGAAGACACGACGAAGAGTTGAGCACCACAATCACCATGAGAGCCGGACCAGCCGACCGCCATGGCGAAGCGACACCACTAAAGAGAGAACCGCCGCCATCAGAAACGCCAAGAACGCGCTGCGGCTGTCCCACCTCCCTGCAGACCCAAAGCGGCGCCTTCAAGAAGGTGACGGAGCCGGGCACCGCCGCCGCCCAACAAAGTTGTGGGTTTTCACCCGGGTGCAGGGGGAGGACGAGGGGGGGAGCTGGATCTTGAAGCCGTCTTCAAGAAGGAAACAGCGCCTGGAGCGCCGCCGGTGTCGTGGCGGCCGCAGCCGGCCAAGAAATTACTCTGATCCAGAGCTCCCAACCCCACATCCGCGTAGTCAGCCACCGGATCTGGCCGGACTGACGAGGAGGAAGCAGCAGCACGGAAGCGCCGTCTTCAGATCTGGTGAAGGAGAGCAGCAGGGGATCCCTCCACGCGGCGCCTGCACCACCGCCAACTCGCCGCCCTCGCGGCCGAGTAGACGCGGCCCTCAACACCGCCGAGCGCTGCCCGCCGCCGGGACGACGCCGCCCTCACCAGCAGAGGCCGCCGCCTCAAACCCTAGGCCCGAGCCCGAGCGACGTCGCGGCCTAGGGCCTCGCCGCCACCCTCATCGGTGGCCGCGCGGGCGCCCGTCTCCGGGGCGGCGGCGAGGAAAGGAATCGAGAAGGGGGGAGGCGGACGGGGAGGTTGGTCGCCCCCGAGTCGCCCTCGAGAGGACGACGCGAGGGAACGGGTTCGTGAGGGACATAGACATTTGTTCTATTATTCCTCTGCTACAGGAGTTCATATGTACGTGGTTCTTACCATGTCATCTCATTCCACCTACCTGTAGGCGCAAGGTATTTGGAATCAAGAAGGGGATCGCTTATACTTCGTTCACAGGTTTTGTTGTTACTTGTTTGTACGGTGTTTTTGGCATGGCTCCCGTTCCTATAGTAAAGTATGAAGGACATCTTGTTACTGCTGAGAGTGTGCCCATGCTACAAGAGAGACTGCGCAAGCAAGATAGATATCAGCCTGCTGCTACTGCTGGGGAGTGCACATGCAAACGGGTTGAAGACGAAATGCATCATGTTTGATGGAGAAGCAAGACGCGTATCAGTCTATCATGTGCTATCTAGAACTTGAGTAGTTGTATTACTGGATGATCTCTGTGATCACATTCTAAGAAGATATTTATGATGTGGCTGACACGGTACGTTATCCTTTCCGTTTGAGCAAATTGCATGAAGATGAGCCTTATGCATTGTTGGATGGATGGATGCTTCATCAGACGGCATGAGTGAGAGTGAGACCCGCACCGGTTGACTCATGAGTTGCTCTCAACGATTATTTACATCAGTACATTGCCAAGTTTGTCCCGCCCCAAAAATAACAATTTTAAAATGTATATATCCCATAAAAGAAAATTAGGAACAAGCTGGCCACACTTTGGCATGGCTGACCTTTCACACTAGAGTGCTGCTGTCTGACACGGATGCGCTCACACCGACCCAAGATAGACATAGTATATAAGAACACGAGTACCTAGATCATGTAATTGTCCAAATCCAAAATTTTGCCAAATTTTTGTTTCGTCCTGAGATTCTGGTTGTGATGTTGCTGAATGAGACAGATATATTGATGCAGTTCATCCACATTCAATATAAATTTCGAATCAACTGGTGCATGTCATTATCAAAGTATTTTTTTGACAAATTTTATTTATTCATTGGGATTATAGTTGTGATGTCAGTTTGATATATCATTTTTTTGTTATCCTATTTTCTGAAAGTAATTTTGCCCATCCAAATAAGTTGGTGGACCGCACGTTTGGGCAAGCACATGTATACGTATCGCATCAATCCAATCATCAAGCAAGATACCTTGCAACGAAATTTAATATTCGAGCTCCTCCCAATTCGACCATATATATGTTCTGCACACTCGAGACGGTTAAAAAAAATGAAGAGATAAAGCGAAGGACGTGTGGGCCCACAAGATGAATGTCCAGCGCGCGGGAGGGCCAATGTGCGTGTCTTATCTGCTCGTTGATTTCGAACACTTATATTTATTCCGAGAAAAACCTGAAAAGGGTATGCCACTGTTGTAATTATGTATACATAGAAATATACCTGATCCAAATTTATAAGTAAAACTAGAACAATGCTCGTGCGTTGCAACGGGATATAATATTCTAGTACGTTAGCTTGTGATTTACTTGTCAATAATAATGCGATTATGGAAATAAATGTTCATCAAATTCTGCCCGTGAATACCTTATATTTTAATTGAAGGTTTGGTAAGTAAATTAAAATGGAATTGCTTCGGAAGGTAAGTAAATTAAGGTGATTGATTATCATATACATGGAAGGTTGGAAGAAGGGGTGGTGAAAAGAAAGGTGAAATGGAAACCTTACGTTCTTTTAAAGTAGTAGAGACTAAGACTAAAAACATTACACCGTCCCATTTTTTCTTTTGTCCCAAATAGCGTAGGTCCCTCTCCCGGTTTTGAGAAGGTTCTAGAACCTTCCTAGACCTTATTTGTTTCTCTTTCATTGTTTTTTCTTTTTATTTTTTTATTTTCTTGTTTTCTTGTTTTTCTCCTTTTCCTTTAAATTTCATGATCAATTTTGGAACTCGTGAACATTTTGTTGAAATCATGAATACTTTTCAAATTCAAGGACATTGTTTTGAATTTGTGAACATTCTTTTGAAATCTTGAACACATTTTAAACTAGTGCTCAATTTTCAAATTTGTAATCATTAACATTTTGGAAATCATAAACATTTTTTAATTAGTAAATATTTGTTGTGAAATCATGCACATTTGTTGAAATTGCAAAGTTATTCAAATTCATGAACATTTTTTTATAAAATTTGCATCATTTATGATATTGTGAACATTTGTTTAGGAATTTGCGAATAATTATTGAAATCACGAACAGTTTCTGAAATTATGGACATTTTTTGAATTCGTGAACATTTTTTCCAATCATGAATTTTTGCACGAATATTTTTTCTAAACTCATGTATGCCTTTTAAATTTGCGAACATTTTTTAAATATAGAACATTTTTTTAACTCACAAACATTTTTCTAATTCAAGAATATTTTTCCTGAATTCGCAAACATATTTTTAATTTGTTTACTGTTTTAAATTCTTAAGAATTTTAATTTGATTTTTTTTTGAAATCCTGGACATTTTTAGTGAAGCAAGAAACAGAAGAAAATGAAATGGATAACGGACGCTGTCCGGCTCATGAGACGACCAAAATGCATGCGCGAGAGGAAGAGGGTGCACGTTTGCGCATTCCCCATAGTGCAGGTCACGAAATAGGAGGTCCCATAATTGAACAGACGGGTAGCACAGCTTGGCAAGATGTACTCTCTCCATTCCTAAATACTCCCTCCATTTACTTATACAAGACCACTATTGAATATACGTTTTGCATCTATACAAAGCCATAAACGGTAATCGAGGAAAGAATTAATGATATTTCCTCGTACTGTCAACATGTTTAATACTTGCATGCATGCCGTCATAATGACACTAGCTACCTCCTTCACTCAGTTTCCTTGCATGCATGCTGCGTATTAATGATCCCAATAAGTGAAAAGAAAAGTTGCCATGCAAAATATGCATTAAATTTTAGCTTGGTACCTGTAATATGATATGAGTTTGTGACCTTGTATATAAAAATGGAGGGAGTATAAGTCTTTGCAGAGATTTCAATATGGACTATATATGGAGCAAAACGAGTGAATTTACACCATAAAAATATGTCTATATACATCCGTATGTAGTTCACATTGAAATCTTTAAAAAGATTTATATTTAGGAACGGAGGGAGTAGCATGCTTGCGTGAGCAAGGCCTGGCACACAAAAGAGTCCCAAAATCTCAGTAGCTACTTCCTGCAAATTTGTGCCAACTAGGCCACTGGTGACTGATGCATAGAGGGGGTAGCAGGTTTGTATGCATGGAACCAATTGGCACCATCGCCTGTCAAATGCAGCAAAGCTGAAGTCACTTTGAAGAATTCTAGGATTTCATGCAAGGAATAATGTGCTTCACAGGCGTCCAGCCAAATACGCACATCACTGCCGTCAAACCGAGCTAACCGAACGCGGTTGCGGCGGAGGTCCTCGTCGCTGCCCTAGCAGATATGAGAGAGGAGGTGGGGATGCACGGTGACGGAGAAGACAGGGACAGAGGAGCTCTATCGACCCAGAGAGAAGAGATGAGAGGTCGCCGGTGGCGAACTCTGGTCCGGCTCGGGCAGACAGTGGAAGTCCGGCCGGCGGGGGACGCGTCGAGGGCACCAGAGCGGTCTGTTCTCCACGGCCGGCTGGGCGCAAGTGAGACACACAGACACACAGTCACACATAGACTGATCTGATTTTGTGTGCAAGCAACTTGAGTCCTTTTTTTTCTTTGAAAAACCAAATGAAAATATGAATTCTGGGGTTGAATTTCTGCGAAACTTATATATATCCTGACTCATGTTGTTTGGAACCAAAAGAAATATATTCTCCATTGGTATACTCAATCACAAATTCTTCTCAATGACAAATTAAGATTCTCAGGCTCAGCACAAGACAAGGTGCCTGAAAAAACTTTACGGAGTATCATGCCGTTGCACAGTACATGCAGTTTTCCTAGCGAACGCGCTCTGCGCCGTCGGATCGCCCACATGAATCTTGGCGCGGGGTAGCCTGGCCGCATCATGTTCGCCAACCGTTCACCTTAATCGGCAACCGCGTGAACGCCTACCATTAACCCCCTCTTCATCGCCCCACTCGGCCACTAACCGCACTCGTGTACATGTTATCTTCCCCATGTGCTCTCAAAGTATATCAATTTGTCATCTCAAATAATATTCACAGACCTTTGAACGTTGTGATATCTGCAATATTCTCAAGGACATATAGTTGTTTCCAACCCTTTTAAACTATTAAAATTATAAGACGCCCCACTCGCCCACTAACCGCACTTGCGCACATGTTCTCCTCCCCGCGTGCTCTACTCTTAGAGTATATCAATTTGTCATCTGGAATAATATTCACAGACCTTTGAGCGTTGTGATATCTGTAATATTCCCAAGGACATATAATCGTTGCCAACCCTTTTAAACTATTTGCAATTATAAGATGCAAATCACCATATCAGTCCAAAAATATTATGCCTAGACAACCGCTTATTTATGGAACATATTTGCAATATTGTTGTTTTTTTAGAAAGTAGCAGTAGTGATTTCAGTCCAAGACCATCACTGGTCAATGCCAACAAGGCTTGGACAACACTAAATTCCTGCTATAACTTACACCTACTAGAGGAAGGTGCTTCATGTTGACTTGCAGCATCTGTAAATGGTAAGATACACACAGTTTTATTCACAATTCAATCGGTAACAAAAGATTCAGTCTATCACGGCAGTTGATAGTGCCAAATGGTGGTCCTGGCAGCACTGAAGTTACTAGTTTAGAGTAATTCAGTTTCTTCAAATTTTCATGTCATGTTAATTAGCTGACAAGCAATATAAAAGAGACTGCAAATTCACTCATAGTCATACCTCGGCAAGCATACGGTTGAGGTGTTGATCTCTCACACGTAGAAGTAGCCGCCAACCCAGCAGGCGGCCATGGCATTTGGAAAGGGAAAGCCATGCAACGATGACATCGAAACTTGTCCTTGAGGCTCAGATCCTTGAGATCAATGACGATATGAGAATACTTGCTACTCACACAGTAAACAATTGCTAGTCCGGCAGACACCATATGGACGTCAAAGCTCCGGTTCAAGCTGGCAAGCTCGCCTATTTGGCTTTGCTTCTCGAACTCCCACGCACGCCCACCGCCGCCGCCCTTCTTGAGCACCCACACTTGCAACATGGTTGCGCCGACGATATTCAGAAGACAACACGCACCGGCATCGATGTCTCCAATGGCGTACACTCGTGTACGTGGAACTGGGAGCGGGACGATTGAGAATGCCATGGTGCTGGTGTCGAGCAAGAGCGAGGAATTCAGGTCATATTTCCAAAAGATGAGCCCGGCCGCGGCAGCGTGCATCGGCCGCCGCATGCGCTTCGCGGGCACGTCGACGCCGATGTCGATGCCATCCACGTCCACCCACGGGTGGATGCGCCACCCTACCGCCGTACATGAGTTGTACTCCAGGGCTCGCATCCTTTGGCCGTCTCGCTCCCGCTGCACGGTGACCACGCGGAAGCATGGCATGCCACCTTTTCCATCTCCATGGCCGTCGAGCAAGCAGTCTGATATGTACTCTGGCTCGGGGAGGGCTTCGTTCCGTGGACGGGGCACGGCGACGTGCCGGTGGGAGACGGAGACAGGGTCGTAGACGGAGAGGGAGTCGCCTCTGCAGAGGAGGAGGCGGCCGTTGCGGAAGTCCCGGAGGCGCCACGCCGGATCGTGCGCGAGGCGGGTGAGCAGGAAGTCGCCCCCGCGCGCGGCGGCCGCGAGGTCTGGGTCGGACCGGACGGCGGCCGCGGGGTGGAAGATGGGGAGCTGGTCGAGGTCCGCGTGGGTGACGAAGAGGCCGATGACGGGCGACCACGGGTGGAGCTCGCGGAAGCGCCGGAGGAAGGGTGGGGTTGAGGCGATGCGGCGCCAGCGGCGTGACGCGAGCGCAGCTCGAGCGAGGGAGGCCGGCGACGGGAGCCGGAGCAGGATGTCCTCGATGTTTCTGTCCTTGAGGGAGTCAAGGGTGGTGACCCCAGGGCTAGCCTCCGACGGCTCCATCAGGGGAGGAGCTGGATGGTCGTACGTGGAGCGTGGCGTGGCGGAGCAGCCGAGGATAAGCCGGCGGTGAAACTGGCCATGTGGGTCAGTGCAGAGGCATGAGGACTCTTCCGTGTGGATAGCTTCTCTTGTTTCTGCCGGCGAATCGGCCGATGACAACAAGCGGGCCGTCCATACTTATTTAATCGAGCTGAGCCAACGTAAGCAACGTATTAAAAATTTCTTTTTGTCACTTGCGTTTGTTAGTTTTCCTCATATTTGGTGGATCCTAGGCCCTGTCGTGAAACCCACGAATCAAAAGTTGAAGTATTTAATGGAAGGAGACGTTTTCGTCCACTGCGGAACGCTTAAGGTGACTTTGTAAAATATCAAGATAATATGCCGGCTCAGTCTTTCGAAGGTGCTCATAGGAATATGGTGCATGTGTATGTTCATAGGAGTGAGTTTATGCGCGTTTATATGAGCGCTTGCGTCTGTACAGTGTTTCGAAAAAAAATTGACGTATAATTTTTTGTTTCTATTAGCTAACATGTCAACAAGTTTGTATCCAGTGATGACTCGATTGCAGAACAAAGATATTGATTTGGTTTGGTTATACTTTCTCGGTTCCTCCGTCCCATAATATATGGGCGTGTTTGACACTAGTGCGGAGGAAGTGGTATCTTAAAATAGTCTGTGATGATTTTGTTTGGTTATGTGGGCCTATGATTATTGATCATGTGCCGATTATCAGCGAGGTTGGGCCCGTGTTGATGCTAGCGACCACGATGGTGGTGTCAAGTGACTCGCGTGTGCTTCTTTATCTCGAGACTCTTTTGTGTCTTCTTCAATCACTAGAACAAAAACCTCCCTACAGCAACGGATATCTAGCAACATGATGGCATATGTATTGTTCGGCTAAACCTCCCACCTCGCACGATGAGGAAACCTCCCACGATGACGCATATCCATATCCACAGAGGTATCTCGATGATCGGCTAAACGGCTGCCGTTTCCTCTCTCTCACCGGCCGTACTCGCCCAACCTCTCTGCTCAGATCCTTCGGCGCAGCTACATTCTCCCCCAACCTCTCTGCTCAGATTTTTTCTTTTTTGTTTCTTGAAAATAAAACAACATATGAACTTCAAATTTTGCAAGACACCAAAACATTCTAACTAGAATGTAGGAAAAAAAAACTTTCAGTTTTTTTTCAAACATAAATATATGAAATTAGATTTTTTTTTTTGTTATTAAAAATATACTTTTTAGTATTTATATTGCACGAAAAATGCTGGAAGTTTTTTTCCACATTCTAGTAAGAATGTTTTGTTGAGCTGCCAAGTTTGAAGTTCATATATTGTTCTATATGGGAGAAACAAAAAAGACAAATGTACTTGCCCGAATCGTGATGCAAAAATGAATGGCTAGATAAGGGGGCGTCCTAAAGCCTATGCTCTACAACATGTTTACCCTCCATGCGCCCCCACATCAGCCCAGTCTCATCTAATCTGACGGCCGGACGGACCGGCGTCTCCGCACACGCGCGGCTGCTGGCTTGGGGTCCACGGTGCTGCTCCCTCCGCCCAGGATACACCGACCTCTGGTAAGGCACTCACCCCCTCTGCTCTCTTACCGTTCCCGCTGCTGACCACCTACACGACCACCGCGCCTCACGCGTGAACCCGATGGCGCCATGGCGGGACACACACCATGCACATCGCCTCCGTGCCTCTTCCCCTGGTGTCTTACTGCTGCCTCCTACAGTTCGACACGACCGCCTGACCCTCTGCTGCGGCGGCGGCCAACGCCGTTCCGGAAGCGCCGCCTCGGCATCCCTCTCCCAACCACGATGGGGTTCTTGACTGTGCCTCCAGCTCTGCGAAGGACCATGACGATTGTGTGTTCCTCTCCTAATTAAAATCCTGGTACATAGTCTCTGCCCATTCATGTGCAAGTAGTGTGTATTCCTATTCTGGTTGATATGCAAGTAATGTGTGCTCACTGGAAGTTGATAAGTATTTGTCAGATATAAAGAGTGGGAAGCAGCACAATGAACTGCAGTCGAGTTTTAGAAATAATTGTTCGTATAATCAAATTGAGGATTGTTCATCTTCAGATGTGAACTATTATTTGGAAAATGTTCACAATGAACTCTATTTTAAAAGTTAACAATGAACTCTATTTTAATAGTTAACTTCTTATTAGGAAAATGTAGGTGTCACAATCCTGACCCCCCTGTTCATGTTAGGTCTTCAAGGACCTGATTTAGCTTGACCATGTGCTTTTGATCCGGCGAACCACAAGCTAGCAATAATCTGCTGTGTGCCTGCAGAAAATCCTCTAAGAAATATGCTTCCAACAAGGCACATCACTAGCATCACCTTCATTGTCACTATCATCTGAGTACATGTCTTCCTCGTTTACACCAACATGCTCATTTTCCTCAAATGGATTTGCTAAGTCAGTTCCAACATAAGGGACATCCGCTCCAACACTCTCTTCTATTGGCCATTCAGGTTTATCAGGTCTAGCATTGACATTATGAACTGTAATCCTCATCTCAATTGTTTTTTTACTACCAAACTTAGCAAACATAGCAAGCATGTCATGGTCAGTACTTAATTCATGGATTGTTCTGTTGGACTCTTCAAAATAATGAAGTGTCACTGTTTCATTCATACGCCATGGATATTTCTCTTCAATTTCAGCAACAAAGTCTTTATAATTTGTCGTGTCAGAGTAAATGACGATATTGAACATATAGCCACTGATGCCCTCTCTAAAATGAGAGCCAACAATTTTCATGTTCATTAAAAATGATGAAGCTGCATCCATCATGTGAATGAACAGGATACCACCATTCAGACCGCAATGAACTAAATCGATTGCTACCAATTTAAAATTTCGGGAACAAGCAATGTGCAGAAGAATTATACCCTGCTGGGAGCCAAGGAGGAGGATCCGTCGCCATTCGGGTTGCCGCCGGTACTTGATGTGCTCCCGTCGCCACCGATCTGGCATCCGCCGCCGCCTTTGGGGGTGCTTGCTGCGGTGCTCCTATGGATGCAGATGTGGCAGCCCGCGGCGCGATCTTGCTGGCACCGCATGGGGAGGGGGGCGCGGCAGAGACCAGCCACTCCACCGCCGGGGTGGGGAGCGGCAGCTGCGGCTCGTGTCCGGTGGGATGGGCACCTGCGGCTGCTCGAGTCCGGTGGGATGTGGGATGGGGGGGCGTGGGGACCAGCGGCGGAGAGGCTGCTCGGGACCGGCGGCTTCCGTCGACGGCGGCGGCTAGGTCAAGATGCAGGTCATGGGGACTAGGGAACGAGCGCTTTTTTTTCTCGAATACGCTACGGTCAGCGTATCACTGCATTGATAGAGAGGGGAGAACATACAGGTTAAGCATCAGGGGCACGTACACTACAAGGCGTGTCCGAGATGCATAGTGAGCATGGAATGGGTTGCTCAGCCCAGGTATCAGTTTATGTTACAGGGATGATACTACTCAATCCTTTGGCTCCTGCGCAAGCCCAGAAGCGGGTGTCGTCTTGGATCACAGCCAATAGCGAGGCGGAGGAGGGTGTGATCTTCTCGAAGATGATCGCATTGCGGTGTCGCCAAATGGACCAGACCGTTAAGGCGGCAATGGTGGAGAGTCCTCGTCTTTTATCTTGAGTCACCATGGCAAGGACTGAGCTCAGCCAGTCAAGAAAGCACATGTCACCATCTGGTATGATGAGTTCGGGGCAGCACCAGGAAAGAATGCCATGCCAGACTATGCGAGAGAAAACACACTCCACCAGGAGATGCTGAAGGGTCTCCGCATGCTGGGAACATAGCACGCAAGCCGGCTCATGAGAAAGGCCACGGCATTCCAGCCGGTCGGCCGTCCAACAACGGTTGGCGGAGACAAGGTACATGAAGAACTTGACAGAGAGGGGGGCACTCGACTTCCACACGAGGCGCCAGTGCTCGGATGTAGTAGAACCGGTGAAAAGAGCAGAATAGCATGAGGAAGCGGAGTAAACCCTGTTTTCAGTCCACTTCCAAAGGATGGTGTCGGGCTCCTGGGATAGATTGACGGTCTGAAGTCGACACCAAAGGTCGAAGTACTCCAGCGCAGCCGCCGGGTCCAGATGGCCGTGGATGTCACCAATCCACGCGCGATCCAGGAGGGCAGCGGCGACAGTCCGCGATCGGCGACGCCTGGTTGGCACAAGGGCGGTGAGGCTCGGGGCGAGATCGGTAATAGAGCGGCCCTGGAGCCATCTGTCCGTCCAGAAGCGACACAAGGTTCCATTCCCGACAGACCAAGTCGTCGAGGCATGGAAGAACTGGAGAGCCTTGGGGTCAGAAGGCGGCTGGAGATGAGACCAAGGACGTGAACTGTTAGAAGCACGCAACCAAAGCCATCGGACCCGAAGGGAGATGCCGGTGCGGTGAAGATCACGAATGCCGAGGCCGCCAAGCTCGATAGGATGACAAACCCTTGCCCAGCTAACAAGGCAAGAACCAGCGCGGGCGTCCTTGCGGCCATGCCAAAGAAAGCCACGAATGCCTAGGGAACGAGCGCTAGGTCGTGCGGATGGGGATGGATGCAGGTCGAGCGCAACTGGCCAGTTTTTTTTATCTTAGTTTCATTTTTTAACATATGGCTCAAAGGGTACAATGGTCTTTACTGGAAAAAACTGACATCACGTGAGAGCTTCTACACAGTCAACTAGCGGTAGTGGCATATATGTACGCGGTGCAAAATTTCGGTGGCATATTTGGCAGAGGGAAATTTTCAATGGCATATGTGGATACAGGCAAGTTTTGAGTGGCATATATGGAATTCACCCTTATATGATCAACTCGCCAGAAATAGGTACACAGCAAACAACAACATATGGGAGCTTGGTATTATATTTCTGGTCAACTCCTCTGAAATAGTTGCAAAGCAAACAGCACGATGTTTATCCAAAATGGGGAACTATTTTTACGTAATGGGAACCTTGACAGTTCAGTAGTTTAGTTATTCAGGAGAAACAAAAGGACTTGGTGCTTATACGGTTAGAAGAACTCCCTTTTCTCTTTAGTGTGCATTTTCAATTAAATTAAAAGTATAGGTGCATGTGCGCAGCTATATACTGCCAATCACAAACTGAAAGGCTCACACCTATGAGGAAATGACATCGCCTATGGGCTCATCATACTTAGAGCATCTCTAGTAGAACCCTCAAATCCTTAAATATAAAACCAGTTTTGAGGGTTGAGAATTGCCCAATTTTGACACTTTTAAGGGTTGAAAAACAGGGGCAAAGAGTAGAACCCTCAAACCCAACCCGTATAACGGAATATTCCGTTCTACGGGTTGGGTTTGAGGGTTCTACTCTTTGCCCCAACCCCAACCCTTAAACCTGTCATTTGGCATTGCATAATTTTCACTAGAAAAACACAATAAACCTCCAAACAAACACGGAAATAAAGATCATTGATGCATGGTTTAATAGTTTTTACATCACACAATCATCATCTTCCCCATCTACTCGGCACCATCACCAAAAAATTACACTTGGCGCCATTTCTAGACCACTTCCACGTCCATCAAGCACCTCCATCGGTGGTGGAGTCTTCCACACCGCCATCGCCACCACAACTCATCGGAGTGTCACCTCGAAGAGTAGAGGACGCACCACGGAATATCCTCTTCCTCTCCGCAATGTCCTCCTTGTAGTCCTTCCACCATTGCAATTGTTCTTGATCCATGTCCTTCTTGGACATCATCATGTGCTCCTTCTCTTCCACCATGAGTTCTTTCCATACCTTTGCCTCTTTCACCTTGATCATCCTCTCCTCCAAGTCGGCCTTGCGCTTTGCTTCTTCATGCTTTGCTTCCACTTGTGCAAGCTTGACCTCTTTCTTCTTCTCGGTGATAAGAAGCTTCGTCTCCAATGTCTTCTTTGTCAATTCCTCTCTTGCCTTCATCATTTGCTCCATCTTCTCCCTTAGGCTTGACGCCTCTTCTTCCATCTTCACCCTTACCTTGCCCTTCTTGGTTCCCTCGGGCTTGCCCAAGTTCCTCGGGCGTGGAAGCGGGCTTCTTCCGCGTCACGGTCTTCTTCCGCGGCTTGGCCACGGCGGAGGACTCGCCGGCGGCCTTGGAGGCAGCCCCTCGTGGCCCACGGGAGGCCGCCTTCGGCCGGCTCTTCTTGAGGGCCGGAGCGGCGTCCGGGGCGATGGCCGGGCGGAGCGGGCGGGGCGGGGGGGCGGGCGGGCCGGGGAGGAGGTGGCAGGCCCGCCCGCCGCCGCCCGAGGGTGGCCGGCGGAGGCGCTGGGCTGGGGCCGGGAGGGCGCGGGCGGGCGGGGGGGGGGGGGCGGGGCGGGGGCGGGGGCGGCGGGGCGGGCGGGGCGGGGGCGGGGGCGGGGGGCGGTGGGCCAGGCGGAGGCGAGGTGGCGGCGGGGAACTCCATGGGGGCGCGGTTGCGAGCGGGAGCTGCTTCCCGCGCTGGATCGGAAATGAAGTGCGGGTTGGGAGGAGAAACTCCTCCCAACCCTCACTTCTACAGGCTGAAATCTAGTTTGAGGGTTGGACCTCTAATTTTTTTTACAGTTTTAAGGGTTTAAGGGTTCTAGTCTATGTGGTTTTTCGGACGAAACCTGTAAAAAAGCGGTTATTTCAAAGGGTTTGGGGGTTTGAGGGTTCTACTAGAGATGCTCTTAGTGCGTCAACAGGAGCAAGGACCATATTGTACATATCTGCTAGTGAGTTGTCGATAAAAATACTGACAAAAATTCTCAATTAATTATCAGATGAATAAATAATCTGATAGTAGTTTTCATGTGTTCTTGTAGTTCAATTGCATTTATATTCTGCTTTCATGGAAGTTAACAATGGGTTATGTCATATTCAGGGGTTCTGCCTGAAGCAGTACGTAGCTTTCCTGAATCCTTCTCGCTAGAGTCGTGTAGAATCCACGACAATTTCTTCTCCCTATCACTTTGGTGTCCTGTTATGGAACCAATTATACACCAGTCTGGTACATCCACTGTCCACTTATCTTTTTATTTTTATTTGAGAAGAGTCCACTTATCTTTTATGCCTGCATATCTTACATCTTACATTCTTAAGAAGTTTGATCCCCACTACTAGCAATTCTCTCTACAGACACACTATCCACATCAGCATAATGCCATGTCAGCGTTCTCAACATGTAGCATCCACCTCAGCAGAAAAAAATAAATGAATCGTTAAGTTCCAATCTGAGTGCGCCATCTGAATTGTTTTAGGCGTGGATTCAATATAGGCTACCCAACCGTCTGATCTCTTCTCATGATGTTTCCTCTCTTCTTTGCACGCGTAAGATCCCATGGTCACCGAAAAGAGCGGCCCCTTCCTCTTCTGCCTTCCATAGCCGACAGGTCAATCAATCTAGAGACCCAGCGATTTGGCTGGTTGTTTTGGTTAATGGAATAGAGAGTATTCCGGCTCAAAAAAAAAAGGTTGCCCAGCGTCTAGAAACAGAGTATAGAACGGCCGTCTCTCTCCCTCGATTCAGCCGAGGCAATCATCGACCCCCCTTTCCCCTATGGACAGTCCAGAGTGACGGCCGAGATCCCATCTCACTACCCTCCGGTGGCTCCACTCTTGAGATTCTCTGGGGTTCCCTCCGGCTATTATCCCCCTCTTGGTGTGGTTCCTAAGTTTCTGGCTTGAAGGTCCTCCTAAGCTGCCGGTCCGAATTCATGCGCCTACTCGCGTTCTTCAGGGTTCAGGACGGGCCGCCGCGGCCGTAGTAGAAAATAGAGCAGTAGATGTGGCCTAGGACGGGGCCGGTGCGACGGCGGCAGGCAGGGAAGAACCTGCGGCTGCTCTCCTTGGAGGACCTGTCACAGACGCTGGTGATGACAAGGCTCCAAGCCATCACCTGGACGAGCTCAAGTCCGTCACAAATCCAGCTCCAACTTCCTCGATGAGGTAGAATTCGGCCCCGTCTACATGGTACACGTCGACGGCGGCCTCCGCCCCGACGGCGTCCAGCGGCACCACAAGTTGCTTGTACGTCGTCGTTATTCGGTGCCGCGGAGAGTCCAGTCATCGAACACAGATCATTGGTTGATTAATTGATTCTGTGATGACTGATTCATTTCTTGTTTGGTCGAATAGGCGGAGGTGATGCTTCTACGGAAGCTGAGCCACCTGCACCTCCCGTAATGGTAGCCATTTTCTTGGCAAGTGTTAGAGTATACATAGTGTACCTGCGTACGGCTGTGGATACGGCACGACCTCTGGTCAGTGCGTGCGTGAGAGTAGTGGGCAGGTTGTTAGCCCCCACGATCGCATGGTAGTGGCACATGATCCTCTGTAAACTGTATATAGCCTCGAGCCTGCAGAGCTAATGGATGTGTGTTGAATCCCATCTCTTCTCCCTCTCCTTCATGGTATCAGAGCCCGCCGACCAGGCAAATCCCTTTGCTCCGGTCGTCGATCCCGCTTCCGCCGCCATGGGTGACAACCACAGCCCTCCTCCCTCCCCTGCTGCTAGCGACTCCGGCGCTCCCGTCGCCCCTGCTCCGCCTCCAGCGCTCCTTCCCGCCGCGCCACCGGCTGCCCCGCCTGCAGCCCTCGCGCCGGCGCCCGCATCCCCGCTCCCCTCTTCGGTGCTCCAGACCATCGACATACGTCGTCACGTCCCTGTCACTCTTGATCTCCTCGCCGGCAACTACGCCCAGTGGCGCCGTCATTTTGACACGGTGATCGGCATGTTCGGGCTGCGCGCTCATCTTGACGCTGCTGCAGTGCCGCGCTTCGATGATCCCGAATGGGCGATGGCTGATCATGCCGTCGTCCACTGGCTCAACACCACTGTTGCGCCCGATCTCCTGGACGCCGTCATGCAAGAGGAGGACACGGCGCTCTCCGTATGGACGTCGATCGACGGCGTCTTTCGCTACAACCAGCTCGCTCGGGCGGTCTACATCGACGCCGAATACCACGCCGTGGTGCAGGGCGATCTCACGATCATGCAATATTGTACCAAGCTGAAGACGTACACGGACCAGCTGCGCGACCTCGGCCAGCCGGTGACGGAGACGCGCCAAGTCTTCCATCTTCTGCGTGGGCTCGCGCGCCAGTACCATGGCGCCATCCCACACATCACCTCGCGCAACCCTCCCCACGCTCCTTCAGACGCGCTCCTTCCTCCTCCTTGAGGAGCACCGTGCCGAGCAGACGGCGCGCCTCCAGGGCGCGCACGCGCTCGTCGCCGGGCGCGGCACTTCACCTCCGGCCGCTCCGCTGTCGCCGCTCCCCGCCGCTCCGGGCGCGGTGGTCATGGCGTCGCCCTGGCGCTGCTCGCAACAGCGGCGGCTCCGGCTCCGGTGGTCTCCTTCAGCAGACGCCCCCACGCGTCCCCGGCTTGCCCGCCCCCGTGCCCGGCGCCAATTCTTGGACCGGCCTGGTCCAAGCCTGGCCCATGCCCTGGCGCGCTCCGGGTTCTGGCGTCCTTGGACCCCGCCCTGGCACTCCACCACAGCAGGCCATGTACGCCGCTCCTGCGCCCCCGCCTCCTGGCGCGTACGGTTTCGGCGGCTACGCACCGCCCGTCTACGGGCCCGTGCCCAACTACACCACCGTGCCCTCCGGCGTGCCCCCGCAGCACCAGCACCAGGCGCTGGACATGACCTCGCTCCAGGCTGCACTCCACAGCGCCACAGCCGGCCCGTCGTCCTCCGGCAGCTCCTCCGAGTGGTACATGGACTCCGGCGCCGCTGCACACATGACCAACTCGCCTGGTACTCTCCAATCCCTGCTCCCCTCCTCCTCCTCCTCTCACATCATCGTTGGCAGTGGTGAGCACCTTCCCGTTACACACACTGGTTCTGGTTCTCTCATTACTAGCACCTCCCCCGTGCAGCTACGCAATGTTCTTGTCTCGCCTTCCCTCATCAAAAACCTCCTTTCTGTCCGTCAGATTTGCCGTGACAATCCAGTTTCAGTGGAATTTGACTTGCTTGGTTTCTCTGTCAAGGACCTGCGAACTCAGGTGGTGATTCTCCGCTGTGATTCCGATGGCGATCTCTACTCTGTGTCGGCGGCCCGGTCCACTGTGCTTCCTTTCGCCGGCGCAGTCACCATCGATCGCCTGCACCAGCGCCTTGGGCATCCAGGATCTGCACAACTTCAGCGTGTAGCTAGTCAGTCTCCATTTAGTTTCACAAAATCAGCGCCACACTCTTGTCACGCCTGTCGTGTTGGCAAACATGTGCGCTTGCCCTTTTCTGATTCTCTTAGCTGTACATATTTTCCATTTCAGCTACTGCACTTGGATGTATGGACATCTCCTGTTTCTAGTATTTCTGGCTACCAATTCTACCTAGTCGTTCTTGATGATTACACCCACTATGTCTGGACTTTCCCTCTCAAGAACAAATCTGACGTGCTGCCCATTTTGCGTGATTTCTATGCCTATGCGCGCACTCAGTTTCAGTTACCAGTGTTCTCTGTCCAAACTGACAACGGCCGAGAGTTCGACAGTCACGCCTCCCGTGCACTCCTCGCTTCGCACGGCACCGTGCTACGGCTCTCCTGCCCTTACACCAGCCAGCAGAACGGCAAAGCGGAGCGCACTCTTCGTACCCTCAACGACAGCGTGCGCGCTCTGCTCTTCCATGCCTCGCTGCCGCCGCGCTTTTGGGCCGAAGCCCTGAACACTGCCACCTACCTGCTCAACAGACGCCCCTGTCATCGCACCTCGCCGCGCACTCCGCATGAGCTGCTGCTCGGTGTCGCGCCCGATTACACTTCGTTTCGGGTTTTTGGCTGTCTATGCTACCCAAGCACTGCTGCTACTTCGCGCCACAAGCTTGACGCTCGCTCATCCGCCTGCGTTTTCCTCGGTTATCCCTCCGATCACCGCGGTTACCGCTGCCTCGACCTCGCATCCAAACGCGTCCTCACCTCACGCCACGTCTACTTCCATGAAGATACCTTCCCCTACGCTCCCAGTACTCATGCTCCTGCTTCGCCAGCACCTTCGCCCGTCGCCCCTGCTTCAGATCACCCGTCAGGTTCCCCCTTCGTCTGCAGATCGGCCACGCACGCCGTGGGCCGTCGGATCAGCGCTGGACGGCATCGCCTTCCCGTCCCCCTGCGCGCCATCCGCTGATTCAAACACAGCCGCTGGATCGCGCGCGGGCGGCTCCCACGCCACTCGCTCGAGCGCGCGCTCGGCTACTTCAAGCACAGCCGCTGGATCCTGCACGGACAGCTCCTGCTCCTCCTCGTCGAGCATGCCCTCTGCTGACTCCAGCGTCTCCCCCGCTCTGCCCGCTCCGGCCGGCCCGTCGCACCGTGTACTCACCCGGGCTCAGGCTGGCATCGTCAAGCCCAATCCCAAGTACTACGACGCCGCGACTGCCCTGCCTTCCACTTCGCTCTCTCCCGTGCCCAGTTCTGTGCGCGTCGCCGTGCGCGATCCGCACTGGCTCGCAGCCATGCGCGAAGAGCACGCCGCACTCGTCGCCAACCGTACTTGGGAGCTGGTTCCACGACCACCTGGCGCCAACTTGATCACAGGCAAATGGATCTTCAGGCACAAATTCCGCGCTGATGGCTCTCTGGAACGCTACAAGGCGCGGTGGGTCGTCCGCGGCTTCCGTCAGCGGCGGGCGTGGACTACGGCGAGACCTTCTCGCCGGTGGTCAAGCCGGCCACCATCCGCACCGTCCTCACCGTCGCTGCTTCGCGCGGGTGGCCCGTTCACCAGCTGGACGTCAAGAATGCGTTCCTCCACGGGACGCTCGCCGAGGAGGTGTACTGCCTTCAGCCTGCCGGCTTCGTCGACGAGACTCGGCCGCACCATGTCTGTCGTCTAAACAAGTCGCTCTACGGGCTTAAACAAGCTCCCCGTGCCTGGTTCCAGACGTTTGCCGGCTTCCTCAAGACGATCGGCTTCGCGGCGACACGCTCCGACTCCTCCCCTTCATCTACACCAGCGGAGCGGACACGGCGTTCCTCCTCCTCTACGTCGACGACATCGTCCTCACTGCCTCGACTCCGGCCCTCCTTCGTCGAATTGTGCACCGGCTCACTGGTCAGTTCGCCATGAAGGACCTTGGCGCGCTGCGCTACTTCCTCGGCATCCAGGTCACGCGCACGCAGGAGGGCTTCTTCTTTGTCAACAGAAGTACGCCGAGGAGATCATCGAACGCGCAGGCATGGATGCCTGCAAGCCGTCGCCCACGCCCATCGACACCAAGGGCAAACTTCCTCAGGCTGGCGGCCTGCGCGTGCCTGACCCGTCGGCGTACCGCAGCATCGCCGGGGCCTTACAATACCTCACCATCACACGGCCCGAGCTCGCGTATGCCGTCCAACAGGTTTGTTTGCACATGCATGATCCGCGGGATTGCCACCAGGCTCTCGTCAAGCGTGTGCTGCGCTACGTGCGCGGCGCGCCCGCCCACGGTCTCCATCTACGCGCCTCGCCTACACTGGATCTCCGCGCCTACACCGACGCCGACTGGGCGGGCTGCCCGGACACACGCCGCTCGACATCTGGCTTCTGCGTCTACCTCGGCGACGCCCTCGTCTCCTGGTCGTCCAAGCGCCAGGCCACGGTGTCGCGCTCCAGCGCCGAAGCTGAGTACCGTGGCGTCGCCAATGCTGTCGTCGAGTGCGTGTGGCTCCGTCAGCTCCTTGGCGAGCTGCTCCTCCCCGTCCGCTCCGCGACTGTTGTCTTCTGCGACAATGTCTCGGCCTGCTACCTCTCCGCGAATCCAGTGCACCACCGGCGCACAAAGCATGTGGAGCTTGACATCCATTTTGTACGAGAGCGCGTGGCACTAGGCGAGTTCAGAGTTCTTCACATCCCCACCAAGCAGTAGCTCGCCGATGTTATGACCAAAGGCTTGTCCACGGACGTTTTTTCAGTTCCGGGACAGTCTTTGCGTCGCTCCGGCCGACGCCCAGACTGCGGGGGGGTGTTAGAGTATACGTAGTGTACCTGCGTACGGCTGTGGATACGGCACGACCTCTGGTCAGTGCGTGCGTGAGAGTAGTGGGCAGGTTGTTAGCCCCCACGATCGCATGGTAGTGGCACATGATCCTCTGTAAACTGTATATAGCCTCGAGCCTGCAGAGCTAATGGATGTGTGTTGAATCCCATCTCTTCTCCCTCTCCTTCAGCAAACTGTGGTCCTGCATATATTAGTATTTAGTAAGGGCATGTATAATGATCGATAAGGTAGTCTTATCTTAAATCTTGCATGTAATTTAGAGATGACAAAAAAACATGTCCACAATGGGTCATTTCTTAGCCTTATCATCAATAACTAGTTATTCTTAAAAATGTGGTGGGACATATTATGCTAAGAGATCATCTCTTGCCTTCTCTTAATTAAGAGAAGACAAGTCTTCTCTTATGATTTCTCTCTCATCCACCTCATCATTTATCCTACACGGCATTGCTAAGATAAAACCATTGTACATGCCCTAAGAAGTCCTGCTCCCTGTGTATCTGTCATGGGCTTGCATCGAGGGTCGCGAACTTCCTGAGTACAGGTTCTGTATTCTGTTCTTCGGGATTTTTTTCCTTCTTCGGTATTTTTTTTTTGCGAATATTCTTCAGTATTTTGCTCTCCTGAAAAAATGTCATATTCATTGTACACAACCGATCGAATCAGCCCTCAGCCCCTCACTTGCCTTCCGTTTCAGCCGTAAGTCTGTAACCCACTGATTGATCGTGCCAAAAATAATCCTACTACATTGCGTCCTACACCATTTTTTCATCTCCCCTATTTAGCTTCTCATTATAGCTTTTAATAAACACAAGTGCGTATAGGAATCCTAGTAAATATCAACGGCAATTATTAACAGGTTACAGATATTTTCCCTTCGTCTACCTCCTACCTTGATCGGAAACTGTTCTACACCACTATTAAACCCTTCTACGGAAACAGCTCTACAGGTCCTTTGTTTCAGCTTCAGGTTCATTAGCTCTTTATAAACTGAGCCACGAGAAGGAGGAGCCACCAAGGCTGTACATCGCCCCTGGCCACAGGAGGAAGTGGTCAGTTTATCCCTCTGCTGAAACTGCTCACCTATTTGACTACAATTTCAAATTGATTTTTGTTTTTGCAAGAATTTCTGACTGCTGGACGCACGTTCATCTTCCCTCAACCTCAATGGTGAATGGTAATACCTTTATGATTGATTATACACGAGCCAGTACTATCGCTCATCCTGATCTGCTATTTGTATAACTGTACTTCGGTCGAATTATACTTCTCTTTATGTTGTTTGCAGGCTAGCCATTGTTACAGACCCGGAGAGGATATATAACTACGCTTCGTGGAAATATACTTCTCTGCATGTTGTTTCAGGCAAGACATTGTTACAAATCCATCAAAAATTAAATTACGACCATTTTTGTTCTACACATGTTCCCTATGAAATGGCTTTTGGTTGCACGTGGCTTGGGAAAAAATTGATTTCCTAATTGTTCGACCATATGAATGTTTGTGGCACATGTAGTTCTTTGTAAACAAGTGCAAGCTGCAGATATGGTTGATGGAAGTATGAGGTTTGTTCTCCGGATTTTCAAAGATATGATGGGCATAGCTGGAGTGATGTATTTTCTATTTAAAATATGTATAACGCTGAATGATGACTTGTGGCTGTATGTCATCCGTATATTTGG
Source organism: Aegilops speltoides (assembly GCA_021437245.1). Taxonomy (NCBI): domain Eukaryota; kingdom Viridiplantae; phylum Streptophyta; class Magnoliopsida; order Poales; family Poaceae; genus Aegilops; species Aegilops speltoides. Next base: position 466,222,132 of record CM038141.1, read on the forward strand.
TGCATTTACCTACCATTAGCAATGATATTAAGTATACCTTAATTAATCTCAGATATACCTTTGCAGGCTCAGCGGCGGATATCGGTGGCATGGCGCTGTGGAGGCTCGGCGTCCGATGCACGGAGATGGACTCGCGCAGGAGGAGGTTGCTGTCTGGCGTCATGATGACGTCGATGACAGAGTGGCCAGACAAGGTAGAAGCCTCAATATGATCTGAAGACGGACCTGTGGAAGATGATGGCGGCGACGACACACGAGTGCGTCTGACCGAATTGTGCCCCAGACCCGGTATGTGGCTCGGCTGGGGCTTCCGAATGAGTGTTTCGGCTTCCGGCTTTTGATGTTAGGCTTAGGTGAGTGGTCTAGGTAGTGGTCCAGCTAGCACCCCTTCATCATTTTGGATAGGAGTAGCGGCATATGCTGCCAAGATGGTGGATTCAGGCACATTGTTGTAATACTTTGTAAGGTCCTCGAGAATGATGAATAAAGTGGCCGTATGCATGTCCCAGATGCAGATGCCGGGGGTCATCCTCCTTTTCTAAAAAAAAACCTTTGCAGGCTATGCTTTCTGATCCAAATGGGAGATTTGACAAAACCAAATATTTTTCAACAGAGAGGTTTCTTCATCAGTTGTGAAAAGTACAATATTTTAACACATGTTTTCTTTTGTTGTATTTTTAACCAACCAGTGTATCCTCGAACAGTCTCTATTCCAAAAACTACCGCACTTTCCCGTCAAAAAAGAACAATTGTACTGGATGGACAACAATGGAGGTAGGCTGGCATCCAATCGATGTGATTTCCTGTTCGCTTTTGTCAAATGTCTTGAGAATTGTACAGTACTCACCGTGTTAATCTTTTGATGATCTCCAGAGAGGCTATGTTTGTGAGCACGTTTAATCCCAGTCTGCTATTTATTAGGTTGCCATTCATTGTTCCATCTCTTGCTAATCGATGTCCACTTTTGCTTGAATTTATGCTGTGAGAAGTTATGAAGCCAAACAGGATGTGTGGGGATTGAAAATCTACTCCCATAACTCAAAGGAAAAAAGTAGAATACATCTTTATTAGTACCAAGGCTTTGATACATTGATACACTACTTTAGTGCAATTCACAGAATTCCTGTTGACACTTGACACTCAAGCATTGGTCATACAATAGGATCAAATACTGATATCTATACTCTGGCCATACATCCACAAGACACAATCTACTTCCGGTGGAGAAACTGTTCTCTTTGTTGTTACATTGTTCACCTTAGAATTTATAGTGCTGATTTGCGGTTCTATTAAGTTTTTTATAATACTTATTATGAGCAAAGAGATCCCGCAGCAACGCGCGGGGTATCATCTAGTATTAGTAGTGTTTATATTTAATTCCGTGCAATTCCTAGCCAGTTCCAATTTATGACGACACTCAGACAGGAATAAAGGTAGAGCTACTCTTGAATCCTCTACATATATGTAATGCAGGAGCGTTTGTACAGTTGGTACTTAATTTTTTCAGTTAATAAAAAAATATAAAACTATGTGTATGGGATGTCCGACAGTGGAAGAAATGTGTATGACCTATGTATAGCTCTAGATATCCCTTCTATTTTCAGTACAAAATATCGTGATATACTCAAGTGAATGGGGCATGTTAAAATAGGTCTAGCGTGTCGTGTACACATATCATGTACGTATGTAATTGCATATGCTGATTGTTATATATAAAAAGACGTGGAGAGGCTTTGCCCCATAAAAACCCTAAACCCCTATTCTCAAACTTGGTTTCAGAGCCTACCCTAGCCGCCGCCGCCTCTCCTCCCACCGCCGCCGCCGCCACCGCCGCTGTTTCTCGCGGCCGCCGCGATGTCCACCGCGCCGGCACCCACGATGACTTCCTCCTCCGCGCTCACACTCTCCACCCTCTCCGTGCCAGCCCCGATCGCCCCCGTCATCGCCCCACCCTCTGTGTCGGCTCCCACCCCCGTCCTTCCGTCCATCATGGTCTCGCTCGACCGCAGCAACTTCATGCTATGGAGGGCCCTTGCCCTCCCCAACTTCGCCGGAGTTCGCCTCCACGGCTGCCTCGATGGCTCGGCCAAGGCGCCGGCGCCGACCGTGATGACAAGCACCTGCGAGGCCGCCCGCACCGTGTCCAACCCTGAGTATGAGCAGTGGTGGACGTTGGATCAGAAGGTTCTCGGGCATCTCCTCGGTTTGATGAACGTGGAGATCTCCGCGCAGCTCATCGGCTTCAGGACGTCGGCCGCCGCCTGGACGGCCGTGCACACCATGTTCGCCGCTGAGAACAGCGCCGGCGTGCGTAACCTCCGGCGCCAGATCCAGGCGCTGCGGAAGGGAGATCGCCCCACCGGCGAATACATGCGGAAGGTCATGGCCCTCGCTGATGCGATGGCCGCCGCCGACTCTCCTCTTCGCGACGATGAGATCATCGACTACATGCTGACCGGGCTTGGCTTGGCGTTCAACCCCATCGTTGCTTCAATGAACTTCGCGGGCGTGCCCATCACGTTTCCCGTGTTCTACTCCAGTGTTCTTCACTACGAGGCCCTTCAGCAGCAGCAATCGGAGCTTGAGGATTGGCAGTCCTCCGCCAATGCCGCTTCCCGGCCGGTCTACCACAACAACTCCGGCCGCGCACCCGACTCTGGCCGCCCGAGCGGCGGCCATCCCTACGCTGGTTCTCTCCCGCCCAGCTCGGGAAGCTACGGCCCCAGCCAGGGCAACGCCCCTGGCCGCAACAACAACAACAGCGGCAACAGCCGCAACGGAGGAGGAAGCGAAGGAGGCAACAGGGGCGGCCGCAACCGGCGTTGGCGTCCCCGGTGCCAGATATGCAAGAACTGGGGTCACGAGGCCGACGACTGTCGCAGCCGCTATGATCATGACCACTGCTCCGCCAACTCCGCGTCCACATCCTCCTCCCATGACTCGCCGCACTGGATCCTGGACACCGGTGCGACGGACCACCTGATGAATGATCTCGATTGTCTACACTTCCACGAGCGCTATGGCGGGAAAGATCAAGTGCAAATGGCAAATGGTGCAGGTTTGTCTATTTCGCATATTGGTCATTCCACCATACCTGGTTCATCTCTTCGTTTAAGAAATATTCTTCGTCTCCCACATATTCATCAACATCTTCTCTCCGTTTATCGTCTCGTTCTTGATAATGATGTTTTTGTGGAATTTCACCGTTTCTTTTTCCTTGTTAAGGACACGACCACGAAGAAAATCTTTCTTCATGGTAGATGTCATGGCGGACTCTACCCCAGCCCGTTTAGTTGCGCGTTGTCCTCCTCCAACCGCTAAGCATCTCTCAGCATCAAGACCACCTGATGACCCACAAGTGTAGGGGATCAATCGTAGTCCTTTCGATAAGTAAGAGTGTCGAATCCAACGAGGAGCAAAAGGAAATGATAAGCGGTTTTCAGTAAGGTTTTCTCTGCAAGCACTGAAATTATAGGTGATAGATAGTTTGTGATAAGATAAATGGTAACGAGTAACAAGTAAATAAAGTAAATAAAGTGCAGCAAGGTGGCTCAATCCTTTATGTAGCAAAGGATAAGGCTGGACAATTTCTAATAATGAGAAAGGAGCTCCCGAGGACACATGGGAATTATCGTCAAGCTAGTTTTCGTCACGTTCATATGATTCACGTTCGGTACTTTGATAATTTGATATGTGGGTGGACCGGTACTTGGGTACTGCCCTTACTTGGACAAGCATCCCACTTATGATTAACCCCTATTGCAAGCATCCGCAACTACAAAAGAAGTATTAAGGTAAACCTAACCACAACATTAAACATATGAATCAATATCAGCCCCTAACGAAGCAACGCATAAACTAGGGTTTAAGCTTCTGTCACTCTAGCAACCCATCATCTACTTATTACTTCCCCATGCCTTCCTCTAGGCCCAAATGATGGTGAAGTGTCATGTAGTCGACATTCACATAACACCACTAGAGGAAAAGACAACATACATCTCATCAAAATATCGAACGAATACCTAATTCACATGACTACTAATAGCAAGACTTCACCCATGTCCTCGGGAACAAACGTAACTACTCACAAAGCATATTCATGTTCATAATCAGAGGAGTAATTACATGCATAAAGGATTTGAACATATGATCTTCCACCAAGTAAACCAATTAGCATCAACACTACAAGGAGTAATCAACACTACTAGCAACCCACAGGTACCAATTTGTGGTTTTGATACAAGATTGGATACAAGAGATGAACTAGGGTTTTGAGAGGAGATGGTGCTGGTGAAGATGTTGATGGAGATTGACCCCCTCCCGATGAGAGGATCGTTGGTGATGACGTTGGTGATGATTTCCCCCTCCCGGAGGGAAGTGTCCCCGGCAGAACAGCTCCACCGGAGCCCTAGATTGATTCCGCCAAGGTTCCACCTCGTGGCGGCGGAGTTTCGTCCCGTAAGCTTGCCCACAATTTTTTTCCAGGGTAAAAGCGATGATATAGCAGAAGATGGACACCGGAGGCCCGCCAGGGGGCCCAGGAGATAGGGGGCGCGCCCCTGTCTCCTGGACAGGGTGTGGGCCCCCTGGCGTATTTCTTTCGCTCAAAAATTCTTATTAAATCCAAAAATTTGTTTCGTGGAGTTTCAGGACTTTTGGAGCTGTGCAGAATAGGTTTCCAACGTTTGCTCCTTTTCCAGCCAGAATTCCAGCTGCCGGCATTCCCCCTCTTCATGGTAAACCTTGTAAAATAAGAGAGAATAGCCATAAGTATTGAGATATAAAGTGTAATAACAGCCCATAATGCAATAAATATTGATATAAAAGCATGATGCAAAATGGACGTATCAACTCCCCCAAGCTTAGACCTCACTTGTCCTCAAGCGGAAGCCGAAATCGAAAAATATGTCCACATGTTTAGAGATAGAGGTGTCGATAAAAATAAAATACGGACATGAGGGCATCATGATCATTCTTATAACAACAACATATATAGATTTTATCATATCATTTCTTATGCTCAAGTAACAATCAATTCACAATGTCAAGTATGGTTCAAAAACTTCATTGTGAACTAATAAACTATAATCTCAGTCATTGAAGCAATTGCAATTTATCGTAACATCAGAAAGAGTCAACAATAGAGCTTTTCAGCAAGCTCACATACTCAACTATCTCGTAGTCTTCTACAATTGCTAACACTCACGCAGTACTTGTGGTTATAGAGTTTCAGCCGGACACTGAGAAAGATATGGGCTTATTGTGTTGCCTCCCAACGTATTCACCTTTAGGTGATGTCAACAATAATATCCCATGCTAACTTACATCCAATTGGATATATATATCATGATCTTTCAAACACGAGGAGCTTGCCAAAGGATAAAATGAAAAAGGGAAAGGTGAGGATCACCTTTACTCAAGCATAAAGTAAAAACATAAAGTAAAAAATAGGCCCTTCGCAGAGGGAAGCAGAGGTTGTCATGTGCATTTAGGGTTGATGCACAAAATCTTAATGCAAAATAACATCACTTTATATTACCCTTGTATGTGGACCTTTATTATGCAGTCCGTCGCTTTTATTACTTCCACAACAAGTTCGTACAAAGCTTATTTTCTCTGCAATAATAAGTCATACATATTTAGATAGCAATTTTTATTGCTTGCAACATGACAACTTACTTGAAGGATCTTACTCAATCCATAGGTAGGTATGGTGGACAATCATGGCAAAACTGGGTTTAAGGGTATTTGGAAGCACAAGTAGTATCTCTACTTGGTGCAAGTAATTTGGCTAGCATGAGGGGGAAAGGCAAGCTCAACATGTTTGGAAGGTCAATGACAATATACTTTAACTGAGATGTCGGAAAACATAAACCATTACGCTGTCTTCCTTGTCCAACGTCAACTCTTTTAGCATGTCATACTTAATGAGTGCTCGCAATTATAAAAGGTGTCCAAGATAATATATTTATATGTGAACCCCTCTTTCCTTATCACTTCCTATTAATTGCAACTATGACCAAGGCTACATTCATCAACTCTCAACAATTTTTATGCCTCATACTTTCTATGCATGGAGTTATCACTATCCATAAGATCAATATGAACTCTTTTATTATTTCTACTTTCTCAAGATCATAGGAACAAAGCAAAGCCCTTGACTCAACACTAATCTTTATTATAGATAGCTCACGTACTCGATTACGGAAAGAGATCACAAAGCAAAACTCAAACTACTTGATATCAAAACTTGAATCTCCTAGATCAAGATACTACTAAAAGGATCGAACTAAAATAAAGCGGTAAAGATAGGAGTGTGATGGTGATACGATACCGGGGCACCTCCCCCAAGCTTGGCAGTTGCCAAGGGGAGTGCCCATACCCATGTGATTATTTCCTTGGAGGTGATGGAGGTGGTGATGATGATGGTGGATAATCGCACATCGAGCGTAAAAGCTCCTCCAACTTGCGGATAATGCCCTTGAGTCCGGCGATATGATCCTTCAATAGAATATTCTCCTGTGTAAGATATTTGTTCTGTATGCGAGCTAACTCAATCATCTTGAAAGCTTCAATCTCTGTTGGAGTGAAAAGGTTAGGTAAAGGTTGAGGGATGTCTTCTTCTTTCACCGCCGGAGCTTGAACCTCCATGGCCTTCTTGATCCCTTGGTCCTTGTTGATCTCTTCTAGTTCTTCTCTTTTCAGCTCTATCTTCAATAGCCAAGCATCCTTATCTTCATTGTTGGAGGAGGGTGAAGTCATGGTGCTCTAGATCTGCAACGGAAACAACTCGAAACGAAAACAGAGGATATTTGCGTGATACGGTGGTCAAAACCTTCGGGAGTATATATAATGAATTTTCACCGACAAAAATACATAGCATACAAGAAAATGGAGTCCGAGAGGCACACGAGGTGCCCACGAGACAGGGGCCCGCGCCCTATAGGGGGCGCGCCCTCCACTCTCGTGGGAGCCTCGTGTCCCTTTCGGACTATTTTTTTCTTCCTAAAATTCTTAAATAATCCAAAACTAATAGAAATTGCCATTGGAGTTGTTTTGGAGTCGGTTTACTTACCGTACCACATACCTATACCTTTTCGGAGTCTGGAACGCTCTGGAAAGTGTCCTTTATGTATTCCTCAGGGGTTACGGTTTCAATAATATTAGTTTCAACATTTATACGATTACCTGAAATATAATGTTTAATTCTTTGACCGTTTACCACCCTCGGATTTGTGCCTTCGAAGTTGTTGATTTCTATAGCACCAGAACGATAGACCTCCTCGATAACGTAGGGACCTTCCCATTTTGAGAGAAGTTTTCCTGCAAAAAATCTTAAACGAGATTTGAATAATAAAACATAATCTCCTATGTTAAACTCACGCTTTTGTATCCTCTTATCATGCCTGCGTTTGACTTTTTCTTTGAAAAGCTTGGCATTCTCATAGGCTTGGGTTCTCCATTCATCAAGTGAGCTAATATCAAACAATCTCTTCTCACCGGCAAGTTTGAAATCATAGTTGAGCTCTTTAATAGCCCAATATGCTTTATGTTCAAGTTCAAGAGGTAAATGACATGCTTTTCCATAAACATCTTATAAGGAGACATACCCATAGGATATTTGTATGCAGTTCTATAGGCCCATAATGCACCATCAAGTTTATTGGACCAATTCTTTCTAGATCTATTCACAGTCTTTTGCAAAATTAATTTGAGCTCTCTATTTCTCAACTCTACTTGACCACTAGACTGCGGATGATAAGGAGATGCGATTGTATGATTGACATCATACTTAGCAAGCATCTTACGGAAAGCACCATGAATAAAATGTGAACCACCATCAGTCATAAGATATCTAGGGACTCCAAACCTCAGAAAAATAACTTCTTTAAGCATTTTAATAGAAGTGTTATGATCCGCACTACTAGTTGGAATAGCTTCTACCCACTTAGTAACGTAATCAACAGCAACTAAAATATGTGTATAACCATTAGAGGCAGGTAAAGGTCCCATATAATCAAAGCCCCAAACATCAAACGGTTCAATAACAAGAGAATAATTCATAGGCATTTCTTGACGTCTACTAATGTTACCTATTCTTTGACATTCATCACAAGATAAGACAAACTTACGAGCATCTTTGAAGAGAGTAGGCCAATAAAAACCAGATTGTAGTACCTTGTGTGCAGTTCTATCTCCAGCGTGGTGTCCTCCATAAGATTCAGAGTGACACTTACGTAGAATCTGTTCCTATTCATGCTCAGGCACACAACGTCTAATAACACCATCTAATCCTTCTTTATAAAGGTGTGGATCATCCCAGAAGTAATGTCTTAAATCATAGAAGAACTTTTTCTTTTGCTGATATGTGAAACTAGACGGTATAAATTTAGCAACAATGTAATTTGCATAATCAGCATACCAAGGAGCAGTACGAGAAGCATTAACGACCGCTAATTGTTCATCAGGGAAGCTATCATTAATAGGCAGTGGGTCATGAAGAACATTCTCTAACCTAGACAAGTTATCTGCAACGGGGTTCTCAGCTCCCTTTCTATCAATAATATGCAAGTCAAATTCTTGGAGCAAGAGAACCCATCTAATGAGTCTAGGCTTAGCATCTTTCTTTTCCATAAGATATTTAATAGCAGCATGATCAATGTGAATAGTAACTTTGGAATCAACAATATAAGGTCTAAACTTATCACATGCAAACACAACTGCTAAGAACTCTTTTTCAGTAGTAGCATAATTTCTCTGGGCAGTATCAAAAGTCTTACTAGCATACTGGATAACATTCAATTTCTTATCGACTCTTTGCCCTAAAACAGCACCTACAGCATAATCACTAGCATCACACATAATTTCAAAAGGTAAATTCCAATCAGATGGCTGAATAATAGGTGCAGTGATCAAAGCTTTTTTAAGTACTTCAAATGCTTCTACACAATCATCATCAAATACGAAAGGAATATATTTTTGCAATAAATTAGTCAGAGGCCTAGAGATTTTAGAAAAGTCCTTAATGAACCTCCTATAAAAACCGGCGTGACCAAGGAAACTTCGTATACCTTTTATGTCCTTGGGACATGGCATCTTTTCAATAGCATCAACTTTGGCTTTATCAACTTCAATACCTCTCTCGGAGATCTTGTGCCCCAAGACAATGCCTTCATTAACCATAAAGTGACACTTTTCCCAATTCAAGACAAGACTAGTGTCTTCGCATCTCTGCAAAACTCGATCAAGGTTGCTCAAAAAATCATCAAAAGAGGATCCATAGACTGAGAAGTCATCCATGAATACCTCACAAATCTTTTCACAAAAATGAGAGAACATAGCCATCATGCATCTTTGAAAGGTAGCAGGTGCATTACATAAACCAAAAGGCATACGTCTATAAGAAAAACTACCAAAAGGGCAAGTAAAAGTAGTTTTAGATTGATCCTTCGCTGATACAGGTATCTGAGAGAAACCAGAATAACCATCTAGAAAGCAGAAATGTGTGTGTTTGGATAGTCTTTCTAGCATTTGATCAATAAAAGGTAAAGCGTAATGATCTTTCTTAGTAGCTTTATTTAACTTACGGAAATCAATTACCAACCTATAACCTGTAATAATTCTTTGCGGGATCAATTCATCTTTATCATTAGGAATGACGGTAATACCTCCCTTTTTAGGGACACAATGGACAGGGCTTACCCATTCACTATCAGCAACGGGATAAATAATACCTGCCTCAAGGAGCTTTAGTATCTCCTTTCTTACCACTTCCTTCATCTTGGGATTTAATCTTCTTTGAGGATCTCTAACTAGTTTGGCATCTTTCTCCACTGAAATTTTGTGTTGGCATAATGTGGGACTAATGCCCTTAAGATCATCCAGAGTATATCCAATAGCTGCTCGGTGCTTCTTCAGAGTTTTCAATAATCTTTCTTCTTCTTTCTCTGAAAGGTTAGCACTAATAATAACAAGATATATTTCGTTTTCATCAAGATAAGCATACTTAAGATTATCAGGTAATGGTTTGAGTTCAAACACAGGATCACCCTTGGGTGGAGGGGGATCCCCAAGAATTTCAACGGGAAGGTTATGTTTCAGTACAGGTTCCTGTTTAAGGAACACTTCATCTATTTCTTCCCTTTCCTTCATAAACATATCGTTTTCATGGTCTAGCAAATATTGTTCTAACGGATCAGTTGGAGGAACAACAATGGAAGCAAGACCAATAATTTCATCCTTGCTAGGTGGTTCCCTATCACGAGGTTGCCTACTAAACTTGGCAAAATTAAACTCATGAGACATACCATCTATGCCAACGGTGACAGTATTCTTTTCACCATTAATCTTAGCACTAGTTGTATTCAAGAAGGGTCTACCAAAGCTAATGGGACAAAAATCATCTTGTGGGGAACCAAGAACAAGAAATCAGCAAGGTATTTAACCTTCCCACACAAAACTTCAACATCTCTAACAATCCCAAAGGGTTTAATGGTATCCCTATTAGCAAGCTTAATAGTAACATCAATGTCTTCTAATTCCATGGGTGCAATGTCATGCATAATTTCTTGATATAAAGTATAAGGTATTGCACTAGCACTAGCACCCATATCACATAAGCCATGATAACAATGATCTCCTATTTTAACAGAAATAACAGGCATGCCTACGACAGGTCTACATGTCTTAGTATCAGGTCTAGCAATATTGGCAGTCTCGCCATGGAAAGAAACAACATGCCCATCTAAATCCTCATCCAAGATATCTTTAACCATAGCAATACTAGGTTCAACATTAATTTGCGCAGGAGGAGTATAAGTCCTAGTATTAATCTTACGAACAACAGTCGAAGCTTTAGGATGATCCTTTATCCTAACAGGGAAAGGAGGTTTTTCAACATAAGCAGTAGGAACAATAGGATCACTATAGGTAATAGTCTTTTCTTCGACTGTAATAGGTGCAACTACCTTCACTTCAACAGGAGGATTATATTTAAACCACTTCTCTTTAGGGAGATCAACGTGAGTAGCAAAAGATTCACAGAAAGAAGCTACTATCTCAGAGTCAAGTCCATACTTAGAGCTAAATCCACGGAAAGCATCTATATCCATAAAAGATTTAACACAATCGAACTTAGGTGTCATACCTGACTCCTTACCATCGTCCGAACCCCAATCTTCAGAGTTGCGTTTAATTCTTTCCAATAAGTCCCATTTGAAATCAATAGTCTTGAGATATAAGAACCAAAGACAGAAGTATCGAGCAGGTTACGATTATAAAGAGAAAGCCGAGCATAAAAATTCTGAATAATCATTTCCCGAGAGAGCTCATGATTGGGGCATGAATATAACATTGACTTAAGCCTCCCCCAAGCTTGAGCGATGCTTTCTCCTTCGCGAGGCCAGAAATTATATATGTAATTACGATCACGATGGACAAGATGCATAGGATAGAACTTCTGGTGAAATTCCAACTTCAATCGCTTATAATTCCAAGATCTTATATAATCACATAGCCTATACCATGTCAATGCATCTCCCTTCAAAGATAAAGGGAAGACCTTCCTTTTCACAACATCATCGGGAATACCTGCAAGCTTAAATAATCCACAAACTTCATCCACAAAGATAAGGTGTAAATCGGGATGCAATGTTCCGTCTCCTGCAAATGGATTAGCTAGCAGTTTCTCTATCATACCCGAAGGAATCTCAAAGTAAATATTTTCATCAAGTTCAGTAGGTTCAGGAGCAACTCTTTGCACTTTTGGTTGGGGTGAAGATACCCCAAACAAGCCCCTCAAAGGATTAGTTTCCATAGAGACAAGTAACAGAAAATTTCAGCACACTATATAAATGTTTCCTTACCAAGTTCCACTCACCAAAAGCGCTACACTCCCCGGCAACGGCGCCAGAAAAGAGTCTTGATGACCCATAAGTGTAGGGGATCAATCGTAATCCTTTCGATAAGTAAGAGTGTCGGACCCAACGAGGAGCAGAAGGAAATGATAAGCGGTTTTCAGTAAGGTTTTCTCTGCAAGCACTGAAATTGTAGGTGATAGATAGTTTCGTGATAAGATAAATAGTAACGAGTAACAAGTAAAATAAAGTAAATAAAGTGCAGCAAGGTGGCCCAATCCTTTATTAGCAAAGGATAAGCCTGGACAATTTCTAATAATGAGAAAGGAGCTCCCGAGGACACATGGGAATTACCGTCAAGCTAGTTTTCATCACGTTCATATGATTCGTGTTCGGTACTTTGATAATTTGATATGTGGGTGGACCGGTACTTGGGTACTGCCCTTACTTGGACAAGCATCCCACTTATGATTAACCCCTATTGCAAGCATCCGCAACTACAAAAGAAGTATTAAGGTAAACCTAACCACAACATTGAACATATGGATCCATATCAGCCCCTAACGAAGCAACACATAAACTAGGGTTTAAGCTTCTGTCACTCTAGCAACCCGTCATCTACTTATTACTTCCCCATGCCTTCCTCTAGGCCCAAATAATGGTGAAGTGTCATGTAGACGATGTTCACATAACACCACTAGAGGAAAAGACAACATACATCTCATCAAAATCTCGAACGAATAACAAATTCACATGACTACTAATAGCAAGACTTCACCCATGTCCTCAGGAACAAACATAACTACTCACAAAGCATATTCATGTTCATAATCAGAGGAGTAATAATATGCATAAAGGATCTGAACATATGATCTTCCACCAAGTAAACCAATTAGCATCAACTATAAGGAGTAATCAACACTACTAGCAACCCACATGTACCAATTTGTGGTTTTGATACAAGAGATGAACTAGGGTTTTGAGAGGAGATGGTGCTGGTGAAGATGTTGATGGAGATTGACCCCCTCCCGATGAGAGGATCGTAGGTGATGATGTTGGTGATGATTTCCCCCTCCCGGAGGGAAGTGTCCCCGGCAGAACAGCTCCGTCGGAGCCCTAGATTGATTCCGCCAAGGTTCCGCCTCGTGGCGGCGGAGTTTCGTCCCGTAAGCTTGCCCACGATTTTTTCCAGGGTAAAAGCGATGATATAGCAGAAGATGGACACCGAAGGCCCACTAGGGGGCCTAGGAGATAGGGGGCGCACCCCCTGTCTCCTGGACAGGGTGTGGGCCCCCTGCCGTATTTCTTTCGCTCAAAAATTCTTATTATATCCAAAAAGTTGTTTCGTGGAGTTTCAGGACTTTTGAAGCTGTGTAGAATAGGTTTCCAACGTTTGCTCCTTTTCCAGCCAGAATTCCAGCTGCCGGCATTCCCCCTCTTCATGGTAAACCTTGTAAAATAAGAGAGAATAGCCATAAGTATTCAGATGTAAAGTGTAATAACAGCCCATAATGCAATAAATATTGATATAAAAGCATGATGCAAAATGGACGTATCACCACCCCATCCCAGTGGCACCAGGATCTCGGTCATCGCTCGAATAATATTGTTCAAAACATTGTTAGGAATAATGATTTAGTGTGTTCTTCTGAAATTCAGACTTCCATCTGTGATGCTTGTCAGCGTGCTAAAAGTCGACAATTACCTTATAATTTATCACATCATGTTTCCACTATGCTTCTTGAGTTAATTCATTCTGATGTTGGGGGCCAGCTATTGGCTCTTCCGGAGGCTATAAGTATTATGTGAGCTTTGTTGACGATTACTCTCGCTTCTCTTGGATTTATCTCCCTAAGCACAAGTCTGACGTTGAGCAAGTGTTTTATGTTTCTCAGGCTCATGTTGAGCATCTTCTCCACACTAAAATCATAGATGTTCAGTTAGACTGGGGTGATGAGTATCACTGACTGCACCATTATTTCCAACGCACTGGAATCTCTCATCGTGTGTCTTGCCCGCACACCTCTCAGCAAAACGGCATTGCTGAGCACAAACACCGTCATCTTGTCGAAATAGGTCTTTCCTTGCTGGCTCATTCTTCTCTCCCATTGCGTTTTTGGGATGAAGCTTTTCTTATGGCGTGCTACCTTATTAACCGCATGCCTACACCTGTTCTTCAACAAGATACACCCATCTATCGTCTCCTTAAGGTGCACCCCGATTGCAAGTTTCTTCGCACTTTTGGGTGCGCCTGCTGGCCTAGTTTGCGCAAATATAATGCACACAAGCTTGCTTTCCGTTCCACCATGTGCATTTTCTTGGGCTATAGTCCGATGCATAAGGGATACAAGTGTCTTGATTGTTCCACGGGACATATCTACATATCTCGTGACGTCCTTTTTGACGAGTCTGTTTTTCCCTATGCCACTCCTGGGGTCACCGTTGATGTATCTTCTTTGGCTAATGTTCTCTCTTTTCCTCTCATTGAACTGGCTATAGGTGACCATATGCGCAAATACGACTTGTCCTATTTGTCTACTGACACGCCTGTTTCAGGCCCTGTTGCTTCTATGTAGGATCCTTTGGCTGCTCCATCACCGGCGATCGACGTGCATGGGACATGCACGTCCCCCCGCCCTCGGCTCCCGCGTCGCCCGGCCCAGCCTCCACGCCGCCCTGCCTGGCAGCCCATCGGCTGCCCCGTCGCCTGGCCCGTCAGCTGCCGCCTCGCTCGGCCCGGTCGGCCCGTCTTCGGCCTCGGCTACTTCGCCCGGCCCTTCAGCGGTCTCCCTCCTGCGCACTGACGTGCCGTTGCCTGCCCCGGTGATCGAGGATGCTGCTCCCCCGTCGCCACCGCAACTCGCGTCGCCTTCTGTCGAGGGCAGTCCTGCTCCCTCGACCGCGACGCCTCCAGCTGCTCCTGCACACACGATGGTTACTCGCACCCGCGATCATACTCGCTGTGCTCATGTTCCTATTGATGGGACCATCCGCTATGATCCCCGTCGCCGCGCGTTTCATGCGGTGCTTGTCTCTCACCGTGATGCTCTCCATGAGACTGCCTGGCATACCGCGATGATTGATGAGCTCGCTGCCCTTCACCACAACAAGACTTGGGTTCTTGTGCCTCGGCCGCGCGGAGTAAATGTTGTTGGGAGCAAGTGGATCTTCAAGACCAAGCACCATCCAGATGGCTCTGTTGATAAGTACAAAGCTCGACTGGTCGCTCGTGGTTTCACCCAGCAGCTTGGTATTGATTATGGTGATATGTTCAGTCCGGTTGTCAAGCCGACCACCGTTCGACTGGTTCTTGCATTGGCTGTGTCTCGCGGTTGGACTCTTCGGCAGATTGATGTCAGCAATGCTTTTCTTCACGGGTATCTCTCCGAGGACGTCTATATGCAACAGCCACCTGGTTTCGAGGATACTCGTTTTCCCTCGCATGTGTGCAAGCTTCAGCGCGCTCTCTATGGACTCAAACAATCTCCTCGTGCATGGTATGCTCGGCTCAGTGCCCGTCTTCTCGAGTTGAGTTTCGTCTCCTCCAAAGCAGATACCTCTCTGTTTTTCTTCCGCTATCGTGATGTTCAGAACTATATGCTTGTCTATGTGGATGACATTGTCATTGCCGGATCTTCTCCACGTGCGGTTGATGGTCTTGTTCATGCCCTCGCTGCCAGTTTTCCTATCAAGGATCTTCGGCCGTTGGAGTATTTTCTTGGTCTGGAAGCGTCATACAATTCAGGGGGGATGACATTGACTTAACAGAAGTATGCCTTAGATCTTTTGCATCATGTGAGCATGGATAATTGTAAGCCTACTTCCACACCGCTGTCTACTTCCGATCAGCTTGCACGAGTGTCTGGACAGCCTCTCATTACCGATGATTCTTTCCAGTATCGCAGTGTTGTTGGTGGGTTGCAGTATTTAACACTCACTCGCCCGGATATCTCGTTTGCAGTGAACAAGGTGTGCCAGTTTCTCTCACAGCCCACTGATGCTCATTGGGAAGCCGTTAAGATTTTACGCTATGTGGAAGGAACATTGCACGCAGGGCTGAAGTTTCGCAAGGCTGTCTCTACTAGCATTAGTATCTTCACTGATGCAGATTGGGCAGGATGTCCGGATGATCGTCGATCAACTGGCAGTTTCGCCATATTTGTTGGACCGAACCTCATTTCCTGGAGTTCGAAGAAACAACCAACAGTGTCGAGATCGAGCACAGAGGCCGAGTACAAAGCCTTGACGAATGGAGCTGCTGAAGCCATCTGGGTAGAGTCACTACTCAAAGAGCTTGGAGTGTCTCAGCAGCGTGTTCCGGTTCTATGGTGTGATAACTTAGGGGCCACATATCTGACCGCCAACCCAGTTTTCCATGCACATACCTAGCACATCGAGATTGACTTCCACTTTGTGCACGAGCGTGTTGCTTCTGGAGCTCTTGAAGTCAAGTTCATTTCTTCTAACGATCAGCTGGCTGATGTGTTTACTAAACCAGCAACCAAACAGATGCTCGACCGTTTTAGTACCAATCTAAACCTTGTACAGAGTAGAAGTTTAGATTGAGGGGAGTGTTAAAATAGGTCTAGCGTGTTGTGTACACGTACCCTGTATGTATGTAATTGTATATGCTGATTGTTATATATAGAAAGACGTGGAGAGGCTTTGCCCCACGGGAAACCCTAAACCTTATTCTCAAACTGGGCATATTTTAAAAGTGGTTTATGGAGCAAAATAACTATTATGTAGGTACCCTATATTCATTATACATAGACTATGCTTAGATCGCATTGTGCAACTTGTACACGTATATATCTTCATAGATAATTCCATTCAGCATGCATGAACAACAATTTGAGAATGGCAGCAAAAGAACCTATATCTTGTATATTGTTATTGGTGTGATATCTTATTTTATTGATTCTTATATTAGGCCCTCAAGGCTTCCTATACATCAAATGAGTGCCTGCAATAACCAGAGGTAAAATCATTTTAGTCATCACCCCTTCATAGACCATGTTTTGATTGTATTCTCATTGCATCTTCGAACTTTGGGAAATATATGTTCAGTTGATATGGCCACTCAAAGATGTCAAATGTATTGGTCATGTAGCTGGGTTAGTTATCTCATGGCCTTCAACCTTTGTATCCGACTTCTCCTTTTTATTGCAATGTTGAGCTGATTTTTTATTTATTTCTCTAATGATACATTACCTATGTCTTTTTTTGTACATTGAAGATAAATGGATGGTGCACGGCTGAGTTGATTGCAATGTGGAGAATGGGGCTGCTACCATATAGATTTAAGTTAATGTTATAGAATGTCATTTTCATGCTCAATGTACAGAAGTCATGTATATCTCAATGTACAGAAATCATGTATATGTATTCTTTGGATTGCATTCCATCTAATGCAACTGACTCGATTTAATATATGAGATCCTTCTGCTTTATGGATTGTTGCTTGTGTGCACTATCGATGTTGATCTAGTAACTATTATTGGTAGTATATAAAATACTAGTAATTTTTCATGATAAATCGGTTTGTGTAGGTTACCACCAACGCATATGAAGTGTTGTTAGGCTGCAACTATATACGTTGCTATGTTGCAACGTTTCCTCATGTAGATTACCAACGCAATTATATCTGTTGTTGTAGACTCTAGTAAATCCACCAACGACAACGCATATTAATCTGTTGGTGTAGACCTTAACAACGGTTATGTGGACATACGGCAACGCATCAATCCATTGCTAAAGGGGGGTTCCTCTTGTCGTGAATGATATTGTGAAGATGAATCAACAGTCTGATAGTTGGCCTTTGAAAGGTGTGTCTCTACCAACGAAATTAGTTCTTACCTATTCGAGTAAGCAACTCAAATAGGATATTCAAAATGTTTGAAGTTATAATCCTTTTCTTCACTAATTGCCCCCACTACATCCCGCAGTACCACGTCCATGCAACTTGAGCGCGAACTCCAATTCGAACTAGGGCCGCTTTCCTTCCTCCACTCGATCCCCGCCAGCATCCTCCAGCGACGGCGGGGGTCCTTCTACGTGGTGCCCCATGGTTCCTTGGGCCATGGAGTTCGTCGCCCGTGGCTTTGCTTCGTCCTACGTGCCACATCGGCTCCCATGCATGCCACAACTCGCAGGCCATCCCCCGTACATTTGGCAGTTGGATGGCGCCCTAAGCTTCTTCTTCTACTCCTCGTGTGGTTCTCTCCCCCTCACATGAGCATCTCCGACACTGATTGAGGCCTCCTCTGACGACACCTGGGAGACTCCTTAGATCCGGCTAGAGGTGGCCAGATCTGGCCCTCCCGTGCGGCATCCCCAATGGGCGGCATCCCCGACCAGGGCCTGGTGGCTTTGTCGGGGTTGGCTCAAACTCGGATCTAGATCTAGCTAAGGTCAAGGAGTTTCGGGAGGGTTTGGCTGTTGGCCGAACCTGACCAGGGCTTGGTGGCTTTTTCGGGGTTGGCTCAAACTTGCATCTACATCTATTGTTTCATTTTTTTTAAATGTGTCTATAAAATATTCCTATCTATATGAAAAGAGAAAGAAAAAACCAATGAAAACAGATAAAATGGAGAAATACCAGTGCAAAAGAATGAAATAGTGAATATTGAGAACAAATAAAATCAATGAAAACCAAGAAAGAAAGAAACAAAACGGAAGAAAAATAAAAATACAAAAAAATCCATTTAAACAGAGAAAGAAAAAAAAGAATGAAAACAGCGAAAGAGCAAAAAAAAGGGTGAGAAGAAGATATAAAATAGAAAACCATGAAGAAATAAAAAATTAATGGAAAAAATAGAGAAAAATGGAGAAAAACTATCGAACAAATCAATCAACGAGAAAATCGTGAGCAACTAGTTAACAAGCGCTCCTACGGTAGCCTCACAACGATCAGTGCCACTTGGCGCTCTCAGCCACCCGCCTTGTGTCGCGCTCTCGGCGCTCCCTTCAGATTTTGTTTTTGTGTTTTATTTTTCCGCATGCATATTCTGCTTTTTAAACGGTTTTTCTTGGTTTTTTTATATTCCGGTTTTCCACCGGTCTTTCCTAACTTTTGGACCAATTTTGTTTTTCGGGAAATTCCTTTTGCCCAAAAAAAGCGTTTTTTTTCATCTGCCAGAGGCACGATTTTGCTTCCGCGAGAGACATATTTTTGCTTTCGCTAGAGGCACGGCCATGACTCCCGAAAATAGAAAAAAAATGTGTTTTCTGTTTTTTTCTTCCGCTAGAGGCACGATTTTCTTTTCACGAGACGCACGGTTTTGCTTTCGCCATAAGCACGACCGTGGCTCTCGGAAACGAAAAAAAAACAGGTTTTCTATTTTTTTTTCTTTCGTAGAGGCACGGTTTTGTTCCGGCGAGAGGCATGGTTGTGTTTTTGCGAGTGGCACGGTCGTGCCTTCTCGGAAACGGAAAAATAAAGTGTGTTTTTGTTTTTTCTTTTTTCCTTTTGTGAGATGCACGATTTTGCTTCCATGAGAGGCACAGTTTGATTTCGCGAGAGGCACAGTCGTGCCTCTTTCGGAAAGGGAAAAAACTGTGCTCCCGGTTCAGTTTTTTCATCCGTTTTTTCGTTCGTTTTTCGTTAAAAGAATTTTGCCAAAACCTATCAACAGGGATCTATTTTGAAGATCTCGACGCAAGAAATTCAACGATGAAAAACTGTTCGAGATTTGGACACACGGTTTAAGAGATAAAATGTTTTGAATAAACGGATTTACAAGAAAAAGAAAAAGTACCAGATTGCGACAAGTGACACACATGTAGCGCGCTACTTATCGCAATCTGAGAAGATTGGAGTGATCTTTGCGAGGAGTACACCTCAATTAGTGATTTCGGAGAAAACCATAGACCAAGCAAAAAAACACAGAAAATGGGCTGATCCAGAAACAACGTGAGAGCAGCTCACACCTGCCCTCCGATAAGCGACCCTGAATCCTATTTGACGCCAGCAGCATCACTTAATAGAGTTTCAACAAAGAAGCGCACAACCTAGGCTGGCCCATGTGGGTTTCTTTCACTTGTTTGCTCATTTTCTCTTCATTTTTCATTTTCGTTTTCTTTTTTATTTTTAGTTTTATTCATTCTTTTTCGAGTTTTCCTTTTAGAATTTCATCTACTTTTCAAGTTTTTGCAAACTGTTTCCAAACTAGGTAATTGCACGTCCGTTGCATGGGGATATATGTCATACATTGGTAACAGAATAAATTTAGTGAGTATTTGTACGCGATCATCGTGATTCACATGTCACTTCATAGTTACTGTGATTGTGTGTGTAAAAAAAGGACTTTCTCTACTGATTAAATTCGCACTCGACTTATAATAAATAGTATGATTTTAGTTTTCTAGGACAATAAGAAGTGGAATAGTTTAGGCCCGTCTGAACTAATATTCTAATTTCAAGAATTCCACAAGGCACATAAACTTGGAAAATTTGCACGCTATGAATATTATTAAACATATTTTCATCTCCATACATGAACCACATGTCCCGATAAAAAATATATTAAGCAGAAGGAATGGTCAGAAGGAATGGGAAGCTGGTAACCAATTTGAGTTGGGGTAAACTACCTGCTAGATGTAGAATCTGCAAAAAAATTAAATTACCTAACTTTATCAATGTATATCGAAATGTAAAGCAATAAACATTATAAATCACTTGTGTGAGACTATCTTTAACTTTATTATTGTTATATTATACTCCCTCCATCTCAAAATATGTATCATTGATTTAGTACAAATTATTATTTATATACTACTTAAAAAGAATGCAAGGTTCCCTCTCCCATCTCGCATCTTAGGTCAATTGTTTCATCTGACCCCCCGCACCCCCGCACCACATATGCTCTATTTCCATCCTCACCTCTTTTTCCACCTCATACCTTCAAGTAATCATCTACCCCTAGCTCGCCACGATCAGGTTTTCTATCTACCTGGTTAACTTTGTGCTGCGTTTGAGCAGGGGTTGGGAGGACACATGGAAGGAAAATAGGTTGGGGTAACTATAGTCGGTTGTAGCAAAAACCTATTTGACAGGTGTGACTGGAACATTTTTTTAAAGAAGAACACTTGTTTAGGGACAAAGTCATTTTTCAAAAAAAATACATTTTTTAAACGTGATAAAGATTTCAAAGTGAATATTTTTTTAAATATCCAAAAGTTTCTTGAATCTTTTATTAAATAAATAAAAGAAAAATGAAAAATAAACCAATAGAAGGATAAAGAGAAAAAAACATGAAATAAACAGGACCGGATCCTGGAGGTTCCTAACCCGCTAAAGCAGACCAGGAAACTTCCAGAACGTTCCAAAACCAATGGCTTTTCCCCAATAATACATCATCATATGGACCGACCTAAAGAGGAATCCCCTCTTTGCATTTTCGGTCTCAAGAAAGAAGAAAGAAAGAAAGGGAAACATACGTATGTTTGTGTCCGCGTCTCTCTAGATTGTGTTGTGTTTGAAGTCAATGACTCGGCGTAGCAAGGAGAAAGAAATAGACAAAATTGAGAACATTTTTCTTGAAAAGTTTAGAATAAATTTATAAAAAAGATTTAGGAACAAAATCATTTTTTGATTTTTTAAATTTTTTAAAAACGTGATAAATTTTTTAAAGTGGGTATTTTTAATGTATCCAAAAATTTCTTGAATCTTTTATTAAATAAATAAAGTAAAAACATAAAATAAAACTAAAATAATGATAAAGAGAAAACAAAAGGAAAATGATATAAACCGGACCGGATCCTGGAGATTCCTACTATGGTAAAACAGGCCAAGAAACTTCAAGAAGGTTCCGAAACCAATGGCTTTCCCATGGACATCACCAACGATGCTCTATGCGAGGACCAATCTTCATCAACATATTCAACAGCCCCATCTCAGCTCAAACCCTAGTTCATCTCTTGTATTCAATCTTTGTCCCAAAACCTCAAATTGGTACGTGTGGGTTGCTTGTAGTGTTGATTACATCTTCTAGTTGATGCTACTTGGTTTACTTGAAGGAAGATAATATGTTCAGATCCTTAATCATATACAATACCCCCTCTTATCTTGAACATAAACATGATTTGTGAGTAGTTACTTTTCTTCTCGAGGACATGGGAGAAGTCTTGTTATAAGTAATCATGTGAAGTTGGTATTAATATTTTCATGATATGTATGTTGTTCTTTCTCTAGTGGTGCCATGTGAATGTCGACCACATGACACTTCACCATATTTGGACCTAGGGGCAGGCATTGAGGAGTAATAAATAGATGATGGGTTGTGAGAGTGACAGAAGCTTAAACCCTAGTTTATGAGTTATTTCGTAAGGGCCTGATTTGGATCCATATGTTTCATGCTATGATTAGATTTATTTTAATTCTTATTTCGTAGTTGCGGATGCTTGCGAGAGGGGGTAATCATACTATTGTTACTTGTTACTAGTTAGTAATTACCTTGTTACAAAACTATATGTTATCACTATTTATAACACTTGCAGAGTATCTCTTGCTGAAAATCACTTATCATTGTCTTCTGCTCCTCATTGGGTTAAACACTCTTACTTATCGGAATGATTACGATTGATCTTCTATACTTGTGGGTCATCGACACCCGCTAGTCCAGGGCACCATCACAATGTACTAGTTTGTTAGATTTCAAACAAGTACGGAATTTGAAAATCCTATTGCATGGATCATCATCTCATGGGGACTTACATTGGATGCAAATCCTCAGTAATGATTATTATTTTATCATATATTCTAGAGCTCTCTAGAATGATATTTATCAATATTACACACACACACACACACAAACACACACAGAGAGAGTATAATACTATAGTAAATTAAAAATTTCAAATTAACAAATGAAGGCATGCAATTTTATCTTTGTGATCTTTTCACATCTAGCACAATTTGAATTTGCAATGTTTAGAATTCCAACAAGTACGAAATTTGCAAATCCTATTACATGGATCATCATCTCACGGGGACTTACATTGGACTCAACTTCCTCGATAATGATAATTCTTTATCATACATTCTAGACCTCTCTACTATGATATTTAACAATACTAGACACACACACACACACACACACACACACACACACACACACACACACACACACACACACACACACACTCAGAGAGTATAATACTATAATCAATGCAAATTTGCAAATTAACAAGTGAAGGCATGAAATTTTATCTTTTTAAATCTTTTCACATCTAACACAATCTAAATTCATAATGCTTACAAAATAAAAACAAAAAAGAAATAACATAACTTTTACTATATAAATGGTTTCAATTTATTATGGACGTCACTATAAACAAATATAAGAGTTTTGTATAAATTGTACCTTCTATGTTGGTAGGATGGGTGACGTCAGGAAAGACGTGGTTGGAATAGTTTTTCTTATACAGCTTTAACAAACTGTTCGGCGGTCGTTTGGTACATGAAATAGCGAAAAAGTTTCTGAAACAATAAAGGTATGGACAATCAAAATGTCAGAGGATGGTAAATTACACCATTATTCCAACGAGAAATACCAAAAATAGTAGTAAACTTCACCTTGTACAGCGGTTCCTTCTCTTCATCCTTACTGTTGTTCTTATCAACTTCAGGCTTGTTTTATTCTACTCATCTTCAGGCTTTTCCTTGTCACCACCACTTCCCTTATCACCACCCCTGCCTTCATCTCCACCCTTCATTACTCTCAGCTTCTCAATTTCTAGCCTGACTTCATCATTCCGATACTGTGCTCTGTTCTCCTTGTGTGCTTGGCGGCTAATCTCTATCTGCAGTTCATGACTTAGTCCCATGTTCCGTTTCCAAGCATCCTCACGCAACTTCCAATTCCCGGTCTCCAGCTGACCTGCTTTCTTAGTAACTAACTAAGTTATTCTTTTGTGATCAGCACACCTTCATGCTGTTCTGATTCCCTCCGCCAACAAAAGCAACCCAACAACAACAACTCCACCAAGTAAGAAATGATGGGAGCTCTGGAAACAGAAGCACCATGAGAACTTATTATTGTACAAAGTTAGCCAATTTGAATTCCTATAATGGATCTACTGCATAACGTACATATTGTAATAACAAATATAAGTGGTAGAGAACTTTTTTAGGTTTCAAACTTCGACTACAGCAATGCTGGTGGGTTACTTCATGATGTAACATAAACTAAGGAGTTTATAATGCTGCAAGTAACATACCGGAAGCCAATTATTTCATTAATATAACCTACATTATTGTCCTGCATCATTTCAGTGTTGTAATCACTAATTTGTGAAGACAACATGAGACCAAATAGATCATGATGTCGTGCTCCTCGTGTCGGTCCTCTGCCACACTCTCATGATGACAGAGACAAATGCGCGACAGCTCCGCCGCAAGAATGTCAAGGCGCTCCGACTCATCATCGAGTTGTCGAAGCGTGAGGCAAACACAGACGTTGTGGCGAGGGCGCAGGCGGACTACCATGCGAAGAAGGAGGACCGCCCGCTTCACGGGTTGTTGGGCCTAATCTGTAGCTCGGACTTCGACTTGACGGATGACTCCACCTCTAGCTCCAACGACGACGCACCACCGCACGTCGACGCCTACATGGAGGAGGGGCATAGCCACGTCAACAACCGAAAGGGGGCGGGGTCGGAGAGGAAATGGTGATTTCCTTCGCCCCTCCCCATTTTATTTATATTTTATCTACTATTTAAGTAGTTTGTAGTATGGATTTGCACTGTCCGCCGGTGAATTATGCTTCTTTTGTTCGGCATTGAAATAATGATTAGATGAACTGTGTGTTGATCGTGTTTTACGTAGTGCATTGTATGGGTTGCATGGGTTTGAGGTTTTGAATATGAGGGATGCGGGAGTGGAAGACAACATATAAGACGTGCCTAATCAATGCTAGCGGACGTGTTTGGACGCGTCTGCAGGTCTTTGAGGTGCCGGATTTGCCAAGTCCAGCAGTAGATGCTCTTAGTCATGCATTTAGTCCAAGCTATGGCAGGGTGTGCATGTCAAGATGTGGTCACGTACACGGTCCAAAGCTAGTCAGTGGTGTTAGGTAGCATTTGCATCATGTATAGTGTTTCGTAAAGTCCAAGCGGCTAAAATGTGGTGTAGATCGACATGGAGAAAGAAGCGGGCGCAATAGTCTACGTAGCACCGATACGGCGATACAGGTATGGGGATACGGGATATAGACAATTTTCAGAAACGGCAATACGGTGATACGGCGAGTATTGATAAATAATTAATAAAATGGCATGTTATAAAGACAAAGAATAATTAAATGCATGAGATGAGATCAAAATACTGCCACAGAAGTTGCATCCATGCCACTTTTCATCAAGTCCTCGTCTCGATGACTAAATGATCACCAATTTACTAAATCCTCATGCTACTTGTAAAATACTACTCCCTCCGTCTCATAATATAAAAGCGAACGGACTACGTCATATGCTAGTATTAGAATTTGGAATATACATAACACCTGAGCATGAAAAGCTGAAAACAGTGAAGATGTTGGCTTACCCAATGATACATGCTTGATGCTTCCCAGCCCCTCAACTGAAGATTGGCCTGCAGATGTCATCGTCAATATTTCACTCGCTAAAACTAGCCGCAACATCAACAGGTCAGCAGCAAAACCATAGTTGATACAACAGAGGCAAGCACCCAGTGGCTGCATTTGCTGTTTTGACCCTTTTTGAAAACGTTAGCACGATTTGACCCTGGTTCTAGAAAAAATTCATGATCTAACCCTTTTCCTACCACCATCGTTCTTGGTGGTAGGATAACATAACATACCGCCGAGGACTATGACGGCAGGACTTGACTGTGCCGTTACAGTCGTTCGATGTTGAAAATACCCTACCGCCACAGTGTTTGGCGGTACAGTTTAGAAGGTATAAATTACGTGTGACATCTAATACTATTGAACCTCTTTGCTTGAAAGTTGGCTAGTGTTGCTTTCATTGGTCTTGGGGTCAAGCTTTTGTAATGGCATTTTTTGTTTATTTTTATTTTTCTAATAAAAAATAAACAATTTGTCAAATTAATGTTAGGATATGGATTATTGGTAAAAACATTTTTTCACTTATCTGTAACTGTTTTATTGGTAAAAACTTTTTTTACTTATATGTAACCTTATCAGTTATCCAAGTTTTTTCTTGTCGGCTTGCAGAACGTTCCAGTAGTTAAGAATCATGTGGTCTTGGAGGAAGAGAAAACCATCGGCACCAGTGCACCACCGTACCTTCCAAACACCTTGGGCAGATACTATTGGGGGAATTACCTGCGGCTAGACCCGGCAGTGCAAGACATGACCCGACTATACCAGAAGGTCCAGGCCCGGGTTGTCGAGGAAACAACTTGGACCGGCTCACTATGAGCTGGAAGCCTGCACGGAACCCGGCAAGGGAAGCAAGACCCGACTTGGAGGAAGCATGACCCGGCGGAGAAAAAACCCGACCTGAGCTGATTGGTGCGGAAGAGAATATGGGAGCCTTCATGGAGGTAGAATGTGGCCCGACATCGAGGTGGCCCAGCAGGCCAGCTTTGGACCGTTTGAATAAGACCTAAACTAATATCCGGCTTGTAATAGGAAAGAGAGTAAGAGACTAGTTGTAGTCCTATTAGGACTCTACATGTGACCACTGGAATCTGCTAAACTCTGCCAACATAATCCTAATCCCGAAGTCTGATATAGCGAATTCCGCCAAGGATTTCAGACCGATCAGCCTCATGCACAGTATTGGAAAAATTGTCTGCAAGATCATGGCAAACAGGTTGGCCCCTGAGTTGCAACACCTTATTTCCAACTGTCAGAGTGCTTTCATTAAAGGACGATCGATCTAGTACAATTTTCTTTACGTTCAGAATGTCATCAGAAGAGCCCACTGCCGCAAGCTCGATCTCCTTTTCTTGAAGTTGGACATTGCTAAAGCTTTTGACTCCATTCACTGGGGCTACCTTCTAGAGGTGCTAACTGCTTTTGGCTTTGGGCAGCATTGGCGTGACTTAATTTCTATCCTTCTTGCGTCATCTACCTCCCGGGTGATGCTGAATGGGTGTCCGGGCTCGCCTTTCACCCACATGCAAGGGCTCAGCAAAGGGGATCCGCTCTCTCCGATGCTATTCATTCTTGCCATGGAGACCCTTCATCGGCTTCTCTCTCTTGCTACGGAGGTTGCTGTCTTGTCCCCGCTTCCTGTGCCAAATGCTCGGCTCAGGACAAGTCTGTATGCGGATGACGCCGCTGTCTTCATCAACCCGGTGCAGGCAGAAATCTCTGCTCTCCAAGACATTCTCTTCCTCTTCGATGAAGCCTCTGGTCTGAAATGCAACCCTGCTAAATGCGTTGCCTACCTAGTTCACTGTAACAACATTGACTTGATTGACACCCTGCGAGATTTTGGGGGATCTATCGAATCTTTCCCTTGCAAATACCTTGGACTCCCGCTAAGTGTGCGCAAGCCGGAAGAGTTGATTTGCAACCTGTCCTCGACAAAGCTGCCACCAGGTTGGCTCCCTGGAAAGGGAAGTTGATGGATCGGTCGGGTAGGCTGATCCTGGTGAACACTGTTCTGACTGCTCTGGCAACATATCTCCTCACCATCTTTGCTCCGGATTGTAGGTTCATCAAGAAGCTGGATAATCTAAGGAGGAATTTCTTCTGGAGTGGGGATGATGAATGCCATGGGGGAAAGTGTTTAGTCAACTGGAAACGAATCTGCGCTCCTAGAGAGGTCGGAGGACTGGGGATCAAAGAACTGAAAGCCTACAGTCGCTCCCTCCGACTGCGGTGGCCTTGATTTGCCTGGACTTCTCCCAATCGCCCTTGGTGTGGATCGGAGACCCCCTGTGGCCATGACGATCTCCAGCTCTTCTCGGCCTGCACCACGATCACGCTCGGTGACGGCGCCGCCACAAAATTTTGGTCTGACCGGTGGTTGATGGGCTCCGCGGCAAAAGACTCCTTCCCTGAGCTCTACAGGTTGGTATTCAGGAAAAAAACGCTCGGTCAAAGACGCCCTGCACAATGGCAGATGGATCAGAGGCCTCCACCGAATCAACTCAACTGAGCTGCTACTCCAATTTCTCTCCCTATGGAGCCTGCTCTCCAACATTCAGCTCTCGGACCGCGCGGATGGCATACGTTGGAATCTTACGACAGACGGCCAGTACTCCGCCTCCTCCGCCGATGCAGTGCAATTCCTCGGCCGTATCCAAATTCCTGTTTTGAATCAAGTCTGGCGACTCAAGATCGAGCCCAAGGTCAGATTCTTCATTTGGCTGCTGCTGCAAAATAGGCTGTGGACTTCTGATCGGCTCAGTGCCAGGGGTTGGCCAAACCATTCAGCCTGTCCGCTATGTGATCAATCGCTGGAATGCGCCACTCACCTGTTCTTGTTGTGCCCCTTCGCCAAAGAGGTATGGATGCGCTCTGCCAGTAACTTTCAGCCTGCATCTAAAGCTGCCATATCCAAGACCTCGATTTTAGGCTGGTGGAGCAATCTGTGCCGCATGGATATGGGCAATGCGGCATATACTGCTTGGCACATTTGGAAGGCACGCAATGGATGTATTTTCCAGCAAAATATGGTCTCGGCGCTGCAGACTTCTCGATCTATTAGAGAGAGCACTAGCCTCCTTCTTGAGGCGCGAGAGATATAGAGATGTAGGCCTTATACTCCCTGTACAACCGTCAATGCCTAGCAAACGGACTCCTCGGTTTCTTCTTTTGCCCTCATTGTATTTGTAACCCTCGCCCCACTTACTTAATGAAAAGGCAGAGCCCCTGCCAATGTTCCTTAAAAAAGGACTCTACATGTAAGCATGCCCCTTCAACTTATATAACGAGGGGAAAGACACCTCAAGAGGGACAAGTCAGGACAGATAGAAAAGATTTAGACAAAATCAAAGTAGAAGCTCTCGATATTAGAGGTAGAGAAATAGCATCCTTGTAATCGAGATCATCATCATTAATAGCAATCAAGCATGATTTAAGCTTTTACCTGCATCGGTGAGGGGCCGAACCTGAGTAAAACTCGCGTCTCTCGATTCCGACCAACCCCATTCAAGCTTCCACCTAGTTGTGATGGCCTCAAGACTTAGTCCATTCACGAGGACATCTGTCGTGACAAAACTAGAAAAGTTGACGCCCACCATGAGGCTAGCGCATGGTGGTGTTGGTTCTTGGAGGGAGCTCTTCCAAATATCGAGGGATACGCGGTTTTGGTCGGATGAAGAAGGACCGGCACGAAACTATCTCGCGGGATAACCATCTGTAGCAAGCCGTCTACACTGCCAATACGATTACATCTTGGTTGGGTTCAAGAAAAAGATGATGGTGTTCCATGTGCGACGGCTGGCAATCTATTGATCTAGTCTACCTATGGCGTTCATGTGTCTTCAAAGCGTTCTGCTTGTAAAAAAAAAAAAGATACCCTGGAGCAAAAAGCATGATCTCTGCAAATCAATCGACGAGACCTTCGGCGGCACACTCGCAAGATCACGCCCAATCATCCAAAGCACGCACATTACGGAAAATAAAAAAACGGTGCTGATGGAGTTCACGTCATGGGAAAAGAATTGTTTTTTAAGAAACTTCCAATATATTCATCTTAAATTATAACAATACAAAGAACAACAGAGATAATAAAAATTACAACCATGTCCGTGAACCACCTAGTGACGACTACAAACACTGGAGCGAGCTGAAGGCGCGCCGCCGTCATCGTCCCGCTCACCAGAGTCGGGCAAACCTTGTTGTAGTGGACAGTCGAAAAGTCGTCATGTAAATGCCCAATATGACCAGCGCACCAGAGTAACAACCATCGCCGATGAAGAAAGTCGTAGATCAGAAGAATCAAACATGTAAACACCTAAACAAAGACGAATGAAAAACAGATCCAAATAGATCCACCAAAGACCACACCGACTGAATCCCGCAAAATCCGACGGAGACAAACCTCCACACGCCGTCCGACGATGCTAGACGCACCATCAAAACGGGGTTAGAACGTCCGAGACATTATTTCTACTAAGGGACGTCGCCGCCGCCACACAACCCCAACCAAGACGCTGGCTCTGACAAGAACGAGAACGGGTTCCCTCCCGCCGGTGGGGGGCCGAGGATTTGATGGTAAAAAAGATCGTCAATGTCACTTGATACGTATGAGAATATTAATGTTGAACTTTTAAAGTTAATGTGACCCCGTTGCAATGGACGGGGTTCTTCTAATGTAAACATAAGTCCTACCAAAAGAAGGGGCTGGGGGCTGAGGCGCATAGAGCCACCCAGTTAGCCCTGTCTACTGCCCTGTAAAGGATCAAGTCCCAATATATTTTTTCTCTGCTGTTGTTGCTCGTCGCTGATGTTTCCCTGTCAAAACTCTCAGATCCAGTATGATTACTCCAAAGAAAGGCCGCCACACCAGGTACTCCATCAATGAAAAGGACAATAAAAAACAGCACGTGTTATCTGCCATATCTATAATCTATAATACCTAAATAGTTGATTTCCACTATCCCAATTCTCTTGACATGCAGCCTATCCACCTCATCAGCCTTGGCACCTCAGCATTTTTCAACCAATGGTGTGATTCAACTCTATTAATATTTTTGAGATATCAAACTCTGGTGATTAACCGAAAAGGCCTCCTCCGTCTTCCATGACCAGTCGGTGTAAAACCTATTAAAGAGAAGCCCATCAGTCATCTATCCTCTCCCTCGATTCAACCGAGCCCATCGACACCTTTTTTCCCTACCGATGTGGCGCCGAGATCCCATCTCACCCCCCAGGCGGCAGGACCGCCCGCTCGGCTCCCCTCGGCGATTCTCCCCTGATCCTCAGGCTATGTTCCCCGTTTGTTGTTTCATGGTCCTCCACAGCTGCCGGTCCAAATCTATGGTTGCATGGTCTGGAGTTGTTGGCAACGGCGGCCTCAAGTACCTCGGCCTCGAGAACAACGGCATCCAGGTGCACCATGGACCATGATTTGTTGGTACGTCGCCCTTCTTCGGTACCACAGAGTCCAGTCATCAACCACAGATCGTTGGTTGGTTCATTGGTTCGGTGATGACCGATTGATTTTTTTGTTTGGTCGAACAGGCAGAGGTGATGTATCTGGGGATTATGAGCAACCTGCACGACTGCACCTCCATATGAGTAGGATGCCATGATCCTGTGTGTCCGTCATGGGTTCACGGCAATGGCAGCAAACTTCCGAGTACATCGACAGGTTCTGTACTCTGTTCTTCTGGGGTTTTTCAGTCTTCAGTATTTCCTTCTTATGAAAAAAGGTCACATTCAGCGTACACAACCGATCGAAATCATCCCTCTCGTGCCTTTCTTCCAGACGTAACACCACTGATCGAGCCAGAAGGATCCTACCGCAGTGCATGCTACACCAGTTTCTCACCTCCCCACTTACTTTTCATTATGGATTTTAATAAACACAAGTGCATATAGGAATCCAAGTAATTAGTAACGGCAATTATTAACAGGTTACATATGTTTTTGCTTCGTCACCCTCCTACATTGATCTCAAACAGTACTCCACCACTATTAAATCACTCTACTGAAACGGCTCTACAGGTCCATCGTTTCAGCTTCAGGTTCAATCGTCTCTTTAAATTGAGCCACGAGGAAGAGCCAGCCATCATGGCTGGGGAGGTGTGTATATTACCCCTGGTCATCAATTCGTAGTTAGAAACATGTATATAGTGCGATCATCATCCGATGCGCCCGCCTGCTCGAGTCGTTGTCTCTGCCACCGCCGTGCACTTTGGAATAGCTGTCTGCTCCCAGTTTTCATCCTCCCATGCTTCATCTTATCCCTAGGCTCTTATGGCTTTAAATTTGTCAGGTTACGCTCTACCTTGAAAGGTTCTCGAGGTTTTGTCAACAAGGGCCACCACTTCTTTGTTTCTTAGGTATCTTGCTATTTGCACTCGTCCCTTAATTTTCTTATTTATACTGAATGAGCACATGCATCTTTTAGTCTTCTATTATGTTAATTTAGTTGTTCGCATGAAACTCACATCTCTGAATTTTAAATTGCTACATTGGATAAGCATGAAACTTATGATTGGAGTAGATAGCATAATAAGTTGCTCCCATGCATTCATGCATGCAATATATTTCTTCTAAAAAAGTTAGATATAAACTAATTAAAACAACAACCATTTCTTCATGTAAGGCAATTTCCCTTTGTATATTCGCAAAGATGGATAGAGCTGATTTTTTTAACCATCCTTTTAGTCCTTTAGTCTCAGGTTTTGTTTCTCACTAGGCTAACTGTACAAGTTTAACCTTTGCAATAATGTTGTTTGGGTCTGTCTAGGGCACATGCACATCCAAGTAATTCAATCAAACATAAAACGAACAAAAAGAAAAAGGAAATACTTGCACGAATCTCCACATAGAATCAATAACATAGGACTTGAATGTGTAATACTTTGGGCTCATCTAGATGTGCTTCAGGAAAACCAAGTTTGTTTTTTTGCCACACGCAGGACAGTATTAAACCACACATGCAAGTATCTCATGAACTACTCTAACTTCTTCCTAGAATTAGGTGCACTGTTGTCAAAATCATTCATTTTTTATCAATAGGCTGATAAAGTTAAATTGTAGTCAAGAAGAACACTCACAATACATGATGATCCAATGCAAATAGCTGCATGAATAAAAATATCTCTTTCAGATAGTTTATATTGTGCTTATTTATTATCTTTTTTAAGAAAAAAAAATTATACCGAAGTCAGAAGGGCACAAGACACTATACCATCCAGCCACTCTCCATTTAATACGAGATCCGCCACATGGTGAAGCTACATTTGGACTTGGGTATACATTTAAATTGTAGGGACTTGGCTGTACAAATGTACATCATTTTTTAAAAGAACTTTGGAGTACCTATGTATGATTCACATGTATAGAACAATATGCATAAAAGCAAATAGAAACATGAGTAAAATTGTAGATCTTAGGTACTATACAATATTGTTTGGATGTTGGATGCGCTACAATTCCTATATGATGAGACTGGAGATCTATTGTTTGCATGTATTCTGATTTTATTCTCGATGACTTTATTACTGTAAATTCCCGCAGCAAAGCGCGGGGTATTGTATAGTTTATTTTATTAGTAGCCCCATATATCTCAATTAAATTCCTAGCCTGCGTACAGATCATCTATTGTCTAAATACATCAGGTGATATCCATTCAATCTAGTTTCTTTCAAAATAATTACTCTGATTTATAATAATTTTATACATGACTTATGTTCACTACAAAGGTGACC
The DNA here is from genome assembly GCA_021437245.1 of Aegilops speltoides. NCBI lineage: Eukaryota > Viridiplantae > Streptophyta > Magnoliopsida > Poales > Poaceae > Aegilops > Aegilops speltoides. The sequence goes on from CM038141.1 coordinate 466,255,315, forward strand.
ATCATACTGCAAATACGGAGAGCGCCCCAGCATCATCCGTATCAGCATCTGCGCATGTCGCACTGCCTGACCAACAGGCGCACAGGTCGCCGCCCTGCGATCTGGTACACATCAACATGCCGGGGCCGCGCCCGTCCGTACGAGCTTCCCAACAGACGTGCGCTAAGCCGCCGCTTCCGCGATCCGTTCTACATCAACACTCCGGGGACGTGTTCGTCCATACGAGCTGCAAAAACGGACACACGCAGGCCGCCGCCCATGCGGTCCGGTCTACATTTACACGCCGGGGCCGCGCCTGCCGCACGAACTACCGAACGGAAGCGTGCAGGCCGCCACCCTTCGGTCCGGTCTACTCCACAAATGATGGAGCAAAAAAATATCAGGTGCTATCCATCATATGTATTTTTTAGTACATGTTGATTCCTCCGAGAACAACTACTCTGCCTGCGGTATTTTTATATGTAGGACAATTATTCATTACAAAAGTGGTGTTATATCAGGAATAGCGAGATCGATCGAGCCAACATCATCATGTGCCAGTGTCTGTCCATGCCACACTGCTTGACGGACACACGCGCAAGCCGCCGCCCCCGCGCTCCGGTCTACATCTACACGCCAGGCTACACCCGTGTCCGTCCCAGCCTGCATTTGTTTAGGCCAAAACCCGTGTCCGTGTCGGCTTGCATCGTTCAGGTCGACACTCGCCGAGCCGGCTCACATTGCATCGCCTCCGATTCGACGATTTCTGGCTGCAACACCATGAAATTTCGGCCTTTGCCGCTGTCTCGAGTTGTCAGCCGGGTTGTCAATTTCCAACTCCTACGGGAGCGACTCTTACCTATCCGCGGGCGACCTCACTGGCTTATGCTGCATCACTAAACAACTAAGCTACTTCTAGACTAACAATTCATATTTATTTTACTTTCATATATGAAATAAATTGTAGCTTGAGTTAGTCTCAGGGGCAATCATTTCATCTCAATTATATTTGAGCCATAAAGGTTACCAAAGAGGACTAGTTGCCACGATGCACGGTTCAAACATAGGTACCCTGCCTTATTGTCGAAAAATTATAGGCTACCAAAGAAGACTGGTTGTCAGTCTAAACATAGGTGTCCTTTCTTATTGGGTCATCATATTATGATCAATGGAATAAAGCCGGCTTATCTGGACTCCTGATGTTTTGTAGTAGATATCCTAGGTTGAGCTTTTCCATGATTATATGGTCACTTGGTGGCTTCCAACTCATTGAGTTTACCTGCTGACATCCCTCTTAACCCGGCATATGTCATTATAATGCTTGGTTAAACATGTCTGTTAGCTTGATGCTACTCCGAAAAGGTGACCGTCTGTCTCTTGATAAGTCAATCACACTGATGCCGATCATGGCCTGTATTAAATCTGAATTTATCAAAGTTAAAACACCGGCTTAAGTCACATGATAGCTGGCTTTCAGAGAGCTAGGACAAACCTTAAAAGGCTACAAGGCCTGCTTCACAGCAGCGAATTAGATCGAGCCTCAAAAGCCGGTCTTTATGTCGTGACTCGAAAGCCAGGTTAATGTTTTAAGTTATTTTTTCTATCATAGTTATTTCTTTTATATATCTCTATCTATGCATTTTCTTTTCAGGTATCAATTTTCATATATCACTACTAGGAAAAACCATAGCAGTAGCGCGTGTTTTGTGTCCACTAGTAGCGCGGGAGGCCGCGCTACTAATAAGGCACTACAGCTATTGCTTAGCAGTAACGCGTGCCGCACGCGCTACTGCTAGGACAAATAGCTGCAGCGTTTGTTCAGTACAATGCTACTGCTAAGGTAACTACTTGCAGCGTGTTTTCTGTCCATCGCTACTAGTATTTTTTTTATTTTTTTTTGTTTTAGTGTATTTATGCGCCATCATACAAATATTGGTACAATACCAGCTGCTATGAGGTTTACATCATTATGTCCATAACAGTGTGTCAAATGAAGGTGGATTAGGTTCAAGTGGAGGCAATATGTGGTGCATGTCAAAAGTATACTACTAATCCAAACTTGATCTAGTTTGGACTAGTAGTACTTTCGATGTGCACCACATGTTGCCTCCACTTGAATCTAATCCGCCAGCACAAGCTATTTAATCATCATCATAGTCATTACCCCAACAGTATTTATTTAATCAGCACTAACACTAGCTAATAATAATCATCATAGTCATTACCACCAACACTAGCTATTTTATCATCATAGTAATAGTGTAGCACATCATCATCCTCAAACTCATTTCTAGCTAGCTAATCACTCCTGCTCCCTCTCTTAGGTAAAATAACATAAAATATGTATAGCTCTCCTCCTCGATCAAACTGGAGCATGCGGATGAACATGTCTCCTAATCGTGGGTAGCGCATCTGTTTGCTGCCCCCTAGTACTTCTCTGCGCTCCCCCATCACATATTTGGTCTACTCTTGCACTATTAAGCATCTGTCGCTAATCTTGAATGCACTAAAGTAATCTGTAGGATATCTTGGCCGTAAGCTGATAATACTCATGGTACCTTTAGTCTCGATCCCATAAGGCACAACATTCATCAGGAATCTCTGTTGAAGAACATCGTACGGTAACATACTTAGCAATGAAGTTTAGCTTCAAAAATAATGTATGGAAAAGATGCACCGATGACAAATAGTAAAAATCTTACCATCCTTCCTAAATAGATGTGACCGTAGTTCATTACGAACACTATTGGTCGCACATTTTCAGTACTAACATTTCTAAATGCAGGAAGAAAATTTGTCTTGACAGTATCAAGATCCTCAAGCCATGAAACATAATGACTGAGCTCCTCGCAGTTGAGTTCAGCCCCAGGACAGTATACGGTCCTGTCTACCAAGCGCTGGACATGTTTGCTTGCACCGAAATAAGCTGACAATACAAATTAGTTGTCAACTATTATTGAATAAACAATATCAAAGACATAAATATGGTTGAAAAACTTACAGAATGGTATAACTGGAGGCGTCTGCACATCGACCCAGATGTCGGTATTACCTTCAATATCATCTTCCGGACGAATATCAAAGGTGATAACGATATCAGACCCAAATGCATAAGTCTTGCATAGTGCTCGCCATGTTTTGCATCCAAAATAGGTGTAGTCGTCTGAATTGTATAACTTTGCATGGAAAATATAACCATGCTCGGTCTTCAAGTAAACTTTCTTTTCCTCCATACTATGACTGAAACCTATCTTATCCAATACAAAAGCTCTTGCATGGCAGGGGATACGCTAGTAGAATAGTAAAAAAATATAAGTTGAAGCAAATGAAGCAGATGTCATGCTTAATTATGAAAAAAGACTTGTCGTTGTGACTTACTGTATCCACTTCGAAGTTCTCGTCCAGCTTGATGCTGAAGCGTCTATCATCATCTAGGAAGATTCTGTCGCACAAGCCGCGCTCGTCTTCGCCGTATTTGCAAATACCGAAATCCTTTTCGTCGTCAGACATTTCCTATGTTCATAGTTAAAATATTAATTGAAAATCGATCGAAGACAACTACCAAGATACTCAACACACAAATCTGGGGCACTCAATATTTCCTACATATTCTGGCACAAGTCATGCCAAAATTCACGGAAAAATCTGGCATGACCTTTGCTAAACTAGGACATGTCGAGCGCCTGAAATTTGCCGGAACGGAAATGAATCAACACTCCGGCAAAACATAGGCCACTTGGAGGTGTAACCTGCAAACATGACCGGCCACTTGGATATTGAGCAACACAAGATATACATTTCAAAATATCTTATAGGACTCAAAGTAGCATGCATTCAATAAGCAAAAATAAATCATCTCATGCGTCAGTACACCGTCGAATATTATCACTAATACATCACGAATAGTGTCATACATATAACATCACTAATACAACTAAAACTTTAGCACACGACGGGTATCGGCGCGGGCGGTGGACACCCACAAAGAAGGCACCATCACGGGATCATAGCTCGGTGAGATCCCGGAGAACCTGCCGGTATTGGAGAACGGCTCTGTGCTCCAACGCAAACAAGTAGCGACGGACGCGCGCGTCCTCCTCATCGACACGGTGACGCACCACCTCCGCTGGAGTCCTCAAGCCTCGGATCGCCATCGCCCACGCGACCGCCACCAAAGAAGGTTCGGTCAACGACAGCTGGCTCCTCACCAACCTGCGCCCCGGTGAGGTAGCGCCCCCAGTACCACCCGGCGGAGCCAGGTCCGGACATGGCCGATCTGGTCAAGCAGCTGTCGTCCTCCGCCGACTCGACGACGAGGATGCGGGATAGGCATCGTCCACGTCGAGGCGGGAAAAATTGCTTTAACTAAAAAATAGAAACAAGTTCTTACTAACTAGTTCTATTAATTCAACTAGTTCTTACTAAAAATAAACTTACTATAAACAAAAATATTCTAGTACCTAATTAGTACCTAGTTCTTACTAACTAATTAGTACCTAGGAACTACTGCCCTAATTACCATCTAAGTAATTAACTAACTAGCACTGAAAATAGCCTAGGGTTCATACTAACTAGCACTAAATAGCTAGGGTTCATACTAAGCAGAGAAGAGGGATCGGAAGGGAGAGAGGGATCGGAAGGGAGAGTGCTTACAGAGGGCGGGAGAGAGATGGGGTCGGGGAGACGGCGGCACCGAGGCGCGGGCGAGGCGGGTCGGGGAGACGGCGGCAAGGCGGGTCGGGGAGACAGCGGCAGGCGGGTCGGGGAGACGGGGCAGGCGGGTCGGGGAGACGACGGCGCAGGCGGGTCGGGGAGACGGCAAGGGGGGTTGGGAATTGGGGAGGAAGCAGAGAGAGGAATCAGGCCGCTGGGGTTAGGTGAAAACAGCTTTAATCAGAAGCGTGGGAAGGAAAACACGCTGCTGCTAAAATCCGTAGTAGTAGCGTTGTTCGAGAAGGGCGCTACTACTATACCTAGCACGCCGGGAATGGTGTGGCAATTATAGTAGTAGCGCTTCTGTTCGCGCGCTCATGCTAAGCTGCTAACGAGAGCGCGGTTCGCGCAGACGCGCTACTGCTAAGTAGCAGTAGCGCCTCATTTTAACAAGCGCTACTGGTAACATTCTGTGTATAAGGTTTTCCCTAGTAGTGTATACGACCTGGTTATAAATAGAAAACGGTCACAAAAAATTCTGGGTCACAGAATTGACCGGGTCTTGGGACATTTAACTTGTGTTTTGTATTACAATATGACACTTCTCGATTCCTCAAACATATATTTGCCGGATTGCACTGCAATCACGGCCAAGATTTCATCCGCCCTGTTTTTTCTTCCTCCTCTTACTTTTTTACATTCTATTCTTTTAAGTTCCTCTCGTTGCAGCTCGGCATGTAAACCTTGGAGTTATAAATAAAGAAATCATGCCCTTTAAAGGGAGAGTAGCGATATGGCTCATACTGGCATTTGCTCATATTATCTGGACCGTAAGTAGCAGCATGACACTACTAGGGAAAACCCTAGTAGTAGCGCGTGTTTTGAGGCTAGCAGCAGCGCGGGTGGCCGCTCTACTAATAAGGCACTACAGCTAACTCATAGTAGTAGCGCGGCCCTCACCCGCACTACTACTGTTGACAATATCAGCAGCGCTTTTTAAGAACGCGCTACTATTACCTAGCTGTAGCGATTTCGCCATCCCTTGCTACTGCTATATCTTTCATCATTTTCCCAGTACCCCTTTCCCTTTCAGTTTCCCCTTTCCCTTTCAGTTTCCCTTTAAGATACTAGATACTAGGTACTGCTAGTAGATATCAAATTCATAAACCATTACTAGGTAGTACTCCCTTCGTTCCAAATTACTCGTCGTGGTATTAGTTCAAACCACGACGAGTAATTTGGAACGAAGGGAGTACTAGATAACAATTTCATGCATAGTCAACATGCATCCTCAAACAGTACAAGGTCATATCAACGGCCATCATCATATGTAGTTCTAGATGATATCGACGACGATCATCATATGTAGTTCTAGATGATATAGCCACACACACATATGTAGTTCTAGATGATATAGCCACACACACATATGTAGTTCTAGATGATATCGAAGACAATCATCATCCTCAAGCCTGGGCGGTTGGTGTTCCTGATAGTAATTAGGATGGCCTGTCCAATACGAAGATTCTTGCCATCGAGGAATTTCTTCCACCCAACCGAGTTTAAGTGTGTGCGACCGTCCGTGTCCACGCGGTAAGTACAGGTTGTGACGGAGCCCTTTGCAGTAAGGCGTAGTCCAGCTGAGCCTTCTTCATCAGGCTCGATACCATAACTCACAGATATGCTCTTTGCCAATTTCTGAATAAGAAAAACATATCAATTAATAAATAGCCTCGCAAATAAGTACATATGGATTATCTACACTATTAGTAGTTTCCTTAGATTCTACACTAATAAGCATGTGATCGAACTCTGCACTAAAACATATCATCGACTAGATTCCACACAACATACCATATCATTGGACTGTACACTAAGTAATTCATCGGATAATTTGCATTTGTAAGTATAACATACCATATCATGTCGATCAACCATGGTATTTGTCAAGCGGGTCACGAATGGCACCCCGACAAAGTCAGCACATGGCGGAATTATGTCCCACAGGTTGGACACCTCCTCCTCACTCAGCCTTGTTCTTTGAGCTACGATGGTTTCATGAAGTGGGTCCTCATCATCTTCGTCGAGTGGGTCCTCATTATCTTCATCATCTTATCATCTTCCACCAGGTTGAGATAAATGACAGCTAGCTTGGGTCTTTCTGCTCGGAAGGAGAAGCTGATCAACTCACCACCAGTAAGACGCATGCGAGCGACGAAATGGGCCCATCCATCTCCTCCAATCTGCGACATATTGCGTCCTTTCTCGACCTCCATAGTGTACGGCCCCCCAGGAGCCTCAAATGTCACAGTGTCTCCTGTCAGCTTGTTGAATTTCAACCTCACATTGCTTGGGACGATATGTGTAAAATAAGAAAAATGACACAATGCAGTAATGCCAACACTAAAAATAAAACAGTTATAACATTTCATCTAATTTCCTACCGCCGCATGACGAAAACTCGGTTGGAAGTAGATGCTGAACAGCTTGCCAGTTGCAAGGCCGCTGGCGCATCTTGACTTGCACAGTCGACATAGTGGTGGTGGTGGCGCCATTTTTCCTAAAGCAATATGAGCAAAGGATTAATGATCAACTAAATCAAAATGTTCTAAGTCAACTAAATCAACTAGCCTACTAAATCAACTAAATCAAAATGTTCTAAATCAACTAAATCAACTAGCTTACTAAATCAACTAAATCAAAATGTTCTAAGTCAACTAAATCAACTAGCCTACTAAATCAACTAAATCATATCAACTAAATCAAAATGTTGTTACATATGAACTAGCCTACTAAATCAACTAAATCAAAATGTTCTAAGTCAACTAAATCAACTAGCCTACTAAATCAACTAAATCAAAATGTTCTAAATCAACTAAATCAACTAGTCTAATAAATCAACTAAATCAAAATATTCTAAGTCAACTAAATCAACTAGCCTACTAAATCAACTAAATTATATCAACTAAATCAAAATGTTGCATATGAACTAGCCTACTAAATCAAAATGTAGCGGGCAGGAGGGAGAAGGAGGGGAGACTCGAGGAGGGAGAAGAGAGTAGGATGGAGGAGGAAGGCGGAGCGAGGAGGGGCCGGCCGGCGCGGCCAGTGGAGGGAGGACGGAGGAGGAAGGCGGAGCGAGGAGGGGCCGGCCAGCGGCGAGTGGAGAGGGAGGACGGAGGAGGAGGCCGGTACCGAGTCCAGCAAGGAGGAGGAGGTGACGGCGGCGCAGACGGAGGAGGGGCGACGGGGGTGGACCGGCGCGGGGGATTGAGAGGGGATCCAGTGAGTGTGTGACTGTGTGAGTGGATCGGATAGAGGAGATGGGGGTGGGAGATGAATGGCTTAGCAGTAGCGCGCTGTAGGAAAAGACGCTACTGCTAAGCTATCTAGCAGCAGCGCCTTTCACAATAAAGCGCTACTGCTATGTGTCAGCATGTAAAAATAGACTTTGTTCAATATATCAAAAATACATTGATCATCAACGATCTTTTTGTGTACAATCTAATTTATCAATATGAGTCCTCACCGGTTTAGGAACAGGTGAAGACTCATATTGCAGCCACAAATTTTACACATAGAGTTCAATGAAGACCAAGTGCTTGTCAAAGTTTGAGAGGTAACATATTTAAGGTGGTAAAAACTCTCTTCATGGAGCGAGGTGGGACTAAATTTTTATAGTAAACTTAGCAGTAGCGCTTATTTGAGAAATGCGCTGCTACTATGCTACGTAGCAGTAGCGCCCGTGGTTATAACGCGTTGCTGCTATAACTAGCCTCGCGGCGGCCTCGTGGGAATTGTAGCAGTAGCGCGTCTTTGAGCGGGCGCTACTGCTATATTTGTTTCAGCAGCGAGTTACTGCTGAGCACGCTACTGCTAATTAGCAGCAGCGCCTTATTTTAAAGCGCGCTGCTGATAAGATTCTGTGTATAGGCTTTTCCCTAGTAGTATGATGAACTATGCAGCAGCAGTTAATGTGAATGGGTGCGAGCTGGGGAAATTGGTGCCTTTGCCTGAATAAAGTGATAGTACGTATGTACGTGTGGCGCACTTGGCTCAGGGTGTGACGGCTGGAGGCACAGTCCATATGGACGTTTCATGTCTGTAACGGTAGTTGCAAAGTGTACCTGGTCCAGAATTTGGCCGGACTAAAGCTGATTATTTATTTTAGTTGGGAAAAGCTAAGGTTTAGATGCGCGTATGTTTCGATGCTGACTCGGAGTGAAATCAGAGACACTAGTAGTTGCATTTTTTTTCGAGGATACATTAGTTGGCTAACGTTGATCCTACTCGGCTAGATGATTGTATTTATCCGCCGAGTCATTTGCTTCGTAACCTTGGTCTAACAAGGCCTTATATATAGCAGTAGTAAGTTTTACATAGTCACCCTGCAAAAAAGAAGTTCTACGTACTCAACCGAACAATTTTCCAAGTACTCCCTACAATCCAACATAATTGGCATTTTGAAAAATTTAGGATAGATTAAGGAGGTGCTGAAATCTCCTTTTTGGAAGAGTATCAGGTGATACCACCCTTCACATGCTTCCGTGCTCTCAAGTTTTATAAATATTTAAATGCCTAAAAACATCTTGAATATTTTTTTGCAAATGTTCATAGGACATGTGTTTACAAATCTTAGAAGGTCCAAATCCAAATTTGAAAGACACATAGGTAAACTAAAAAGATAAATCCAAATGTGAATAGTGTCATTTTTTGACACTATTCATGTTTTACACAACTCATCCTAGCTTTGTCTTATTTGTTGCTCGACATGTATTTTGAATTTTGTCAAAGTTGTACGCACATGCCTTCTGAGCAATCACATGCGGTGATAGTTTGGTGGCAGTTGGAAGAGTAAATGTTGTGCGCTGCACACCACCGGCTATCTAACAGTATTGTAGAGGTGGTCCTACAAACTGTTGTAATACAAAGAGAAAACGAAAATACAGAGCATACTACACTAAAACACCCAGATCCTGAGACATGTTAACGCTACATATAATAAGAGCATACGGAAGTACAACCCATATTGAATTTTCGTATTATTAGTAAGTTCTCCATACTCAGCCAGTCAGCCGAACCATTTTCCGAGAACTCCCCACAATCCATATAATTGACATTTAAAAAAATTTAGGATAGATTAAGGATATTCTGAAAGCTCCTTTCTACCTTTCATTTTGGGGAGAGACTCAGGTGATCCACTCTCTGCATACTCCGGTGCTCCTAATAAGTTTGAAAAATATTTAAATGTTTAAAATATCTTGAAAAAAAATGTGTATGCTCACAGGTCATGTGTCTACAAACCTGAAATAATTCAATCCAAATTTGAAACACATATATAGAGAAACTGAAATAATAGATCAAGATGTGAATAGTGTTGAATTTTTGACACTATTCATATCTTTACCCTTTTTTGCGGTGAAAAAACACAATTCATCATAGATTTGTCTTTTTTGCTGCTCTATGTGTATTTTGAATTTGGATTTGAATTGTGTAGAAGTTATACACACAAGCCTTTTGAACATTAAAAAATCAGGAATTTTTTGGAACATTTTAAATGCGAGTTTAAAATTTTGGGAGCATATGAAGAGTAGTATCACCTGATATTTTCCTTTCGTTTTGCTGCTACTAACAGAACATGCAACCAAATTGACCGCAAAATGGGATCAAGCATGTGGATAACGGTAGAAAGCATATCCGGTGCTCAACCATTGCTCCAGGATAACATGTACTCCCTCTGTTCACTTTTATAAGACCTTGAAGACATTTCAGAAAATGTACAAAACAGCCCATTTTGAGTTGTCTGAAATGACTTACAAAAGTGAACGGAGGGAGTACTTAAAATAACATAAAAACATTCATTAACACGGCTCGTGACATCCAGTTGGAGTACATAGCAAAGTGATTTTTTTTTGCGAGGGCATAGCAAAGGGATTTAAGAGCACTAACCATCTGACATATGTGCAGTGGTAATCAGGTGGCAGTTGGACCAGTAAATGCCGTGCGCTGCACATCACCAGAATGGCACCTAGACTGTACAGAAAATACATCCATCTGTACCACCGGCTATCTAACATCAGCATACAAAATGAATGCACTGCAGAGGTGGGCCTATGAACTGTAGCAATATGACGAGAAAATAAAAATACGAACTGTAATACACTGCAGCACCCAGATCCCAAGACGTGTCAATGCTTGAGATAATGTGAGCATATGGATGTATGACCCATATTGAATTTTCGCTTTAAAGGTCCTTATTGTATTTCTGTACAATCCCTGCCCTTGAGCTACATGAATGTGTTTAAAATACTATTGTTCAAGGGCTTCCTTTCCCTGTCCCAAAATACAAGTCCGAAGTACCCGGCGTCTTGGATTTTGCTTTATATGCTTCGGTTTCGAACCTAAATTTTGGCTAATAGTTGGGTTGCTCGGCCTTGCGCGTAGCTCTTATGTTCCCGATAAATTCGTCTAAGTGTGTAATGGGAGAACCGCTGCGATAGTGCCGTCAATTTAATTGGCTGAGCACCTCAGTGGAGAACCGCTGCGGACCTGCGGTGCAATTTCCTGCAACCGATATCCATTCAACCATCAATCTTCCAAGAGTGCCGTGTGTCCGCCCCCACCAACTTTTTCGTTGCTGCCTGGAAAAGTCCCCTCGCCTCATCAGGAACATATAATTTGAATTCCACCCAGGGCCTAGATTGATCTGTCCATTGAAGCCATAACCACTTTGCTTGAAGGGCCATGTTCATCCATATCTAGTTTGGTACACCGAGTCCTCATGCCCATTTCGGCCAACAGAGCACGTCCCGGGCTGGCATGGATCCGCGGTGATGCTGCAGTATGAACTAGAAATTGCATCGACGAAGGAGTGTCTTGCATTGTGCACTATTATGAGCAGACTATATTTTTTGTGATTTCTACATGTGCTCTCATGGGTGCGTTGAGAGAACACTGAATATTGTAGCTGCATGGAGACTAAGACCATATGTGATTCATATTATATTCTTCCAGTTGCTTTTGGCCCCATAGAGAATGAAGATCATTTGTGGTTTCTAAATCCTTTGGTCTGTGTAACCTGAAGGAAAGAAATCTAGAGTGTCCTAGCTTGGCAGGTGGATGGTTGTACTTGCACTACCCCAGAGTAGAAGCCGTGGAAAGCCTCCTGCCTGACAAGATCAGCTGCTACAGACTGACTGCAGTTCAGTTCAGTTTAGTGAAGAGAATTATTTGTGTCTCTTATATTAAGAAAACAATTAATTATGTATTTGTATGGAGACAGAGTATTTGTGATTTGTATTTTCTTCAGTTGCTTTGTTGTAACCTGAAGATTTTATGGGTTGAGTGAACAAAACTGTAGCTGCATGAAGACCATTTGTGATCTCTATCCTTCAGTTGGCTTCTGTGACCTCACGGATTTGCAAACATGCATAATGGCATCGACAAGTGAGTGTTTGGGCAGCATTCAATTGTAGCAGCTGTTAGTGTCTAGTGCGTTGATGACAAGTCATGGCAATGTGGTTGTGACGGTTCAAATGACCGACGTGGTTGACATGGAGGAGCAGGCTCAGGAGGAGAATTAGCACATGAGAATGGCGTCAGGGTTTGTTGTCCTGCAGAATTCCAAGCATGGAGCATGGAGCTGGCGTACGACGAGTTCATGTCCAACACTGTATGATTAGTTTGTGAGCCATAGCATTCAGGGATGAGTTGCTCTCTGGTCGTATTGCTCGGACGAGAACTGCATCGTATGAATTGTCAGGACCTTGTTGGATTGACTTGTCATGAATCTCACTCACTAGGGCAGGAAGGAAGGGGCGAGCTTCTCCCTTGCTCAGTGTGAGCCTGTATTTTCAAGTATTCTGCGTATATTTATTAGGAAAACGACTTCATATTAAAAAATCGCATATTTAAAAAATGGTAAACGTGTAGACATAAAGAAATAAATGTTTCAAAAATGTTAATCATGTATTCCAAAAATGTTAAATATGTATATATAAAATGTTAAAGATTCATACAAAGAATCTACAATATGTATGGAAAAACGTAGACATTAAAAATATATATTTAAAAATGTTAATCTTCTATGTGAAAAATATTTAAAAAACCTGATGTATAAAAAATGTACGGTGATTATGGGAAAAGTAGACACTAAAAGATATATGCTTTTAAAAATTCTAATTATGTAATTGGAAAAAGGTAGACATGTATATAAAAAATGGTTCCAATATATGTAAATAATTTACAATGTGTATGAAAAAAGATGGACACACAAATTATAAGTTTTCAAAAATGTTATCATGTCTTTGTTAAATATTAAAATTGTTTGTAAAAATGTTCCTCGTGTGTATGAAAAATCTTCAATATGTATGTAAAAAGTTGACATCAATTTTGGAAAAACATTAGTCATATATTTGAAAAAATATTCAACGCATAAATGTTTCTGATGTATAAAAACTGTTTCATTGCTTTTTCTAAACGTATCTGCAAAATAGTCCTATCTATACGAAAAGAGAAAGAAAACCCCAATCAAAACCGATAAAAAAGAGAAAACCCAGTGCAAGAATGAAATAGTAAAACTGAGAAAGAAACAAAGTAAAACAAATAAAACCGATGAAAACCAAGAAAGAAACGAACAAAACGGAAGAAAAATAAAAAATAGGAAGAAAACTACTGAAAACAGAGAAACAAACAATAGAAAACCGAAAAATAAAGAAACATGAAAACTGAGAAAGAGCAAAAAAAACAGTGATAAAATGAAAGAAAGCAGAAAATCATGAAGAAGAAAAAATCGATGGAAAAAACAGAAAACAAAACTGGAGCAAAACCATCGAACAACTCGTTCAACGAGAAAACTAGCGACCGAACGAAAAACACAGAAAACGGGCTGGTCCAGAAACAATAGGAGAGCTGCCCACACCCTCCCTCCCATAAGCGACCCTGAATCTTATTTGACGCCAGCAGCGTCACTTAAAGGAGCTTCAACAAAGTGCCGGCCCATGTAGGTTTCTTTCATTTGTTTGCTCATTTTCTCTTCATTTTTCGTTTCGTTTTTCTTTTTCGTGACTTTTTTTTTCATTTTTTAACTTTTACTTTTACAATTTCGTGGAATTTTCAAGTTTTTTGCGAAATTTCTCAAACTAGGTAGTTGCTTGTCCGTTGTAAGGGGATATATGCCGTGCATTGGTGACGGTGTAAATTTACTGAGTTTTGTACTTGATCACCATGATTTAGATGTCATTTCATAGTAATTCATTGTGTGTAAAAAAAGGAATTTCGCTACTGATTAAATTTGCACTCGGCTTATAAAAATATTATGATTTTATTTGGTAAGACAATAAGAAGTGGGGTAGTTTAGGCCCGTCTCAACTAGTATTTACTTTCAAGAACTCCATAAGGCACATAAACTTGGAAAATTGGCGCACTATGAATATTACTAAAAATATTTTCATCCCCATACATGAACCACGTGTAAGATCTAATTCTCTATAAAAAATATGTGAAGCAATTATCCTGATACCTAGTACAGATATTCATGATCTTTTTTCTGGGTCAAATATGCGTGGTCTAAAGAAATGGGAAGCTGGTAACCCTTTCGAGTTTGGGTAAACTACCTGCTAGATGTAGAATCTGTAATTTTTAAAAATTACCTAACTTTATCAATGTATGTCGAAACGTAAAGCAATAAACATTATCAATCACTTGTGTGATACTATCTGTACCTTTATTATTGTTATATTATACTCCCTCCATCTCAAAATAAGTATCATTGATTTAGTACAAATTATTATTTATATACTACTTAAAAAGAATGCAAGCTTTCCTCTCCCATCTCGCATCTTATGTCAACTGTTTCATTTGACCTCCCGCACCCCTCCACCAGGTACGCTCTGTTTCCATCCTCACCTGTTTTCCTACCTCATACCTTCAAGTAATCATCTACCGCTAGCTCGCCTCGATCAGGTTTTCTGTCTACCCGGTTAACTTTCTGCTGTGTTTGAGGAAGGGTTGGGAGGACACGTTGAAGGCAAATAGGTTGGGGTAACTATAGTCAGTTGTAGCAAAAACATATCTGGCAGGTGGGACTGGAACAATATTTTTGAAAAGAAGAACATTTGTTCAGGAACAAATTCATTTTTAAAAACCATTTTTTTGAAAACATGGTAATTTTTTTAAGTGAATATTTTTTAAAATATCCAAAATTTTCTTGAATCTTTTATTAAATAAATGAAAGAAAAACGAAAAATAAACCAAAACAAGGATAAAGAGAAAACAAAAACATGAAATAAATGGGACCGGATCCTGGAGGTTCTTAACCCGGTAAAATAGACAAGGAAACTTCCAGAAGGTTCCAAAACAGATGGCTTTTCCCCAATAATACATCATCATATGGACTGGCCTAAAGAGGAGTCCCCTCTTTGCATTTCCTGTCTCAAAAAAGAAGAAAGAAAGAAAGGGGAACGCACGTACACACGTGTCCGTGTCTCTCTCGATCGTGGTGTGTTTGGAGTCAGGGACTCGGTGTAACGAGGAGAAAGAAACAGAGAAAATTGAGAACAATATTTTGAAAAGTTTAGAATAAATTTATAAAAACACAAACATTTTTTAGGAAAAAAATATTTTTTTGAATTTTCTTTTATTTTTTAAAAAAGTGATAATTTTTTGAAAGTGAATATTTTTTAATGTATCCAAAAGTTTCTTGAATCTTTTATTAAATAAATAAAATAAAAAAAATAAAAATAAAAGAATGATAAAGAGAAAACGAAAGGAAAATGATATAAACCGGAACGGATCCTGGAGATTCCTACCACAGTAAAACATGCCAGGAAACTTCCAGAAGGTTCCAAAACCGATGGCTTTCACATGAATTTCACCAATGATGCTCTGATTGTGGGAGGACCAATCTTCATTAACATCTTCAACAACCCCATCTCAGCTCAAACCCTAGTTCATCTCTTATATTCAATCTTTGTTCCGAAACCTCAGATTGATACATGTGGGTTGCTAGTAGTGTTGATTACATCTTGTAGTTTATACTAGTTTGTTTACTTGATGGAAGATAATATGTTCAGACCCTTAATCATATATAATACCCCTCTTATCTTGAACATGAACATGATTTGTGAGTAGTTACTTTGTTCTCGACTACATGGGAGGAGTCTTGTTATACGTAATCATGTGAAGTTGGTATTCGTTCAATATTTTCATGATATGTATGTTGTTCTTTCTCTAGTGGTGTCGTGTGAACGTCGACTACATGACACTTCACCATATTTTGGACCTAGGGGAGTCATTGAGGAGTAATAAATAGATGATGGATTGTGAGAGTGACAGAAGATTAAACCCTAGTTTATGAGTTATTCCGGAAGAGCTTGATTTGGATCCATATATTTCATGCTATGATTAGATTTATCTTAATTTTTCTTTCGTAGTTGTGGATACTTGCGAGAGGGGGTAATCATAGGAGGGTTGCTTGCTCAATTAAGAACGACGCTCTAGCACTAGTCCACCCACATATTAAAGTAGCAAAGTAGTGAAGGGAAACAACTAAACATGTTGAACGTGACTAGACGAGAATTCCCATGTGTCCTCAAGAACGCTATACTAATTATAAAAAGTACATCCAATTTGTCCTTTTCTAGAAAAAGGATTGAGACACCTTGCCGCACTCTTGTTACTATTGTTACTTGTTACTAGTTACGAATGTGGCCCGACATCGAGGTGGCCCAGCAGGCCAGCTTTGGACCGTTTGAATAAGACCTAAACTAATATCCGGCTTGTAATAGGAAAGAGAGTAAGAGACTAGTTGTAGTCCTATTAGGACTCTACATGTGACCACTGGAATCTGCTAAACTCTGCCAACATAATACTAATCCTGAAGTCTGATATAGCGAATTCCGCCAAGGATTTCAGACCGATCAGGCTCATGCACAGTATTGCAAAAATTGTCTGCAAGATCATGGCAAACAGATTGGCCCCTGAGTTGCAACACCTTATTTCCAACTGTCAGAGTGCTTTCATTAAAGGACGATCGATCCAGGACAATTTTCTTTACGTTCAGAATGTCATCAGAAGAGCCCACTGCCGCAAGCTCGATCTCCTTTTCTTGAAGTTGGACATTGCTAAAGCTTTTGACTCCATTCACTGGGGCTACCTTCTAGAGGTGCTAACTGCTTTCGGCTTTGGGCAGCGTTGGCGAGACTTAATTTCTATCCTTCTTGCGTCATCTACCTCCCGGGTGATGCTGAATGGGTGTCCGGGCTCGCCTTTCACCCACATGCAAGGGCTCAGCAAAGGGGATCCGCTCTCTCCGATGCTGTTCATTCTTGCCATGGAGCCCCTTCATCGGCTTCTCTCTCTTACGGAGGTTGCTGTCTTGTCCCCGCTTCGTGCCAAATGCTCGGCTCAGACAAGTCAGATCACGGATGACGCCGCTGTCTTCATCAACCCGTGCGGCAGAAATCTCGCTCTCCAAGACATTCTCTTCCTCTTCGGTGAAGCCTCGGTCTGAAATGCAACCTCGCTAAATGCGTTGCCTACCCAGTTCATCAGAACAACATTGACTTGATTGACACCCTGCGAGATTTTGGGGGATCTATCGAATCTTTCCCTTGCAAATACCTTGGACTCCCGCTAAGTGTGCGCAAGCCGCGAAGAGTTGATTTGCAACCTGTCCTCAACAAAGCTGCCACCAGGTTGGCTCCCTGGAAAGGGAAGTTGATGGATCGGTCCTGTGTTTTGAATTTCGGCCCAAAAAACAGATTTCGGCCGAATTTCGGCCATCTCGGCCTGGGGCGAAATCTCTCTTTCGCCGAAATAGATCAAAGTTGGCAAATTTTGGTCAAATTTTAGTCAAACTTCAGTCAAATTTTGGTCAAATTCCGGCTGAAATTTTTGAAAATGGCCGAAATTCGGCCATCTCGGCCAGGGGCGAAAAAATTCTCAAACCGAAAACCAAAACGCTGGATCGGTCGGGTAGGCTGATCCTGGTGAACACTATTCTGACTGCTCTGGCAACATATCTCCTCACCATCTTTGCTCCGGATTGTTGGTTCATCAAGAAGCTGGATAAGCTAAAGAGGAATTTCTTCTGGAGTGGGGATGATGAATGCCATGGGGGAAAGTGTTTAGTCAACTGGAAACGAATCTGCGCTCCTAGAGAGGTCGGAGGACTGGGGATCAAAGAACTGAAAGCCTACAGTCGCTCCCTCCGACTGCGGTGGCCTTGATTTGCCTGGACTTCTCCCAATCGCCCTTGGTGTGGATCGGAGACCCCCTGTGGCCATGACGATCTCCAGCTCTTCTCGGCCTGCACCACGATCACGCTGGGTGACGGCGCCGCCACAAAATTTTGGTCTGACCGGTGGTTGATGGGCTCCGCGGCAAAAGACTCCTTCCTTGAGCTCTACAGGTTGGCATTCAGGAAAAAACGCTCGGTCAAAGACGCCCTGCACAATGGCAGATGGATCAGAGGCCTCCACCGAATCAACTCAACTGAGCTGCTACTCCAATTTCTCTCCCTATGGAACCTGCTCTCCAACATTCAGCTCTCGGACCGCGCGGATGGCATACGTTGGAATCTTACGGCAGACGGCCAGTACTCCGCCTCCTCCGCCTATGCAGTGCAATTCCTCGGCCGTATCCAAATTCCGTTGAGAATCAAGTCTGGCGACTCAAGATCGAGCCCAAGGTCGATTCTTCATTTGGCTGCTGCTGCAAAATAGGCTGTGGACTTCGATCGGCTCGGTGCCGGGGTTGGCCAAACCATTCAGCCTGTCCGCTATGTGATCAATCGCTGGAATGCGCCACTCACTGTTCTTGTTGTGCCCTTCGCCAAAGAGGTATGGATGCGCTCGCCAAGAACTTTCAGCCTGCATCTAAAGCTGCCATATCCAAGACCTCGATTTTAGGCTGGTGGAGCAATCTGTGCCGCATGGATATGGGCAATGCGGCATATACTGCTTGGCACATTTGGAAGGCACGCAATGGATGTATTTTCCAGCAAAATACCGTCTCGGCAGGCACATTGGCACATTTGGAAGGCACGATATGGGCAATGCTGTTAGAAGGGAGAGAGAGGGATTGTTGCGGAATATGATGGATGTATTATTGAGCCTCGAGGGCGAGTATATATTGAGTACAAGACTTGGAGGGCAAGACGCCTCTCCTAGAGATAAGGTAGGAATCCTAAACTACCAAATACATGTAACCCAAATATATCTCTAACATCCCCCCGCAGTCGTAGCGGTAGCGTTGCGAACAACATGAGCGCCGCGACGGTCGACCGAGAGAATAGCAGTCGACGGACTGACATCCCCGCAGTCCTAGCGGGAACGTCGTGGACGGTGTCGCGTCGCGGACGCATTGACTGTAGAGGAAGCCGACGAGTTGCTCAAGCGGATGATAGCCCTTTGTGCCGATGTCGATGTAGCCGAGAGCGTAGGATGGTGTAGCCGTGGTCGAGGTAGCCGTGCGAAGAATGCCGTGGTCGATGTCGAGTCGAGGTGGCCGGTGTCGAGGAGGTCGCCGTGGAGCCGCTGGCGCAAGGGGGCGCCGAGTTAGCATGGGCGCAAGGGTGTCGAAGTAGTGGTGCGCCGGGAAGAAGATGTTGTTGACGACGCGTCGCGACGGGTTTGCCAAGCCCGGGGACACATCGTGGACGAAGGCACGCACCGATGTTGCCAGCACCGGGCATGTGTAGACGGACGAAGACGAAGTTGACGAAGCGCCGACCAGGCTTGCCAGGCCCGGGGACACGTCGTGGATGAAGGCATGCATCGGTGTTGCCAGCACCGGGCATGCGTAGATGAGGGACCTGCACGAGCTGTACGCCATGTCGGAGAAGTCGGAGGGGCCAGCAGAGAAGAACTCGACGACAATTGCGGCGTCTATCGGCGCAAGGCCGATGTCACCAACGGTGGTCGGAGTAGACGAAGTGGTCGGGGTAGATGACGGCGACGCTGGCGACGGGCTGGTGCTTGGACGAAGACGAAGGGGGTGGACGGGCGGCTGCGGCGGCTACGAAGGTAGCGGCGGCGGCGACCAAAGAAGAGCAACCGCGACGGCCTGACGGCGGCGGCGGCGGCTAGGTTAGGAGTGCGGCGGCGGTGCTCGAAGTAGGCGAAGAACCCTGACAGCGTGACGAAGACCGGCGCGGACGGTGGCATTCCCTCGCCAAGGGAGACGGCGCGGCGCATACCACGGGAGGTCGACGCGCGGTGACGGCGGCGTGGACCGCGGGCCGCGGCGCTTACGGCCCGGCGGGCGCGCAGCGGCGGCAGCGGGCCGGGTGACGGCGGGAAGACCTCGGGGCGGCGGCGGGGACCGCGTTCCGCAGTGCTACAGCTCGAAGAGGCGGTGTAGCGGAGGCTCGCAGGTCAGGGCAGCCGCGCGAAGAACCACTAGCCGAGGGCGATGGCCCGTCGGGGAGGCGGCGTGGACCGCGTGCCACGACGTGATAACCCTAAGGGGTGACACGGAGGCGGCGGCGGCTACAGGGGTAGCCGGTGGGAGGATCTCGGGGCGGCAGCGTGGACCACGTTCCGCGACGCGACCGCCCGTAGGGGCGTCGGCGGTAGCGGCGCGTGAGTCGGGGCAGCCGACGGGAAGACCTCGGGCGGCAACGCAGCGGTCCGTAGGGACGACGCGATGGCAACCTGTGGCTCGATCGGCGGTAGGCGCGTGCTCGGGGACGTGCTTGGCGAAGACAGGCGCGTGATCGGTTGATCAGACCGACGGCGCCGCTGTATGCGCCATGGCGGGGACGACGCGCAGATCGGAGTCGATGGCGACGTTGTCGGTGATGTCCCGGGCGATGACGACGAAGACAGACCGGCGATGGAGACCGCGCGGACGAGCGGCCGGCAGCGACGCACGAAGGCGTCCCTTGGGCGGCGCGTCCAGCCTTGCCGCGCGGTTGATGACGAAGCAGCCGGTGAAATCGACGCCGATGTTGGAGTAGAGGCGCGGGGGTCGACGGCGGCGGCGGGCGACGCAAACCGGATCACATAGACCGGAAAACCAAAAAGTAGACGCCGATCAAAGTGACCGACGAGAGAGAGAAAACCCGGATCAAAGGATCGGGAAAAGGACTCTCTAGGGCAGCCGGTCGACACGACCGGCGGACGAACCCTAGGTACGGGCAGCGCGGCCCCCGGCAGCGGTCATGGAGGCTGACCGCCCCGGGGGCGGCGCGTGGGTGCGAAAGCGGTGGCGGCTAGGGTTTGGATCGTGATTAGGCTGATACCATGTTAGAAGGGAGAGAGAGGGATTGTTGCGGAATATGATGGATGTATTATTGAGCCTCGAGGGCGAGTATATATTGAGTACAAGACTTGGAGGGCAAGACGCCTCTCCTAGAGATAAGGTAGGAATCCTAAACTACCAAATACATGTAACCCAAATATATCTCTAACAAATGCAATGGACTTCTCGATCTATTAGAGAGAGCACTAGCCTCCTTCTGGAGGCGCGAGAGATATAGAGATGTAGGCCTTATACTCCCTGTACAACCGTCAATGCCTAGCAAACGGACTCCCCGGTTTCTTCTGTTGCCCTCATTGTATTTGTAACCCTCGCCCCCTTACTTAATGAAAAGGCAGAGCCCCTGCCAATGTTCCTAAAAAAAGGACTCTACATGTAAGCATGCCCCTTCAACTTATATAACGAGGGGAAAGACACCTCAAGAGGGACAAGTCAGGACACATAGAAAAGATTTAGACAAAATCAAAGCAGAAGCTCTTGAGATTAGAGGTAGAGAAATAGCATCCTTGTAATCAATCATCATCATTAATAGCAATCAAGCAGGATTTAAGCTTTTACCTGCATCGGTGAGGGGCCGAACCTGAGTAAAACTCGCGTCTCTCGATTCCGACCAACCCCATTCAAGCTTCCACCTAGTTGTGATGGCCTCAAGACTTAGTCCATTCACGAGGACATCTGTCGTGACAAAACTAGAAAAGTTGACACCCACCATGAGGCTAGCGCATGGTGGTGTTGGTTCTTGGAGGGAGCTCTTCCAAATATCGAGGGATACACGGTTTTGGTCGGATGAAGAAGAACCGGCACGAAACTATCTCGCGGGATAAAGCAAGCCGTCTACACTGCCAATACGATTACATCTTGGTTGGGTTCAAGAAAAAGATGATGGTGTTCCAGTGCGACGGCTGGCAATCTATTGATTTAGTCTACCTATGGCGTTCATGTGTACTCAAAGCGTTCTGCTTGTAAAAAAAAGATATCCTGGAGCAAAAAGCAGGATCTCTGCAAATCAATCGACGAGACCTTCGGCGGCACACGCGCAAGATCACGCCCAATCATCCAAAGCACGCACATTACGGAAAACAAAAAAACGGTGCTGATGGAGTTCACGTCATGGGAAAAAAATTGTTTTTTGAGAAACTTCCAATATATTCATCTTAAATTATAACAATACAAAGAACAACAGAGATAATAAAAATTACAACCATGTCCGTGAACCACCTAGTGACGACTACAAACACTGGAGCGAGCTGAAGGCGCGCCGCCGTCATCGTCCCGCTCATCAGAGTCGGGCAAACCTTGTTGTAGTGGACAGTCGAAAAGTCGTCATGTAAATGCCCAATATGACCAGCGCACCAGAGTAACAACCATCGCCGATGAAGAAAATCGTAGATCAGAAGAATCAAACCTGTAAACACCTAAACAAAGACGAATGAAAAACAGATCAAAATAGATCCACCGAAGACCACACCGACCGAATCCCGCAAAATCCGACGGAGACAAACCTCCACACGCTCTCCGACGATGCTAGACGCACCATCAAAACGGGGTTAGAACGTCGGAGACATTATTTCTACTAAGGGACGTCGCCGCCGCCACACAACCCCAACCAAGACGCTGGCTCTGACAAAAACGAGAACGGGTTTCCTCCGGCCGGTGGGGGGCCGAGATCCTCCGCACCTCCATGGGCTAGAGGCCATCGAAGATGGAACGGACGGTCGACGGGAGGACAAGAACTTTTGTTATTGAGGAGGAAAAAGATCTCTAAGGATACGTGAAAAAAAATGCTAATGGAGTTCGGCTCGCACACGGAGCCTCGAGTCACAAGCGTCAACCGGATCAGGCATACAAAAATTGATCAGGTGCGTTTCTGCGACGGCAGGCATTAAACTGACTCACAAGTACTAATTGAGTCAGTCAGACTCAAAAGTACTAATGGAAAAAGCCAAAACTACTATACTACTCCTACTTTGCAGCTGGGAAATACCTCCCTTATCTCTACTCTTAACGAATCACTTGGTAGTCTCGCTTTTAGGTTTTTTTTGTCTCATCTTTCGTGATTTTTTTTTACCTCCTCCCACCTTCGCTGGTTTTTTCGTAGATTTTTTTTCGTCCCCTCCCCCACTTCATTTCATTGGTTTATTTTCGCGTCACCCTCTCACACAACAAAAAAATCTGAACAGATCAGAATTTTTCATACTGGCGCAAATTATTTAGTAATGTAGAATCAATCACGAACAATCTCTAAAGATCAAATCTAAATTAAACAACCTTACCTTAAATCACTCAATCACATTAATTACAAAACAAATATTTGATTTTCAAAAAAATCGCTCAATCACATTAACCTTACCTTAACTCACGGATGGTAATCAATCTCCAAATAAAGGAAACAATGCATCGAGGGAGCAGTAAATAAACTCCCTTTCTTATGACATGTATATGATCTTCCCTTCGCTCTCCGTTGTCGAGCGTTCTTGATTCTCGAGGCCGATGCCTGGGCTGCGTCACTAGGTCGTGACGGTACCGGAAGACGAGGACGGCGAGGCCGGGTGCCACGGCACCGCGTTGGTCGCGGCCGGTGAAGGCGGTGAAGAAGGGCGGCTTCCCTGGCCGTGGTCGTGGCCCTGGAAGTTGGTGCGGTGGAAGCGGCACTTGAAGGACCCGGCGTGGGTAGACGGCGCGCAGACGCACTTGGAAGCGGGCCCGTAGCCCGCGCCGGACGGCGCCGACGCCGACCCGGGCCACCTCCTCTGCGTATTCTTGGAACTGTGGCTGACCGATTTACATGAAATTAATTCCCTCAGTTGTAGTGGCAAATATAATACACACAATCCATATTGTTATGCACTAGCGCGTGTGTATTTGAAATAGATGGGTTATGGTCCCGTATCCAATAAGATGGATATATGTGTTTGTGTGTGTGTGTGAGAAAGAGGGGGGGGGGGGAGTGATGAAGAGGGAGGGAGAGAGTGTGTGTGAGAGGATTTGATGGTAAAACAAAATCGTCAATGTTATTTAATATGTATGAGAATATTAATATTGAACTTTTAAAATTAATGTGGCCCTATTGCAATGCACGGGCGTTCTTCTAATGTAAACATAAGTCCTACCAAAAGAAGGGGCTGGGGGCTGAGGCGCACAGAGCCACTCAGTTAGCCCTGTCTACTGCCCTGTAAAGGATCAAGTCCCAATATATTTTTTCTCTGCTGTTGTTGCTCGTCGCTGATGTTTCCCTGTCAAAACTCTCAGATCCAGTATGATTACTCCAAAGAAAGGCCGCCACACCAGGTACTCCATCAATGAAAAGGACAATAAAAAAACAGCACGTGTTATCTGCCGTATCTATCATACTACCTCCGTCTCGGTGTATAAGTCATTTGCGTAGTTCTAGGTCATCGATTTGAGGAATTAAATATGTGCTATATGTCATGAAAAATATATCACTAAATTTCTACACGGATATAGTTTCTAAATATATATTTTTTGTCACATATAATACATATTTAGATAGTTAAATTGTCGACCTAGAACTACGCGAATGACTTATACACCGGGACGGAGGGAGTACCTAAATAGTTGATCCCGCCTTGCCACCTCAGCATTTTTCAACCAATGGTGTGATTCAACTCTATTAATATTTTTGAGATATCAAACTCTGCTGATTAACCGAACAAGGCCTCCTTCGTCTTCCATTACCAGTCGGTGTAAAAGCTATTAAAGAGAAGCCCATCAGTCATCTATCCTCTCCCTCGATTCAACCGAGCCCATCGACCCCTTTTTTCCCTACCGGTGTGGCGCCGAGATCCCATCTCACCCCCCAGGCGGCAGGACCGCCCGCTCGGCTCCCCTCGGCGATTCTCCCCTGATCCTCAGGCTATGTTCCCCTTCTCAGTACCAGGCGAGCACCAAGCCAGGCCCTGCCACGGGGGTGCCCGCGTCTGTTGTTTCATGGTCCTCCTCAGCTGCCGGTCCAAATCTATGGTGCCGTGGTCTGGAGTTGTTGGCAACGGCGGCCTCAGCCGTGGGCTGGACACGAGTGGTGGATCCTCAACCTTGGAGTGGACGCCACGCCGGGAAGGACCTCGGTTGACAACGAAACTTGTAGGCACCTGCTCGCGTGGTTCAAGCCTGGAGGCGGCGACAGAGCAGGAGCCAGGAGGTACGGCCTAGCAGGGTCGGTGCGGCGGCGGTGCACGGTGAAGAACCTGCGGCCGCTCTCCTTCGAGGATCTGGCGATGACGAGCATGGACTCCTTCACCCTGTACGAGCAGCCCGTCACAAATCCACCTCCAAGTTCCTCGATGAGGTCCCATCTACAGGGACTGCGTTACGGCGGCCTCCACCCGGGCCTCGCCCCGTAGCAGGTCGTCCTCAAGTACCTCGGCCTCGAGAACAACGGCATCCAGGTGCACCATGGACCATGATTTGTTGGTACGTCGCCCTTCTTCGGTACCACAGAGTCCAGTCATCAACCACAGATCGTTGGTTGGTTCATTGGTTCGGTGATGACCGATTGATTTTTTTTGTTTGGTCGAACAGGCAGAGGTGATGTATCTGGGGATTATGAGCAACCTGCACGACTGCACCTCCATATGAGTAGGATGCCCTGATCCTGTGTGTCCGTCATGGGTTCACGGCAATGGCGGCAAACTTCCGATTCCGAGTACATCGACAGGTTCTGTACTATGTTCTTCTGGGGTTTTTCAGTCTTCAGTATTTCCTTCTTATGAAAAAAAGGTCACATTCAGCGTACACAACCGATCGAAATCATCCCTCTCGGGCCTTTCTTCCAGACGTAACACCACTGATCGAGCCAGAAGGATCCTACCACAGTGCATGCTACACCAGTTTCTCACCTCCCCACTTACTTTTCATTATGGATTTTAATAAACACAAGTGCATATAGGAATCCAAGTAATTAGTAACGACAATTATTAACAGGTTACATATGTTTTTGCTTCGTCACCCTCCTACATTGATCTCAAACAGTACTCCACCACTATTAAATCACTCTACTGAAACGGCTCTACAGGTCCATCGTTTCAGCTTCAGGTTCAATCGTCTCTTTAAATTGAGCCACGAGGAAGAGACAGCCATCATGGCTGGGGAGGTGTGTATATTACCCCTGGTCATCAATTCGTAGTTAGAAACATGTATATAGTGCGATCATCATCCGATGCGCCCGCCTGCTAGAGTCGTTGTCTCTGCCACCGCCGTGCACTCTGGAATAGCTGTCTGCTCCCAGTTTTCATCCTCCCATGCTTCATCTTATCCCTAGGCTCTTATGGCTTGAAATTTGTCAGGTTACGCTCTTCCTTGAAAGGTTCTCGAGGTTTTGTCAACAAGGGCCACCACTTCTTTGTTTCTTAGGTATCTTGCTATTTGCACTCATCCCTTAATTATCTTATTTATACTGGATGAGCACATGCATCTTTTAGTCTTCTATTTTGTTAATTTAGTTGTTCGCATGAAACTCACATCTCTGAATTTTAAATTGCTACATTGGATAAGCATGAAACTTATGATTGGAGTAGATAGCATAATAAGTTGCTCCCATGCATTCATGCATGCAATGTATTTCTTTTTAAAAAGTTAGATATAAACTAAAACAACAATCATTTCTTCATGTAAGGCAATTTCCCTTTGTATATTCTCAAAGATGGATAGAGCTGATTTTTTTAGCCATCCTTGTAGTCCTATAGTCTCGGGTTTTGTTTCTCACTAGGCTAAATGTACAAGTTTAACCTTTGCAATAATGTTGTTTGGGTCTGTCTAGGGCACATGCACATCCAAGTAATTCAATCAAACATAAAACAAACAAAAAGAAAAAGAAAATACTTGCATGAATCTCCACATAGAATCAATAACATAGGACTTGGATGTGTAATACTTTGGGCTCATCTAGATGTGCTTCAGGAAAACCAAGTTTGTTTTTTTGCCACATGCAGGACAGTGTTAAACCACACATGCAAGTATCTCATGAACTACTCTAACTTCTTCCTAGAATTAGGTGCACTGTTGCCAAAATCATTCATTTTTTTCAATAGGCTGATAAAGTTAAATTGTAGTCAAGAAGAACACTCACAATACATGATGATCCAATGCAAATAGCTGCATGAATAAAAATATCTCTTTCAGATAGTTTATATTGTGCTTATTTATTATCTTTTTTAAGAAAAAAATTATACCGAAGTCAGAAGGACACAAGGCACTATACCATCCAGCCACTCTCCATTTAATACGAGATCCGCCACATGGTGAAGCTACATTTGGACTTGGGTACACATTTAAATTGTAGGGACTTGGCTGTACAAATGTACATCATTTTTTAAAAGAACTTTGGAGTACCTATGTATGATTCACATGTATAGAACAATATGCATAAAAGCAAATAGAAACATGAGTTAAATTGTAAATCTTAGGTACTATACAATATTGTTTGGATGTTGGATGCGCTACAATTCCTATATGATGAGACTGGAGATCTATTGTTTGCATGAATTCTGATTTTATTCTCGATGGCTTTATTACTGTAAATTCCCGCAGCAAAGCGCGGGGTATTGTCTAGTTTATTTTATTAGTAGCCCCATATATCTCAATTAAATTCCTAGCCTGCGTACAGATCATCTATTGTCTAAATACATCAGGTGATATCCATTCAATCTATTTTATTAGCACATATTAATTTCTTTCAAAATAATTACTCTGATTTATAATATTTTTATACATGACTTATGTTCACTACAAAGGTGACCATCATACCGCAAATACGGAGAGCGCCCCAGCATCATCCGTATCAGCATCTGCTCATGTCGCACTGCCAGACCAACAGGCGCACAGGTCGCCGCCCTGCGATCTGGTACACATCAACATGCCGGGGCCGCGCCCGCCTGTATGAGCTTCCCAACAGACATGCGCAAGCCGCCGCTTCCGCGGTCCGTTCTACATCAACACTCCGGGGCCGCGTTCGCCCGTACGAGCTGCAAAAACCGACACACGCAGGCCGCCGCCCATGCGGTCCGGTCTACATTAACACATCGGGGCCGCGCCTCCCCGCACGAACTACCAAATGGACGCGTGCAGGCCGCCACCCTTGCGGTCCGGTCTACTCCACAAATGATGGAGCAAAAAAATATTAGGTGCTATTCATCCTATGTATTCTTCAGTACATGTTGATTCCTCCGAGAACAACTACTCTTCATGCGGTATTTTTATATGTAGGACAATTATTCATTACAAAAGTGGTGTTATATCAGGAATAGCAAGATCGAGCCAACATCATCATGCGCCAGTGTCTGTCCATGCCACACTGCTTGATGGACACACGCGCAAGCCGCTGCCCCCGCGGTCCGGTCTACATCTACACGCCAGGCTACACCCTGTCCGTCCCAGCTTGCATTGTTCAGGCCAAAACCCGCATCCGTGTCGGCTTGCATCGTTCAGGTCGATACTTGCCGAGCCGGCTCACACTGCATCGCCTCCGATTCGACGATTTCTGGCTGCAATGCCATGAAATTTCGGCCTTCGCCGTTGTCTCGAGTTGTCAGCCGGGTTGTCAATTTCTGACTCCTACGGGAGCGACTCTTACCTATCCGCGGGCAACCTCACTGGCTTATGCTGCATCACTAAACAACTAAGCTACTTCCAGACTAACAATTCATATTTATTTTGCTTTCATATATAAAATAAATTGTAGCTTGAGTTAGTATCAAGGGGCAATCATTTCATCTCAATTATATTTGAGCCATAAAGGTTACCAAAGAGGACTAGTTGCCACGATGCACGGTTCAAACATAGGTACCCTGTCTTATTGTCGAAAAATTATAGGCTACCAAAGAAGACTGGTTGCCATGATCCACAGTCTAAACATAGGTGTCCTGTCTTATTGGCTCATCATATTATGATCAATTGAATAAAGCCGGCTTATCTGGACTCCTGACGTTTTGTAGTAGATATCCTAGGTTGAGCTTTTCCATGATCATATGGTCACTTGGTGGCTTCCAACTCATTGAGTTTACCTGCTGACATCCCTCTTAACCCGGCATATGTCATTATAATGCTTGGTTAAACATGTCTATTAGCTTGATGCTACTCCGAAAAGGTGACCCGGCTGTCTCTTGATAAGTCAATCACACTGATGCCTATCATGGCCTGTATTAAATCTGAATTTATCAAAGTTAAAACACCGGCTTAAGTCACGTGATAGCTGGCTTTCAGAGAGCTAGGACAAACCTTAAAAGGCTACAAGGCCTGCTTCACAGCAGCGAATCAGATCGAGCCTCGAAAGCCGGTCTTTATGTCGTGACTCGAAAGCTGGGTTAATGTTTTAAGTTATTTTTTCTATCATAGTTATTTCTTTTATATATCTCTATCTATGCATTTTCTTTTCAGGTATCAATTTTCATATATACGACCTGGTTATAAATGAAAAACGGTCACAAAAAATTCCAGGTCACAGAATTGACCGGGTCTTGGGACATTTAACTTGTGTTTTGTATTGCAATATGACACTTCTGGATTTCTCAAACATATATTTGCCGGGTTGCACTGCAATCACGGCCAAGATTTCATCCGCCCTGTTTTTTCTTCCTCCTCTTACTTTTTTACATTCTATTCTTTTAAGTTCCTCTCGTTGCAGCTCGGCATGTAAACCTTGGAGTTATAAATAAAGAAATCATGCCCTTTAAAGGGAGAGCAGCGATATGGCTCATACTGGCATTTGCTCAGAGTATCTAGACCGTAAGTAGCAGCATGATGAACCATGCAGCAGCAGTTAATGTGAATGGGTGCGAGCTGGGGAAATTGGTGCCTTTGCCTGAATACAGTGATAGTACGTATGTACGAGTGGCACACTTGGCTCAGGGTGTGACGGCTGGAGGCACGGTCCATATGGACATTTCGCGTCTGTAACGGTAGTTGCAAAGTGTACCTGGTCCAGAATTTGGCCGGACTAAAGCTGATTATTTATTTTAGTTGGGAAAAGCTAAGGTTTAGCTGTGCGTATGTTTCGGTGCGGACTTGGAGTGAAATCAGAGACACTAGTAGTTGCCTTTTTCGAGGATACATTAGTTGTCTAACGTTGATCCTACTTGGCTAGATGATTGTATTTATCCGCCGAGTCATTTGCTTCGTAACCTTGGTCTAACGAGGCCTTATATATAGCAGTAGTAAGTTTTACATAGTCACCCTGCAAAAAAGAAGTTCTACGTACTCAACCGAACAATTTTCCAAGTACTCCCTACAATCCAACATAATTGGCATTTTGAAAAATTTAGGATAGATTAAGGAGGTGCTGAAATCTCCTTTCTGCCCTTTTGTTTTGGAAGAGTATCAGGTGATACCACCCTTCACATGCTTCCGTGCTCTCAAGTTTTATAAATATTTAAATGCTTAAAAACATCTTGAATATTTTTTGCAAATGTTCATAGGACATGTGTCTACAAATCTTAGAAGGTTCAAATCCGAATTTGAAAGACACATAGGTAAACTAAAAAGATAAATCCAAATGTGAATAGTGTCATTTTTTGACACTATTCATGTTTTACACAACTCATCCTAGCTTTGTCTTATTTGTTGCTCGACATGTATTTTGAATTTGGATTTTGAATTTTGTCGAAGTTGTACGCACATGCCTTCTGAGCAATCACATGCGGTGATAGTTTGGTGGCAGTTGGACGAGTAAATGTTGTGCGCTGCACAACACCGGCTATCTAACAGCATTGTAGAGGTGGGCCTACAAACTGTTGTAATACAAAGAGAAAACAAAAATACGGAGCATAATACACTAAAACACCCAGATCCTGAGACATGTTAACGCTACATATAATAAGACGTACGGAAGTACAACCCATATTGAATTTTCGTATTATTAGTAAGTTCTCCATACTCAGCCAGTCAGCCGAACCATTTTCCGAGAACTCCCAACAATCCATATAATTGGCGTTTAAAAATTCTTAGGATAGATTAAGGATATTCTGAAAGCTCCTTTCTACCTTCCATTTTGGGGAGAGACTCAGGTGATACCACCCTCTGCATACTCCGGTGCTCCTAATAAGTTTGAAAAATATTTAAATGTTTAAAATATCTTGCAAAAAATTGTGTATGCTCACAGGTCATGTGTCTACAAACCTTAAATAATTCAAATCCAAATTTGAAACACATATATAGAGAAACTGAAATAATAGATCAAGATGTGAATAGTGTCGAATTTTTGACACTATTCATATCTTTACCCTTTTTTGCGGTGAAAAAACACAATTCATCATAGATTTGTCTTTTTTGCTGCTCTATGTGTATTTTGAATTTGGATTTGAATTGTGTAGAAGTTATACACACAAGCCTTTTGAACATTAAAAATTCAGGAATTTTTTGGAACATTTTAAATGCGAGTTTAAAATTTTGGGAGCATATGAAGAGTAGTATCACCTGATATTTTCCTTTCGTTTTGCTGCTACTAACAGAACATGCAACCAAATTGACCGCAAAATGGGATCAAGCACATGGATAACGGTAGAAAGCATATCCGGTGCTCAACCATTGCTCCAGGATAACATGTACTCCCTCTGTTCACTTTTATAAGACCTTGAAGACATTTCAGAAAATGTACAAAACATCCCATTTTGAATGAGACCTTTTACAGTACATCAAAGTAATAAGAGCCATCCATTTTATCCATTGAACGGACAAGATTAACTAATACTACAGCTCAATTTGTGGAGTATTTTTGACTAAAACAAGGTAGTATTTTCTGTTGGAGGGTAAAATCGGAATAATAACAGCATAAAAACTCTGAAATTCGTAGGGGCAAAAACAGATCAGGCCTGATGCATCCTTCGTAATTCCTCCATTCTCAAAGATTGTTCGGTCTCTCGCCTTCTCCTAAAACACATCGTGGTCACCACGTGCTCACGAGCTGCAGTCGCCCGAGAGCTCACTGGCCGAGTGCACGGCGCGTGCAGCCGTGATGGGGCTGGAGGCTGCACGTGAGCTTCTCCGCGATCGCCAACCTGCCATGCTAGCTCATGGGCTTCCCGGGCCATCACAGCCTCGTGGGCAGGGGCACAAGGAGGTCCTCGCTTCCCTGCACGCGTTCGCCGACTCTGGCGTCGCCCGAGGTGGTACGTGACTACGTGTAGCGCCGCTCTTAATTTGATCGTCGTGCGGAGGATGAGAGTTGGAGCATGGCGTGGGCGGCGAGGAGGCCGTCAGTCCTTCGATGTCGTCGCCGGTTGTAACAAACACTGCACCGCACAGTTCCTGTCGTGCCTTGGTACGAGAAACATACGTAACAGCAGCCTAGATGAGCCATCGGAGACAATAACTTTATGACAAAAATGGAGAACACGTCGTAGCTGGTAAAGCACACGGCTGTGGAGACGAGGTCACCTGTCCTTAGGCACGACGGGAGGCCAGGTATGCGGTGAGCGTGCAGCGGCGGGCTAGCGCAGGCGGGGCTGGCAGGCGCCATCGGGACTAGAAGGACAAATCCACATTACCAATTTGTCCCCAAGCTAAATTCTAAGTCAACCTATATCAACCGTTGGATCAGTTTAATACTACCCATCAAATTAGGTAGTATGATGTACCGTAAAAACTCTCTTTTGAATTGTCTGAAATGACTTGCAAAAGTGAACGGAGGGAGTACTTAAAATAACATTCATTAACAGGGCTCGTGACATCCAGTTGGAGTACATAGCAAAGTGATTTTTTTTGCGAGGGCATAGCAAAGGGATTTAAGAGCACTAACCATCTGACATACGTGCAGTGGTAATCAGGTGGCAGTTGGACCAGTAAATGCCGTGCGCTGCACATCACCAGAATGGCACCTAGACTGTACAGAAAATACATCCATCTGTACCACCGGCTATCTAACATCAGCATACAAAATGAATGCACTGCAGAGGTGGGCCTATGAACTGTAGCAATATGACGAGAAAATAAAAATACGAACTGCGATACACTGCAGCACCCAGATCCCAGGACGTGTCAATGCTTGAGATAATGTGAGCATATGGATGTATGACCCATATTGAATTTTCGCTTTAAAGGTCCTTATTGTATTTCTGTACAATCCCTGCCTTTGAGCTACATGAATGTGTTTAAAATACAATTGTTCAAGGGCTTACTTTCCCTGTCCCAAAATACAAGTCCGAAGTACCCGGCGTCTTGGATTTTGCTTTATATGCTTCGGTTTCGAACCTAAATTTTGGTCAGTAGTTGGGTTGCTCGGCCTTGCGCGTAGCTCTTATGTTCCCGATAAATTCATCTAAGGGTGTAATGGGAGAACCGTTGCGATAGTGCCGTCAATTTAATTGGCTGAGCACCTCAGTGGAGAACCGCTGCGGCCTGCGGTGCAATTTCCTGCAACCGATATCCATTCAACCATCAATCTTCCAAGAGTGCCGTGTGTCCGCCCCCACCAACGTTTTCGTTGCTGCCTGGAAAAGTCCCCTCGCCTCATCAGGAACATATAATTTGAATTCCACCCAGGGCCTAGATTGATCTGTCCGTTGAAGCCATAACCACTTTGCTTGAAGGGCCATGTTCATCCATATCTAGTTTGGTACACCGAGTCCTCATGCCCATTTCGGCCAACAGAGCACGTCCCGGGCTGGCAATGTATCCACGGTGATGCTGCAGTATGAACTAGAAATTGCATCGACGAAGGAGTGTCTTGCATTGTGCATTATTATGAGCAGACTATATTTTTTGTGATTTCTACATGTGCTCTCATGGGTGCGTTGAGAGAACACTGAATATTGTAGCTGCATGGAGACTAAGACCATATGTGATTCATATTATATTCTTCCAGTTGCTTTTGGCCCCATAGAGAATGAAGATCATTTGTGGTTTCTAAATCCTTTGGTCTGTGTAACCTGAAGGAAAGAAATCTAGAGTGTCCTAGCTTGGCAGGTGGACGGTTGTAGTTGTACCACTACCAGAGGAGAA
The DNA here is from genome assembly GCA_021437245.1 of Aegilops speltoides. NCBI lineage: Eukaryota > Viridiplantae > Streptophyta > Magnoliopsida > Poales > Poaceae > Aegilops > Aegilops speltoides. Next base: position 466,289,158 of record CM038141.1, read on the forward strand.
GCCGTGGAAGCCTCCTGCCTGACAAGATCGGCTGCTATAGACTGACTGCAGTTCAGTTCAGTTTAGTGAAGAGAATTATTTGTGTCTCTTATATTAAGAAAACAATTAATTATGTAGTTGTATGGAGACAGAGTATTTGTGATTTGTATTTTCTTCAGTTGCTTTGTTGTAACCTGAAGCTTTTATGGCCTGAGTGAACAATACTGTAGCTGCATGAAGACCATTTGTGATCTCTATCCTTCAGTTGGCTTCTGTAACCTCACGGATTTGCAAACATGCATAATGGCAGCGACCATTGAGTGTTTGGGCAGCATTCAATTGTAGCAGCTGTTAGTGTCAAGTGCGTTGACGACATGTCATGGCAATGTGGTTGTGACAGTTCAAATGACCGACGTGGTTGACATGGAGGACCAGGCTCAGGAGGAGAATTAGCACATGAGAATGGCGTCAGGGTTTGTTGGCCTGCAGAATTCCAACACTGTATGATTAGATATAATCGTAGATAATTCAGTTCGTGAGCCATAGCATTTAGGGATGAGTTGCTCTCTGGTCGTATTGCTCGGACGAGAACTGCATCGTATGCAGAGCAGTTTTGCTATGAATTCCGTGTTTGTCAGGACCTTGTTGGATTGACTTGTCATGAATCTCACTCACTAGGGCAGGAAGGAAGGGGCGAGCTTCTCCCTTGCTGATCCACTAGAATTCCCGCGAACAAGGGATGGGTTCAAAATCTGGCGAGCCGTTGGTGGCGGCCCCAGGTGCCGCGGGCGGCGCCTCCGTTTCCTCCGGCGGTCTCGCCGTGGACGACGCGTGGGTGCAGGTTCGGCGCGGCCCGAGTGGTGCTCTGGTTTGCCCGGCTCCGGTGCGCTCCGTGGGGTCGGGGTCGGGGGCGTGCGGGGGCCGATTCTGGGCTCTGGCGGCAGCCGAGTCCGACGAGGAGGAAGGGACCTCTTCGCCGCGACTGGCTCCCCCGTCGACGGGCGTGACCCTCGGTGACTTTGTGCAGGTGGCGGCGGCGGCTGGCGGCTGGCGGGGCGATCGTCGACGTCGTTTTGCTCCGGGGGGCAGTGGATCTCGCGCTACGGCGGTGCGGTGCTGGTGCCCGGCGTCGCCCCCTGCGTCGTGTCCTCGGGTGACGGGCGCCTCCCCGCGGCCCTCGGGCTTCGTGGCGGCCTCGGCGGAGCCCGAGGAGTGGCCGCCGCTCCCTCTCATGCTTGCGCCGGCGCTGCTGTCGGCGGCGGCGGCGCAGGTGGCGGAGACGGCCGACGCACTAGGGTTGCCGTTGTTGGGTGTGGTGCCTGTTTTGGGCCCGCCCGATCTCGTTGGGCCTGGGCCGGCCTCGGGCCACCCTGGGGCCCAGCTGCCCTCTGGGGTGCTGGCCTGTGGTGACGCGGGGGGCCAGGGGGGCGCTGCTGCTTCTGGGCCTGGCTCGGCTGGGCCTGTTCCCCCTAGGCCTGCCCAAGTGGGTGCCCGTGAGCCCGGGTCGAGGCGCTATTTATGGCTGCACAGGGGCGTGCGCGACCCCTCGCTAGGGTTTCCTGCCCGTCCCAGTGAGGTGCGGTGCTTTCGGCGATTTGCCAGATCTCTCTCCCCCTCCCTCCCCCTCCACCTCTCACCCGCTCCTTTGCTGCGGTCGCTGCCATGGGTGACCAGCGAGCGGAGAAGAGGCCGATGGATCCCCCGGTCATCGACGGCGAGCGGAGGCGGGAGAAGGCGCTGCGGGAGCAGGCGAAGCATGGACTGAGGGCAAGGGCGGCGGGGCGTGAAGATGGTGGCGGTGGCTACGATCGAGGACAAGGTGGTGGATTCGGACATGGCTATGGGGGTAGCTATGGCCAAGGATCTGGATCTGGCTCTCACGGGCGCGAGGGGGATTGGGGTCCTCCTCCCCCTTGGTGGGGCCAGCAGGAGCGTAAGAAGAAGCGCAAGACTGGATCGAAGCGGCGCGAGCTGGAGCGCAAGACGCAGGAGCTCTCCCCCAATAGTGGGGGCCACGGGGACCCGTTGGCCAAGAAGCCACGGTCGCCGGCGACCCCGCTTGCGGTGGTGTTGCCGGAGGTGCGGCGGGGGTCAGCGGATGCGCCCATCCCCGTCGAAGAAGAGGGGAGCGAATGTTTCAAGTGCGGCAGGACCGTGCATTTCCAGGCCAAGTGCACCTTCCCTCCCCTCTGCGTGATCTGTAAACAGGAAGGGCACGCCTCGGCCTTCTGCCCGTCGCGGGGCAAGCATCTCCACCTTCAGATCATGGGTAGTGCGATCCCGGGGGAAGGTTTCTTCTGCTTGGACTTCGAGGAAGAAGAGGAGGTGGAGGGCAATGATATTCAGGATGCCAATGGGGCTATTCTGTGGGCGGAGCCTGGGAGGCTCTCGCTGTGCATTCTCAAGCAGGAGCTGAAGCACATGTTTGCCGGGGACTGGGATTGGCAGATCTCTCAGGTGGGGGATGACGACTTTGCGGTTATCTTTCCCTCTGCGGATCTGTTGCACATGGCTAAGACGAGTGGTAAACTGTTTCTCTCTATCAATGATATTACGGTTCGGGTTCGTGACTCTATTCAGGAGACCATTGTCCCCCTAGTCATGCCGGAGGTGTGGCTCCGCCTCTACGGTATCCCCAAGAAGCACCGGCGTGTCGATCGCCTGATGGACGGAATGAAGATGCTGGGCAGACCCTTAGTGGTGGACGAGCTCTCTCTCATCCGGATGGGATCGGTGAGGATGAAGTTTGGATGCAAAGCTCCGGATAAGATGAATGATTTTGTGCAAGTTTGGTTCAACCATGAGGGCTTTGACATCAAGGTGGAGGTGGAAAGACTCCCAAAGCGCACGGGCGAGGGCCCGGTGGCACATGGATCAGACAAGGCCCCTCCCCGTCCTAGTGACAATCTGGGTCAGCCGGGCTCGGGGACCCGGGGTGCACCTAACCTTCTGCAGGGCCCGTCCATGGCTCAGGGAGGGCCGGGTCCCGTCAAGGGCATCCACCAGCACGATGTGGAGATGACTGGTCGTGAGGAGGAGAACGAAGACAGCATGTCGGACACGTCGATTGACATAGATACTTGGGAAAAGCTGGGTTTCACCTCTCTCGCGCTCGATGAGGACAAAGAAGCGGTGCCGCCGGGCGCTCTTGTGATTGCGGACACGGCTGGGAGCAGTCCGCCCCCGGTGCGTGCACTGTTGGGGGCTTTTGATCAGTCTGGGTCTAAGGAGCTAATTGTTGCGGACCCAGTGATCTCGGGTGCCCCGACCTCCCCTAGCCTGCTGGGCTCTGACACGGGCGTGGTGCTCAACGAACCTTCCATGCAAACCCCGTCGTCCAGCCGTCGCAGCGCAGGGGGTTCCGGTCGTGCCCCCAAGAAGACGACGGGTCGCAAGCCTGTGGCCATCGGCGCCAGGCGCTCTCCCTTCGCCCTCTTGTGCCAAGCGCCGACTGCAGCAGCGGCTCAGGCTCATGGGCGCTTTGGCCAAGGCTCGGCGGTCTCGAGTGTCTCCCGTGTCCCAGCGCGCGCCAAGTGTCCGGGCCAAGGCCCAGCTGGGCGAGCTTTCTTCCTTGGAGAGTGCACAGCTGCGCCTGGCGGAGAAGAATCTCGAGACCTCAGGTAATCCCCCTCCCTCCTTTAAGATTCTGAACGCCTTTACGGATTCGGAACTTGCTTCGATTCTAGATGATAGCGGCTTCAAAGTAGGTGCAAAGGGCGGTGAGTTAGTGTCGTTGATTCGAGCCCGTGAAGATGCCCAAGCGGCACTGGCAGCTGCTGCCGCGGTGGCAAAGGCCAGGGAGGCCTCCGCCATGTCGCTGGTCGTCTCTGACCCTTTTGGGTCTGTGGTGGTGGCGAGTGGGATTGCTGAAACCAGGGAAGTGGAGGCTACCCCCTCGACTAGCCGTGCCCCGGCTAAAACACGTGTGGCAAAACCGGTGACATCCAGAGGGGTATGCCTCCGCAATAGAATTATTTAGATGCGCTACCTCTTTTGGAACATTCGAGGCTGTGGCCACTCTGGTCGCCGGACCCAGCTCAAAGAATACATTGCGCGGGAGCACATTGACGTGGTTGCGCTTCAGGAAACGATTAAAACCGATTTTACGTACCGTGATTTGGCAGCCTACGACCACCTTCATTGTTTTATTTGGGGCTGGGTACCTTCTCTGGGTCACTCTGGCGGTCTTCTTCTGGGTTGTAATAGTGATGTTTGCGATGTTGTAAACTGGGATGTGGGTTCTTTTTTCATTGCAGTTACGATTAAGCACAGGGTTTCGCTTGCTTCCTGGGCGATAGTATGCGTTTACGGGCCGGCAGATCATTCTAGGGCGGCTGATTTCCTGGGTGAAATCCAAAGCTTGGTTGGGGCCAAGCAAGCCGCCAACGTCCCCATCGTCCTTGGGGGCGATTTTAACCTTATTCATTCGGGCGCTGATAAGAACAATTCTAACATTGACTGGCCTCGAGTGAATCTGTTCAATAATGCGATTGCGGCTTGTGCACTTAGGGAGATCGCTAGGACTGGCGCTAGATATACATGGACCAACAAGCAACTTGCGCCTGTGCGCAGTGTCTTACATCGTGTATTTGTGACTTCCGACTGGGAAGTTCTATTCCCCTTGTGTACGCTGGTTGCGGAAACGCGTATTGAGTCGGACCATGTGCCGCTGATCCTGGCCTCTGGGGAGGATCGGGTCAAGCGCAACCCTCGTTTCTTCTTTGAAACGGGGTGGCTTGAGGTCGAGGGTTTCTGTCCCCTGCTCATTGCGCGCTGGGAGCGTGCAAGAGCTGCGATCGGTTGCTGCAGGGGTCCCCTGGACACTTGGATCTCGGCGGTTGGTGCCCTTCGGGGTTTCCTTAGTGGGTGGGGTGCAAACCACGGGAGCGAAGCGAAACGCGCTAGGGAAGCTATTATTGCCGAAATTAAAGCCCTAGATGCGCAAGATGATTCCAGACCCTTCCTGGAAGCTGAATGGTGTCATCAGCCTCATCCCAAAGTCAAAGGCGCCGATACTATCAAGCATTACCGTCCTATTACTCTTATTAACGTGCCTTTCAAGATCTGCTCAAAGGCTTATGCTACCAGACTTGCCCCGGTAGCGCAGCACGTTATCAACCGTAGCCAGTCTGGTTTTCTCAAGGGTCGCAACATTCTCGAAGGGCCGATAGTGTTGCAGGAGACCGTTCACGAGCTTAAACGCACTGGGCAATCGGTCATGCTCCTCAAGCTCGACTTTGAGAAAGCATACGATCGCGTGAACTGGGAGTTCATCCACGAGGTGCTGACTCGGAAGGGATTCGAGTCAGGCTTTGTTCACCGCATCATGCACCTGGTCTCGGGAGGCCAGACTGTTGTGTTGATCAACGGAGAGGTTGGGAACTTCTTCCGCAACAAGCGAGGTCTCAGGCAAGGGGATCCCTCCTCGCCTTTGATCTTTAACTTTGTTGCGGACGCCCTTTCTGCCATGGTGCATAAGGTGAAGGACGCCGGTCACATCCACGGGGTGGTCCCTCACCTTATCCCGGGTGGACTCACGCACCTTCAATATGCGGACGACACCTTGTTGCTCTTCGATCCTGACGATCATAGCATTGCCTCGATCAAACTAATCCTTCTTGCTTTCAAAATCATCTCCGGCCTTAAGATCAACTTCCTTAAGAGCGAGGTAATTGCCATTGGGATGGACCCTCTGCCCGCTTCTCGAGTTGCCAGCCTGCTTAATTGCAAGCTAGGGAGCTTTCCAATTAAGTACTTGGGCCTGCCTATTTCCGACAAACACATTTCTATTCTGGAATGGGAGCCCTTGTACGGTAAGGTGGCAAACAGGGTTAGCCCTTGGCGCGGCCGGTTCCTTTCCTCGGCGGCCAGACTAATCCTGACTAACTCCGGCCTTTCTTCCCTTCCTCTGTTCACGATGGGCATGTTCTTACTGGCGGATGGGGTCCATGCCAAGCTTGATACGCCTCGATCCAAGTTCTTTTGGGAAGGAACTGGGATAAAAAAGAAGTACCACCTGATCAAATGGGCAGCGCTTTGCCGGCCTAAGATATTCGGTGGTCTTGGGATTCTTAACTCCAAACTCATGAATATCGCCCTTCTTACCAAGTGGATTTGGAAACTTTCCCAAAACGAGCAGGGGCTCAGGGTGGATATTCTGCGCGCCAAATACTTCCCGGATGGGAATTTTCTCACATCCAAAGCCAAGGGCTCCACTTTTTGGAATGGGATCCAGAAAGTTATGCATGCCTTCACTTTAGGAGCCAAGTTTGGCGTCAACAATGGGGCCTCAACGCGATTTTGGCTAGATCATTGGTTTGGCACGGAACCCTTGTGGAAAAGCCACTCCATTGCCTATCTGTTAGCCACTAATATTGATATCCTTGTGGCCGATGCGCTATGCACCTCCTCGCCAGTGGTTTCCTTCAAAAGACCCCTTCTTGACAACGAACGTGCCTGTTGGGACGGGCTCGTTGCTGATCTTGCGGGAGTGGTTCTCCGCCCTGGGGCCGACTCGGTCTCCTAGGCTCTTTCGCGCTCGGCGAAATTTTCCGTCCACTCCCTGTACAACAAACTGACCGAGGGGCCGACCCTGGATATAGCTAGGGGGCTATGGAAAGCATCTATCCCCTTGAAGATTAAAATCTTTTTGTGGCAGATGTTCTGGGATCGCCTCCCCTCCTCCAATAATATCGTGCGGAGGAACGGGCCTTCCGATGGCTCTTGCGTTCTCTGTGGCCAACATGAAGATGCCAACCACATCTTTTTTAACTCCTATCTCGCTCGCTTTGCCTGGAGTGCGGTTAGGGAGGCGTTCGACAAGAACTGGAACCCCCGATCAGCTTTGGACCTTCGCGCTATCCTAGTCGCTCATAGGGGTGGTTTCGGTCGTGTTTTATGGAGATGTGTGGGAGCTTTGTTCTGGGCCATTTGGTCTACGCGCAATAAGATGACTATTGAACACAAATTTCCTTCACACTCGGCTGACATTATCTTTAAATGCCACTTGTTCCTTCAGACATGGACGCCGTTGGGGAAACGGCGTGATGCGGATCGGATGACGGAGGCTTTGGAGCGGATTCGGTTGATTCAGATTGGCGCCCGCCATTAGCCCGCCGTGGGGTCTGATCTTTTGGACCGGCTACTTGCACGCTGCTTTCATTTTCATTCTCTCGCAGGCTTCATCCGGTTGCATGTATTGTACTTTGGTTGCGGCCTTTTCTTTTTCCTGTTCTGCGTTGAACTTGAACCTGTTGGATGCTGCCTTATGTGGGCTTTATTAATTTAAAGCCGGACGCCTCCGGCGTCTTCGTTCTAAAAAAAAAAAGCTTCTCCCTTGCTCAGTGTGAGCCTGTATTTTCAAGTATTCTGCATATATTTATTAGGAAAACGACTTCATATAAAAAAATAATCGCATATTTAAAAAACGGTAAACGTGTAGACATAACGAAATAAATGTTTCAAAAATGTTAATCATGTATTCCAAAATTGTTAAATATGTATATATAAAATGTTAAAGATGCATACAAAGAATCTACAATATGTATGGAAAAACGTAGACATTAAAAATATATATTTAAAAATGTTAATCTTCTGTGTGAAAAATATCTAAAAACCTGATGTATAAAAAATGTACGGTGATTATGGGAAAAATAGACACTAAAATATATAAGTTTTAAAAATTCTAATTATGTAATTGGAAAAAGGTAGACATGTATATAAAAATGGTTCCAATATATGCAAATAATTTACAATGTGTATGAAAAAGATGGACACACAAATTATAAGTTTTCAAAAATGTTATCATGTCTTTGGAAAATATGAAAATTGTTTGTAAAAATGTTCCTCATGTGTATGAAAAATCTTGAATATGTATGTAAAAAGTTGACATCAATTTTGTAAAAACATTAGTCATATATTTGAAAAAATATTGAACGCACAAATGTTTCTGATGTATAAAAACTGTTTCATTGTTATTTTTCTAAACGTATCTGCAAAATATTCCTATCTATACGAAAAGAGAAAGAAAACCCCAATCAAAACCGATAAAAAAGAGAAAACCCAGTGTAAGAATGAAATAGTAAAACCGAGAAAGAAACAAATTAAAACAAATAAAACCAATGAAAACCAAGAAAGAAAGAAACAAAATGGCAGAAAAATAAAAAATAGGAAGAAAACTACTGAAAACAGAGAAACAAACAATAGAAAACCGAAAAATAAAGAAAAATGAAAGAAAAGAAGAAAAATCCAATGAAAACTGAGAAAGAGCAAAAAAACAGTGATAAAATGAAATAAAGCAGAAAACCATGAAGAAGAAAAAATCGATGGAAAAAACAGAAAACAAAACTGGAGCAAAACCATCAACGAGAAAACTAGCGACCGAACCAAAAACAAAGAAAACGGGCTGGTCCAGAAACAATGGGACAGCTGCCCACACCCTCCCTCCCATAAGCGACCCTGAATCTTATTTAACGCCAGCAGCGTCACTTAAAGGAGCTTCAACAAAGTGCCGGCCCATGTAGGTTTCTTTCATTTGTTTGCTCATTTTCTCTTCATTTTTCGTTTTCGTTTTTATTTTTCGTGACTTTTTTTTGTTTTTCTTCATTTTTTAACTTTTCCTTTTACAATTTCGTGGACTTTTCAAGTTTTTCGCGAAATTTTTCAAACTAGGTAGTTGCTTGTCCGTTGTAAGGGGATATATGCCGTACATTGGTGACGGTGTAAATTTAGTGAGTATTTATACGTGATCACCATGATTTAGATGTCATTTCATAGTAATTCATTGTGTGTAAAAAAAGGAATTTCGCTACTGATTAAATTCGCACTCGGCTTATAAAAATATTATGATTTTATTTGGTAAGACAATAAGAAGTGGGGTAGTTTAGGCCCGTCTCAACTAGTATTTACTTTCAAGAATTCCATAAGGCACATAAACTTGGAAAATTGGCACACTATGAATATTACTAAAAATATTTTCATCCCCATACATGAACCACGTGTAAGATCTAATTCTCTATAAAAAAATATGTGAAGCAATTATCCTGATACCTAGTACAGATATTCATGATCTTTTTTTCTGGGTCAAATATGCGTGGTCTAAAGAAATGGGAAGCTGGTAACCCTTTCGAGTTTGGGTAAACTACCTGCTAGATGTAGAATTTGTAATTTTTAAAAATTACCTAACTTTATCAATGTATGTCGAAACGTAAAGCAATAAACATTATCAATCACTTGTGTGATACTATCTGTATATTTATTATGGTTATATTATACTCCCTCCATCTCAAAATAAGTATCATTGATTTAGTACAAATTATTATTTATATACTACTTAAAAAGAATGCAAGCTTTCCTCTCCCATCTCGCATCTTATGTCAACTGTTTCATTTGACCTCCCGCACCCCTCCACCAGGTACGCTCTGTTTCCATCCTCACCTGTTTTCCTACCTCATACCTTCAAGTAATCATCTACCCCTAGCTCGCCTCGATCAGGTTTTCTATCTACCCGGTTAACTTTCTGCTGTGTTTGAGGAAGGGTTGGGAGGACATGTTGAAGGCAAATAGGTTGGGGTAACTATAGTCGGTTGTAGCAAAAACATATCTGGCAGGTGGGGCTGGAATAATATTTTTGAAAAAGAAGAACATTTGTTCAGGAACAAATTCATTTTAAAAAACCATTTTTTTTAAACATGATAATTTTTTTAAAGTGAATATTTTTTAAAATATCCAAAATTTTCTTGAATCTTTTATTAAATAAATGAAAGAAAAACGAAAAATAAACCCAAACAAGGATAAAGAGAAAACAAAAACATGAAATAAACGGGACCGGATCCTGGAGGTTCTTAACCCGGTAAAATAGACAAGGAAACTTCCAGAAGGTTCCAAAACAGATGGCTTTTCCCCAATAATACATCATCATATGGACCGGCGTAAAGAGGAGTCCCCTCTTTGCATTTTCTGTCTCAAAAAAGAAGAAAGAAAGAAAGGGGAACGCATGTACACACGTGTCCGTGTCTCTCTCGATCGTGGTGTGTTTGGAGTCAGGGACTCAGCGTAGCTAGGAGAAAGAAACAGAGAAAATTGAGAACAATTATTTGAAAAGTTTAGAATAAATTTATAAAAACACAAACATTTTTTAGGAACAAAATAACTTTTTTTGAATTTTTTTATTTTTTTTTAAAAAGTGATAATTTTTTGAAAGTGAATATATTTTAATGTATCCAAAAGTTTCTTGAATCTTTTATTAAATAAATAAAAGAAAACAAAAAAATAAAAATAAAAGAATGATAAAGAGAAAACAAAAGGAAAATGATATAAACCGGAACGGATCCTGGAGATTCCTACCACGGTAAAACATGCCAGGAAACTTCCAGAAGGTTACAAAACCGATGGCTTTCCCATGAATTTCACCAATGATGCTCTCATCGTGGGAGGACCAATCTTCATTAACATCTTCAACAACCCCATCTCAGCTCAAACCCTAGTTCATCTCTTGTATTCAATCTTTGTTCCGAAACCTCAGATTGGTACATGTGGGTTGCTAGTAGTGTTGATTACATCTTGTAGTTTATACTAGTTTGTTTACTTGATGGAAGATAATATGTTCAGATCCTTAATCATATACAATACCCCTGTTATCTTGAACATGAACATGATTTGTGAGTAGTTACTTTGTTCTGGACTACATGGGAGGAGTCTTGTTATACGTAATCATGTGAAGTTGGTATTCGTTCAACATTTTCATGATATGTATGTTATTCTTTCTCTAGTGGTGTCGTGTGAACGTCGACTACATGACACTTCACCATATTTTGGACCTAGGGGAGTCATTGAGGAGTAATAAATAGATGATGGATTGTGAGAGTGACAGAAGATTAAACCCTAGTTTATGAGTTATTCCGGAAGAGCCTGATTTGGATCTATATATTTCATGCTATAATTAGATTTATCTTAATTTTTCTTTCGTAGTTGTGGATACTTGCGAGAGGGGGTAATCATAGGAGGGTTGCTTGCTCAATTAAGAACGACGCTCTAGCACTAGTCCACCCACATATTAAAGTAGCAAAGTAGTGAAGGGAAACAACTAAACATGTTGAACGTGACTAGACGAGAATTCCCATGTGTCCTCAAGAACGCTATACTAATTATAAAAAGTACATCCAATTTGTCCTTTGCTAGAAAAAGGATTGATACACCTTGCTGCACTCTTGTTACTATTGTTACTTGTTACTAGTTACGAATTACCTTGTTACAAAACTATATGTTATGACTATTTACAATAGTTGTAGAGAATACCTTGCTGAAAATCACTTATCATTGCCTTCTGCTCGTCATTGGGTTAGACACTCTTACTTAGTGAAATAATGACGATTGGTCTTCTATACTTGTGGGTCATCGATACCCACTAGTCCAGGGCACCATCACAATGTACTAGTTTGCTAGATTTCAAACAAGTACCAAATTTGAAAATCCTATTGCATGGATCATCATCTCATGGGGACTTACGCTGGATGCAAATCCTCAATAATAATAATTCTTTTATTATATATCTAGATCTCTCTAGAATGATATTTATCAATACTTCACACACACACACACACAGAGAGAGAGAGAGAGAGAGAGAGAGTACAATACCATAATCAATGAAAATTTACAAATTAACAAACAAAGGCATGCAATTTTATCTTTTTGATATTTTCACATCTAGCACAATTTGACTTCGCAATATTTAGAATTCCAACAAGTACGAAATTTGCAAATCCTATTATAGGGATCATCATCTCGCAGGGACTTACATTCGACTCAAATCCTCAATAATGATAATTCTTTATCATACATTCTAGACCTCTCTACTATGATATTTAACAATAGCACACACACACACACACACACACACACACACACACACACACACACACACACACACACACACTCAAAGAGAATAATACTGTAATCAATGCATATTTGTAAATTAACAAGTGAAGGCATGAAATTTTATCTTTTTTAATCTTTTCACATCTAACACAATCTGAATTCATAATGTTTACAAAAGTAAAAGGAAAAATAAATAATATAACTTTTACTATATAAATGGTTTCAATTTTTTATGGATATAACTATAAAAAAATATAAGAGTTTTGTATAAAGTGTACCTTAGTGCTGGTAGGATGGGTTGCGTCAGGAAAGACGTTGTTGGAATGGTTTTCATATAAAATTTTGATGAACTGTTCGACGGTCGTTGGTTACACGAAATAGGAAAAAGTTTCTGAAACAATAGAGCAATGGACAATCAAAAGGTCAAAGGATGGTAAGTTACACCATTATTCCAACCAGAAATACCAAAAACAGAAGTAAACTTCACCTTGTACAGCGGTTCCTTCTCCATCCTTACTCTCATTCTTGTCAAATTCAGGCTTGGTCTTATTCTGCTCATCTTCAGGCTTTTCCTTGTCACTGCCACTTCCCTTATCACCACCCGTGCCTTCATCTCCACCCTTCATTACTCCGAGCTTCTCAATTTATAGCCTGACTTCATCATTCCGGTACTGTGCCATGATCTCCTTGTGTGCCTGGCGGCTAATCTCTATATGCAGTTCATGACTTAGTACCATGTCCCATTTGCTAGCATCCTCACGCAACTTCCAATTCTCGATCTCCAGCTAACCTGCTTTCTCAGTAACTAACTATGCTATTCTTTTAGCAACTCAATGACACCAGCACTCTGCCCGACTGAAACATATATAGAATCACCCAATTTATAAATCAGAGACGCATAAAACAAGTAAAGCATAGAATAGTCTCAAACACTTCAAAACAGTTGCAAACAAAAAATGCCTTGTAGCTGTATTATTGTAGTGAAACATAATTTTGTGACTGAACATAATAATATTTCAAATTCCACACAGAAACAAAGTGTACATCCAGTAAAAATGCCATTGGATGCATACATAAACTAAAGATACTATGAAATGAAAAAACTAGACTACACAAGTACATCCACCAAATATTAGGGATGCAGAAATCATTGAACATACTATCTCAAAAAACCCATATAGTGATCAGTATACCTTCATGTTTTCTTGATTTCCCCTCAGCCAACAATAGCAACCCAGTAATCAGCAACTCCACCAAGCAGGAAATCATGGGAGCTAAGAACCATGAGAACTTATTATTAAACAAAGTTAGCCAATTTGAATTCCTATAATGGATCTAATGCATAATGTACATACTATAGTAACAGATAAAGTAGTAGAAAACTTTTTTAGGTTTTAAACTTTAACTGCAGCAACGCTGGTGGGTTACTTCATGATGTAACATAAACTAAGGAGTTTATAATGCCGCAAATAACATACAGGAGGCAAATTGTTTCATAATATAACCTACATTGTTGTCCCGCATTATTTTAGTGACGTAATCACTAATTTGTGAAGACAACATGAGACCAAACAGACCATGATTTCACGCTCCTCGCGTCGGTCCTCTGCCACTCTCTCACGACGACGAAGACAAATGCGCGACACCTCCGCCGCAAGAATGCCAAGGCGCCCCGACTCACCATCGAGTTGTCGGAGCGCGAGGCAAACACGGACATTGTGGTGAAGGCGGAGGCAGTCTACCATGCGAAGAAGCAGGACCACCACTTCACGGGTTGTTGGGCCTAAGCTGCAGCTCGGACTCCGACTTGACGGACGACTCCACCTCCAGCTCCAACGACGACGCACCACCGCACGTCGACGCCTACATGGAGGAGGGGCATAGCCGCATCGACAACCGAAAGGGCGAGGGGCCGGAGAGGAAATGGTGATTTCCTTCGCCCCTCCCCATTAACTACATTTTATCTATGATTTAAGTAGTTTGCAGTATGGATTTGCACTGTCCGCCGATGAATTATGCTTCTATTGTTCGGCGTTGAAATTATGATTCGATGAACTATGTTGATCATGTTTTACATAGTGCGTTGCATGGGTGCATGGATTTGAGGTTTTGAATATGAGGGATGCGGGTGTGGAAGCCAACATATGAGACGTGCCCGATCAATGCTAGCGGACACGTCTGAACGCGTCTCCGGGTGTTTGAGGTCCCGGATTTGCCAAGTCCGGCAGTAGATACTCTTAGTTATGTATTTAATCCAAGCTACGACAGGGTGTGCACATCAAGATGTGGTCACGTACAAGGTCCAAAGCTAGTCAGTGGTGTTAATTAGGTAGCATGTGCATCATGTATAACTTTCCGTAAAGTCCAAGCGGCTAAAATGTGGTGTGAATCGGCATGAAGAAAGAAGCGGGCGCAGTAGTCTACGAAGCACCGATACGGCGATACGGGTATGGGGATACAGGATATGAGCAATATCCAGAAACAGCAATATGGCGATACGGCGAGCATATATAAATAATTAATAAAATGGCATGTTATAAAGACAAAGAAAAATTAAATGCATGAGATGAGATCAAAATACTGCCACATAAGTTGCATCCATGCCACTTTTCATCAAGTCCTCATCTCGATGACTAAATGATCAATAATTTACTAAATCCTCATGCTACTTGTAAAATACTACTCCCTCCATCTCATAATATAAAAGCGTACGGACTACATCATATGCTAGTATTAGAACTTGAAATATACATAACACCTGAGGATGAAAAACTGAAAACAGTGAAGATGTTGGCTTACCCAATGATACATGCTTGATGCTTCCCAGCCTCTCAACTGAAGATTGGGCTGCAGATGTCATCGTCAGTATTTCACTCGCTAGAACTAGCCGCAACATCAACATGTCAGCAACAAAATCATAGTTGATACACCAGAGGTCAGCAACACCCAGTGGCCAGATTTACTGTTTTGACCCTTTTTGAAAACTTTAGCACGATTTGATCCTGGTTATAGAAAAAATTGTTCATCTGACCCTTTTTCTACCACCATCATCCTTGGCGGTAGGGCAACAGAACCTACCACCGAGGGCTATGACGGTAGGACTTGACTGTGCCGTTACAGTCATTCGATGTTGAAAATACCCTACCGCCACAGTCTTAGGCGGTAGGGTTTAGAAGGTATAAATTACGTGTGACATCTAATATAATTGAACCTCTTTGCTTGAAAGTTGGCTAGTGTTGCTTTCATTGGTCTTGGGGTCAAGCTTTTATAATGACATTTCTTGTTTATTTTTATTTTGCCACATATATTTGCCGGGTTGCACTGCAATCACGGCCAAGATTTCATCCGCCCTGTTTTTTCTTCCTCCTCTTACTTTTTTACATTGTATTCTTTTAAGTTCCTCTCGTTGCAGCTCAGCATGTAAAGCTTGGAGTTATAAATAAAGAAATCATGCCCTTTAAAGGTCCTTATTGTATTTCTGTACAATCCCTGCCTTTGAGCTACAAGAATGTGTTTAAAATACAATTGTTCAAGGGCTTCGTTTCCCTGTTCCAAAATACAAGTCCGAAGTACCCGGGGTCTCGGATTTTGCTTTATATGCATCAGTTTCGAACCTAAATTTTGGTCAATAATTGGGTTGCCCGGCTCTTACGTGTAGCTCTTACGTTCCCGATAAATTTGTCTAAAGGTGTAATGGGAGAACCGCTGCGATAGTGCCGTCTAATTGGCTGAACACCCACTGGTGGAAAAACAGGCTTTCCGTCCAGCCCCATAAGTCGCGAAGCTGTAGGAACGCGACCAATGGACCTTTAGTCGCGTTCGGAGGTGAACCGCGACCAAAGGCTGGGCCCAGGCGCTCGGTTGGCGGTGGCGGACGGGAGGGCTTTAGTCCCGGTTATTCGCCAACCGGGACTAAAGGTCCTCAGTGGCTCAAGGCCTTTAGATCATGGTTGGCGAAGCCAACCGGGATTAAAGGTTAGACCTTTAGTCCGGTTAGTGCAGCCAACCGCGACTAATGGCCCGAACCTTTAGTCGCGGTTGGTCTCGACCTTTAGTCCCGGTTGGTCCGCCAACCGCGACTAAAGGGATTTGAGGCCTCATTTTCAAACTCTACCCCCGGGATCGCTTTTCAGTTTTAGAAAAACAAAATAAAATTATGCAAATGTCAAAAAATAAAATAAAATAAGTTTTCCATGTGATATGTGGTCTAGTTGTTGGGAAAATTAACAAATATGAATTTCGACTTTATTTGCAAAATCTCTCGAAATTCTTAAAATTGGCATAACTTTTGCATACGAACTCGGATGAAAAAGTTTTTATATGAAAAATCATCTACTCGAAAAGTTACATCCGAATTTAACCGGGGAACCCGTTAAACATTTTAGAATCCCCAAAACCTAACAGAAAAAAAAGATACGGGCTTTTAAGTTCGAGAGGCAAAAAATTCAAAAATTTCAAATTGTGGTCAAACTGTGGTCAAACAATGGTCAAACTAATTATTCTAGAATATTAGTGTTACTAAATAATTATTTCAGTTTTTTAAATTTTGGTCAAATCTGGTCAAACTGTGGTCAAAAATGGTCAAACTAATTATTCCAGAAATATTAGTGTTACTAAATAATTATTGTTTTTTAAAACAATAGTTTCAAACTCAAACAGTGAAATGTGTCACTTCATGCTCAAGCTAAATACCTGAGGGTTAATAGAATTGACATCCTACTATTGTCAGGAAAACAACAAGTGCAGACTTGGAAACGAGGGAGAATAGAACCCGGAAGTTAAGCGTGCTCAGGCTGGGGGAGTGGGAGGATGGGTGACCGTTCGGGAAGTTAGATGATTTGGAATTATGAGGGGTGATTAGAGATTAGAGGATAAATTGAGCAGTGATGAGGGGTGGTGATTAGAGATTAGAGGTTAAAATAATTCAGAAATTTGAAAATAAAAAAAATGAAAAAATTCGCAAAAAAAATTCGTAAAAAAATTTAAACCTGCGGAGGAGGCCTTTAGTCCCGGTTAGCCACGAGAACCGGGACTAAAGCCTTTAGTCGCGGTTCGTAAGAGGCGCGACTAAAGGGGGGGTCTTTAGTCGCGCATAGTTAGTCGCGGTTGCACAGCCGCGACTAAAGGCCTTTGCGAACCGCGACTAAAGGCCTTTTTTCTACCAGTGACCTCAGTGGAGAACTGCTGGGGTGCGATTTCCTGCAACCGATATCCATTCAACCATGTGTTTGCCCCCACCAACATTCTCGTTGCTGCCTGGAAAAGTCCCCTCGCCTCATCAAGAACAGATAATTTGAACTCCGCCCAGGGCCTAGATCGATCTGTCCTTTCAAGCCATAACCACTTTGCATGAAGGGCCACATTCATCCATATCTAGTCTGGTACACCGACTCCTCATGCCCATTTCGGCCAACAGAGCACGTCCCACCGTAGCTTCCACCTTCCCACTCCAGAGGAACCCTATGTAGATCTTGATTTGAGCTGTGATCCTGTTCAACGGAAAATCCATGGCGAGCATCAAGTGAACCAGGATGGCGCACAAGATGGACTGGACTAACAGTAGGCGGCTACTCTTAGGAAGTGACGCTGCTTTCAAGCTTGGTAAGCACACAACTGATCAATCAAATCTTCGAATTGCACCGACGTTTGCTTCCTGATAGTGAGCGGAAGCCCAAGGTATCTACATGGGAACGTAGCACTTGAGCATCCCAGCAATCCAGTCACCAGTAGTATCTCCTCAGATGAACATCGAATCAGCAGGGCAGAGCTCTTTTCAAAGTTTATCCTAAGCAATCCAGTCACCGGTGCACTTTGAAAATTAAGATTTATCTTCAAATATATGAGAACCACTTCAAAAAAACTGAGAAGATTTTTTGAAAAGTTGAGAATACATTTATGGAAACGCAAACATTTTCAACAAACAAAAACATTTTTTTAATCCATACATTTTAAAAAGAAGTGAACATTTTTTGAAAGTGGGTATTTTTTTCAAGATCGAAACTTTTTTTGTATTTTTTCTTAAAGAAATAAAAGGAAACCAAAAAAGATAAATTGAAAACAGAAAAAAAAAAACCGGACCGGAGCCTGAAGGTTCCTAACCCGGCCGGTAAAACAGGCCAGGAAACTTCCAGAAGGTTCCAAAAACGGATGGCTTTCCCCAAAAGTACATCATCATATCGACCGGCCAGAAGAGGAGCCCCCTCTTTGCATGAACGGTGCCATATACTATACCACAGATTTTTACAATTCGTGTACGATGTGTATAATGCAGCCGCTCATGCATGGGATTGAATGGGCCACTCCGCTGGATTCCTGGACGTGTAAAAATCGGACATTAACCATCGTATGTTGAGTAGTTTCACTTTGCATTTTCTCTCTCTAAAAAATTATATAGAAGGAAAGGAACGTACGTACGTGTCCGTGTCGTTCTCGATCGTGTTGTGTCTGGAGTCGGCATAGCGGGGAGAAGGAAACGGAGAATAACCCTAGCTGGAAAACCTATCGAAATTTCCAGATTGCTGCTAGAATTAAACACGACACATATATACCTACCCCTTTTTCTGAGCATACATATATATTATTCCTACCTATGCACCCTGTAACTTGTAAACCGGCTTTAAATTAATAAAGCCACTTAGGCAGCATCCAAGGTTTGCACGCCACATACCACACATAACATCACAGTCTCAAGAGGCTACAACAGCCACGCACGACATAATGAAAACAACAAACTAAGAGGGGACCCGACCCAGTCTAGCTCACAAACAAGACCCTAGAGGAACAAGATACGCTTCAATTCGCTTGCCGCAGTCTTGGGATACATGTAGCGATCTTCTCCATAGTGCTCTTCAAATGGTCTGCAACACATTGCTTCCCCAGCGGTGCCCAACTCTGTAAAAATAAATGGCATTTGAAGATAACATCAGTAGGGTTGGAAGGAAACTTATGTTCCATAGTCATTTTATTACGCACAGTCCAAAGGGACCAGAGTAAGGCTCCTACGCAGGTCCACAGGATCCTGGCCTTGGCACCCCTCTGTGCCTGTAAAATAGCCAGCAGCTCAGACCCAGTGCTAGGATTCCAATTCTGTTGGAAAACCTGTCGCACAGCGCTCCAAGCAAAGCGTGCCAGAGCGCATTGGAACATGGCGTGGTTCGCGTCCTCTAGCGACTCACATACCACGCATGTCCCGTCCGAAGGCCCATTCCGTTTGGCTACGTTCTCCGCCGTCGGTAGCCTATTGCGAAATAACTGCCACATAAAGATCTTAATCTTTAACGGCACCCTAGCCTTCCATAGGTTCCTGGCAGTATCCACCGCAGAGCCCTCCGTCAGCTTATTGTAAAGGGACTTCACTGAGAATTTCCGAGACACGGAGAGGTCCCAAGAAACCGTATCCTCATCTACATTTACCGAAATTTGTTCTAGCCGCGCCTGAAGCAAGCCCCAACTTGCTAATTCCGCCGCATTCAACTGTCTCCGAAAGTTAATCAAAGGCGGCGTAGCGCGAAGAGCCTCTCCCACCATGAGTAGCGGGTCCGCCGTTACTTGATATAACTACGGGAACTCTTGCCAAAGCGGCTTGTCACCCAACCAGCGATCTAACCAGAACCTAGTCGAGTTGCCGCTATTCACCTCAAATCTCGACCCCAGCGAGAAGGCTGGTCTAACCGCTTGTAGCCCATTCCAAAACGGCGAGCCCGAAGCCTTGGCGTTAAATACATCCCCGTCCGGGAAGTATTTGGCCCGCAGAAGGTCTGCCCACAGACCCTCTTCCTTAGTCGCTAGCTTCCACCACCATTTTGATAGCAGCGCTACGTTCATAAGTTTAGAATTGGTGATCCCTAGCCCACCATACTTCTTAGGACGGCAGACCGCCGCCCATTTTAACATATGGTATTTCCTTTTGTGGCCCGCTCCTTCCCAAAAGAATTTTGAACGCGGTGTATCTAACTTCCCATGCACCCCATCAGCTAACAAGAACATCCCCATCGTAAACAGAGGGAGGGAAGACAGGCTCGAGTTGGTAAGAATCAACCGAGCCGCCGAAGACATAAAGCGTCCCCGCCATGGGCTAACCCTATTGGCGACCTTACCATACAGCGGTTCCCATTCGGAGATGGTAAGGTTTTTAGGCGCGATCGGTAGCCCTAGGTACTTAATTGGAAAACTCCCTAGTTTACAATTAAGGAGATTGGCTATTCGGACACGTTCGAGTTGGTCCAATCCCATTATAATTACCTCACTTTTGAGGAAATTAATCTTGAGCCCTGATAGCATTTCAAAAGCTAGGAGGAGCAGCTTGATAGTAGCGATGCTGTGATCATCAGGCTGAAATAACAGCATTGTATCATCCGCGTATTGCAGATGTGTCACCCCCCCGGGATGAGGTGAGGCACTACGCCTTTCACGTGACCCGCCCCTCGGGCCCTCGCGACCATCGCAGCAAGAGCGTCTAACTCACTTAATTGAATTCTTCTTAATTATTTATTACCAATCACAACCAGTGCTTACTTAATAAAGATGATACAAACTAGTACGTATATTGATTATTACCTCTGTATGAATCAAGCAGCCGCGCAAGATCAACGACGGGCTATATAGGGTGGAGCAGAAGAAAGCAGAGTTGTATGATTTGTTACCCAAGGCAAAGACGAATCCCGAGGCTATTGATGAGCATGACATGCAGCTACTCAAACTAATTCCCCATTTTCGACGACAACTCGTTCCAGAAGTAGATGACATCCTCTGGTAAGTACAATATCATATGATCAAACAAGATGCATGCATATACAAAATCACTTCTCTATTTCTTCCCTAGCTTCCTGTTTGTTTGACAGGAGTATTTTTTTTTGAGGGCTTGTTTGACAGGAGTTGATATTATCTCTTTTGACCTGCAGGCAGAGGGAGCGGTTTGCTACAAGGGTTAACAGTGTGCTCGATGGAATTGCGAGGACGGCATTCTACATTTGTATTACTGCTTTGGCATATGGCATCACCACCGACAAGGGGGTACAAGACCAGACCATTGACAAAGGAAGCCAGTGAAGATGAGATCGAGAACTTAGAACCAAAGATGGCCACAGCCTGTTTTCTGTTTAATTATGATCTGCAGTTTTACTAACTATATCACTATCCTAAGGGAGGGGAGAGAGATAAGTCGGGGATTATTAATTTACAATCGATCGAGTTGCTTCCTCTCTATCGATAAATTAAGACTAAGGTCTAGATCTACAGTAGGACAGAACTAGTACTACGAAGCGTTTTTTCCTCTTGGAGGGCGATTAGTAGGCGATCTTAGGGCTAATTGTGTACAACGCTAAATATAATGACGGAGGCTCTCACTGATAAATATTTGGGCTTACCAGCAAATGTGGGTGTTGATAAAACAGACTGCTTTAGTTTTCTGATTGAACGTATTGTTAAGAGAATTAGTGGTTGGAAGGAAAAATTACTATCTGCCGGAGGGAAGGAGATCCTATTAAAGGCGGTGATCCAAGCCATACCCACCTATGCATTGTCAGTCTTTAAAATTCCAAAAAAAAAATTGTAAACGAATCATTGACGCGATGGCGCATTTCTGGTGGGGAGACGAGGAGAACCAAAAGAGGATGCATTGGATGGCCTGGTGGAAAATGTGTGTACCAAAAAACCAAGGAGGGATGGGTTTCCGTGACATCCACTGTTTCAACCTGGCTCTGCTTGCAAAACAGGCATGGCGTCTCCTTGATAATCCTGACTCCTTGTGTGCTACTATTCTAAGGGCCAAGTACTATCCTAATGGTGATTTGCTGAACTCCAAGCCAAAGCATGGTGCTTCCTTCACCTGGCAAATCATTATGGCAGGCATCACTACTCTTAAGCGAGGTTATATTTGGCGAGTGGGTGATGGACATAACATCAATATTTGAGAAGATGCCTGGATCCCAAATTGTGCCTCTAGGAAGATTATGACACCTAGGGGGGGGGGCATTTGTTATCAAAAGTCGTAGATTTGATTGACCCAGTCTCCAATAATTGGGATGAGGACCTGATTAGACAAACTATGTGGACCATTGACGTACAACGAATTCTTTCAATCCCAATTTCGCAACATAATATGACGTATTTTATTGCCTGGAGTTATACGAAAAATGGTATGTTTTCGATACGGTTTGCTTATTCAGTGGAGTGGAACTATCAATATGGGAGCAAGCTAAAATATTTCAATGGGATGGGACGGAGCACACCTAATCCTATATGGTGTCAGATATGGAAGTTGTCTTGTCCGGCTAAAGTCAAAAAAAATTTATGGCGGACACTACATGGCACTCTCCCATGCCGGGCAACACTCACTAATAGACATATGAAGGTCTCGCCCTCTTGCCCTACCTGCTCTCAGGGTGTAGAAGATACGAAGCACTTGCTCTTCCTATGTAGAAAAGCGAAGGAGGTTTGGAAAAGGCTAGGGTTGGATATGATTATTGAGAGAGCTTGTGAGATTGATCGTGCTGGAGAGACAATATTGAAATACCTATTACTCCTTCCAGATCAAGTCCTGCGCATTATGGGCCACAAAAATAATAGAGAAATGATAGCTATCTCAGTTTGGTATCTATGGTGGGAAAGACGAAAATTAGTGCACCAGGAATTAACTCAAAATGCGACTTAGATCTCAATGGGGATCATAGCTCTTACATATAATTTTGTAAATGCATCATCTTTAAAGGCGTCCATGAAAAAGGGGGCCTGGCAATGTCCTCCTAGGGGATTTGTGAAACTCAATGTTGACGCCTCTTTTGATCATGACTTGCTGGAGGGTACGATGGGGGCAGTATTGAGAGACGACAAAGGTAGGTTTATTGCAGGAGGGAATGGAAAGATAGACCACTGCGCGGATGTTCTCATGGCGGAGGCCTTAGCTCTCAAATTTGGCCTAAATTTAGCGCAAAGGGCAGGATGTAATCGCCTAATCATCAACTCTGACAACCTGGAGGTGATTGAGACCATGCAGGACGGAGGACAGTCAGCGGGAGCGGCGGCGGCAATCTTCGATGACTGCTATCACTATGCTTGTGATTTTATCATGACTAAATTCGAACATTGTAATAGAGAGGCTAATAAAGTAGCACATGAACTTGCTAGATTAGCTAGATTTTTTTCGACTTCGGATTGGTTTGAGGAGCCTATTAGTGAAATTGTAACGCTTCTCACAAACGATGTATTGGTCATTGCTAATGAATACAATCTCGTTTTAATTCAAAAAAAAGTAGGCGATCTAGGGCTTGATCACCGCCGCCGACAGCCCGACGTTTGCCCTCGCGTGCAGCTGAAGCGAAACCCGGGGCCTGCCCTCGCATGCCGCTTGCCCGGCCATCTGCCCGTCGTCTGACCTCGCGGGGCTATGGGGCCCTATTGATTGCGAACCTGATGCCCTCATGAGGGAAGAAGAAGAGCTAGCTTAGCATGGTTGTTTGTTCTTGTGGTCTGCTACATGGTTGTTTTGAAGGATCCGTCACTTGCATAGTCTTGTGTAGCTGATTGTCCGTCCCGGCGCGCGTCTCGCGAAGCCGATAGTCTGTCCCGGGCTCCCGACGCAACTCTGTTGCCTTGCAAGGTGTTGCGATCGATTTTCTATCCCTCCGTATCATTCTGATTACAGCAGGTTTGTTCGTCTGCTAAATCAACTAGTTTCAGAAGGCAATGAGAATCCTAAGCTGGAATTACTGTGGCCTGCAACAGGTTGCGGCAGTTAGGGCATTGTTGCATGTTCAAAAGTGCAGGAGCCTTGCGTGATGTTCTTGATCGAAAGTCATTGAGATGAATGTCTACGTCAACCATTGAAGACGGATCATAAGAATGTTATCCAAAGTGATGGCCGGAGCGGTGGTTTTTTGTTGTTTTGGAAGGAGGTAACAATCTCTCCAAGGGACATTGACAATAACTTCATAGATGTTTTTGTGGGAAGTGGAGCTGAGAACTTTTGGAGAGGTCTCTACGGAGAACCAGGTGGGCAGATAAAGACAAGACTTGGCAGCGTCTTAGAGAGCTCAGAGTGCTATATGATATGCCATGGATGATGGCTGGTGACCTTAATGACATAGTTCAAGAGTGGGATTTGCTCCGCCGATGATGAAGAGATTTTCTTAGGGCCGCCTCGGTGTGACGGCATCTATCATCGGCTGGCAGACACAACGTGAATTGCTCACAGGGATCCCGGAATAGGAAAACGAGAAGAGAGAACAAAACCGATAATGAGGAGACTAGCATAGCGATAGTGTGTTTGACCAAGGCCCATCTCCCTGTTTCTCCACCTGCCCCAGCCTCCATCTCCACGGCAACATCAACATTTTCTAGCCCGAAATGAAAAATCCACCTCCCAATTCATCCATCTGAACTTCTATCGTTGCCTTGGTCGTTGGTCAAGCGCCTAGTATAGGTAGCCGAGGATTTCTCGTGAAAATCAAGTTTCTCAGGATCTTCTTCTTTATCTTTCACACCAGTGGCAGATGTCGATGGTTGTAGCTGAGCACTGCATTGTAAGAGATTGTTATAGATACGTATGGGCCAAACCTTCTGTAATCTCCCATAAATGTACGATCAATTGGTCGCTATATATATACAAGTGTTGCCCGAGACAAAGGGTTCAATGCTTCCTAAAACAACGGTTCCTAAAACCTTTTACATGGCATCATGAGCCACTTCTTCTATCGTCTAGCCTTGCTTTCCATTTTCGTTGTCCGTTAGTCTTCAAAAATCAAAGTCCCCAAAAGATTTTGATTTTGCTCTTTTTCGCTGCAGTATATTTTTTCGGTAAAACTTTCAATCTATTCATTATCAATCATGACAGTACGACGAACACCAGCAATAATAAAAATTACATCCAGACCCGTAGAACACCTAGCGTTGACTACAAGCACCAAGGCAAGCCGAAGGCGCGCCGTCGGCATCGCCTCTCCCTCACTAGAGCCAGGCAAAACTTGTAGTAATAGACAGTTAGGAAGTCATCGTGCTAAGGCCTTATGAGACCAGTGCACCAAAAGAACAAACGTTGCCGGTGAGGGAACCTTAGATTGGAAGGATACAACCTGTAGACACATGAACACAGACAAACAAATAACAAATCCATGTGGATCGACCGAAGACAAACGCCGACCAAATCCCACGAGATCAGCTGGAGATAAGTCTCCACACGCCCTCCCCTCCTCCCCCCGATGACGCTAGAAGCACCATTGGGACGGGGGCTAGGTGGGGAGAACATTATTCCATCTTCAGAGAGCCGTTGCCACTCGTCTCTCTGAGCAGGACACAAACCCTAAGTATCCAAAACGGCCCCCCGCCGGCAAATGCCGCGATCCACCACGCCTCCATGGCCCTAAGGGCCCAGAAGACGAGGCAGACAAGCGTCCGTGCCGACAAGAGGCAGAAGAAACCCTGGCGGCTGGGTAGGGGCACTCTTTCCTGGCAACTATGGAGCTATAATGTCAGTGTTGTTTGTGCATTCTTTGCTAATTCTTTTTAATTTGAACTTGATTCACATTGATCATGGAGGAATACAACCTAAGAAAGAGAAGTGTGAACATTCATGAAAATGAGCATGTCCTACGACTTGTGCTTCATAAGCTTGAAATACCCCTGCTAGTTAGTATCAGTTGCAGGCGTGACATGTCCAAGTGGGAGTAGGTCTTCATAGTTAGTATGAAGCTTTTATTCGCTTGTCTAAATTAGTACCTTTTTCTTTATTTCTTCTAGGGTCGCGCTAACTGCACACGTGTGGCAGGAAGGGAGACGCATCACACGTCTCTAATGTAAACAGATTGCCACGTCATCGCATGCATGCATGCAGGAATCTTTTTGGATTTTCAGTTTTTAAAATATTTTATCTCTTAAACGAAAAATCCGATTGAAAATCCGTTTTCACCATTAAATCCCTCGCGATGAGATCTTCGAAACTAGATCCCATGTTGATATGTTTTGATGAAAAAAAAATTGGATTAAAAGTTGCCATGTCTATTGCATATGAATTGCCATGATGTTTACACTGAAGTTGCCATGATATGTTTCAGTTATTTTCTTCTACATTTAAAAGTAAATTTTGACATTTATAAAAGGGGAATTAAGAAACTAGACTTGCCATGAACCATAAACTAAAATTGCCATGATACATGCACGTAAAATTGTCATGGTTCATACAAAAAATAATTTTCATGGTCAAAGTACTGGAGTTGCCATCATCAAAATACTAAAATTGCCATGATCTACAAACTAAAATTGCCACATGGCAACTTTAGTTTAAGCCCTATGGCAACTGTAGTGTAAACATCATGGCAACTTCTGGTAAAAAAAAAAATTCGTCGAAACATATCAACATGGGGTCTAGTTTTGAAGTTCTCGTCGAGACGGATTTAATGGTGAAAACGGACTTTTAGTTCGCTTTTTTATTTAGGAGATATAACATTTTTAAGCCGAAAACCAAAAAAAATTCCGCTGATATCATCTATTCATACGTGGCAAAATGAGTGGTGATGGAGGCGTGTGGGCGATGTGCAAACGCCCACACGTGTGGGCGTTAACATTTTCGTTCTTCTAGTTACCGAGACTTCCCATGGGATTAGTTTTTAAAATAATAAGAACAGAGAGATAAATAAATAATAAGAGAAAGTCATTTGAGACTTGGGTATCGTTATTAATTATCTTAAGGGGTTAGTCTTAGAGATACACGACCCGATTATTAAAAAAAAAAGAATACTCGACCCACAATGCTCAAGTTAATGTACCCAATAATGATTGCAAAAAGAGTTGTCCAATGAAATCAATATTTCAAGGTTATGAGATTACTATACATGACAAAAGTTGGCATGTAACGATACACGATATTACTTACGCATGCCTTAGGAAACTTTGTTGCACTCCGCGAGAAAGCTAACAACTCTGCTAGCCTACAAACGATCTACCCGAGTCACATCTTGAATTTTGGTTATTGAGCTCCAAACCGGGTCGGTGCCATGTACTAATCGGACACGACTAGCCTAACATCAATATTACGACAGTTAAGATTATTGGTTTTCTTAACAAAATGTGTCTTGCCTTGCGCAAAGTTGAACACTCCTCTAACCTTTTTCTTTTTGTCGAAAAAAAAACACTCCTCTAACCAATGAGCAAGGGTTAAATCTTCATTACCGAAAAAGGGTTTCCCCCCGCTTTGTATACAAAGCAGCCAACCGATACATCCAAAGATAGGTGCCGGGGCGGAAGCAGCACAGTCACGCCCAAAAGAAAAGAAGAGAAAAGACAAGAGAACCAAATGCTAACAACGGCGGATCGACAAAAAAACGAAGAAGCCTCGTGGCCGCTGCACCCACCGAAGAACGCCCACCAAGCTCCGAGCCTCCGAAGCATCGGTACCAATCAGCACCTCCAAGAAGGGACGCGACGATAACGATGCTGCTGCCAAGGGTTTCCTCCGGTACGCTGTGAGGAGAGAGGAAGGGTAGCCCCGACGCCCTCCAGGAAGGTCAGGCGGTACCCACAAGCGCCACCGCGTCGTTGTCGGCCAATCCAACAGGGATTTCTCCCGATCCCAACCTCCACCTCAGGCACTCCAGAGCTCGCCACCAAACAGACCCTCACCCTGCACCAACCCGGTCACGAAGCTTCCCACGTCGTCTCACCACGGCACCATGAAGCATGGTCCGCATAAAGAAGAAGAGGAGTCGGGATTAGGGCAGCATCACCGTCGGCACGCGGGAGGGCCCCACCTCCACCATCGAAGACGGTAGCTGACCGGACGCAATAGCAGGAACATACCAGGCCCGTGGCCGCACAGGTCCGGCCGGGATCTCCGAGGCCCGTAAAGTTCCCGCCTTCGCGCTGTGGCCGGCACGCCGTCGACGCCGCCGCCCTCCTGTCCAAGCTGCTCCCCTGCCTCCCCGCACAGAGAGCCGCCAAGTGGAAGCACCACCACCACGCGCACCGCTGGCCACCACCACCAGGTCGCCGGACCGCCATCGGCCGAACCGCACCACCGCCGCACGCCCGCGACAGAGAGGAAACCAGCGCAGCCGCCGGCAGCCCGAAGCCGGACCCCAGCCGTCGCCCACGCCGCCCGCAGCCCGCGCTTACGGCGAATATTTACCTGCGAGCAATGCTACACAAATATTTACCTGCGAGCTTGACGGCGATGATTTGAGATTTTTTTTTTCAAAAAATGGGTAATAACTGCCACAAAAGTCGAACTTGGGGTAAAAAAACCGAAATTTACTCTTATTTTCATGTACGGCACGATGCCAACACCTTTCTCTTACGAAATTAATGACCTACTTACACTACTTAAGATGGATCCACCTGTAGCTGTTTTTTTACGCAGCTACTACGTATATACGTACGTCGTCGAAGCACATGCGGTGTACAGGTACGTACATGCCCGCGTCGTTATCCATGGTGTCGTGTTCGGATTCGAGGCGACGAGAGGAGAGGAAGAGGCTGTCAGAGCTAATCACGACCCAACCATATATTACTAGGCTAGTCGTGTCCGGTTAGTACATGGCACCGACCCGGTTCTGTAAGTAGTAATAGCTATATATAGTTATATACGCACAGTTCTATTCTATCTATCTATCTAGTATCTAACATCTTTGAGAAACAACTTAGATCAACTCGATCGCGTGCCGGAAACAAATCATATTGTTGGCGGCGTTCTCGTCCCTAACTAACTGTCTGCAGGCCGGCGACGTTCGATGGCGGCGCTTGGACGCGCGGCGACGAGGCTGATCCAGCGAGCTGTGGTTAGAGTAGAGCAACGCCGGCCCCTCACCCTGTTGTCGCCAAGGCTCATCCACACCCAGCAGGTCGTACCTATGCGAAATCTTTACACATCATGTCTGTATCTCTCATGTGCATGTGCTAGGTAATATTTTTGAATTTATTACTTCCTCCGATTTATATATCACTTATCGTTCAAAAGAATATCTAACACTAGTTATATTCGTTTGAACGACAAGTAATATGGATCATAGGCAGTACTAGTTTTTTCTCTAAGAGCGGGGCGTAGTTAGAGTCGGGTCAGGTGTATTGTTGGATTTATTTATTTGTCTGATTCACTTTATGGCCAAATAGCGCTAGTGGGCAGACCTACATAGAGGCCAATGGAGGAACACTCAATTTGTCGAACTTTAGTAAAGTTTGCTTGTATTTCACTAAAATTTTACTCCTTTCGTTTCAAAATAAGTGTCATGGTTTTAGTCCATTGACACTTATTTTGAAACAGGGGGAGTACTTCAGGATTTCAGATTTTGTAGAAGTGTGTTCATGTACAACATTGGTGCAAATCATGTTACTAGATATACAACTCAACACTCATATCCTTTGTATGTTCCAGAATTCAAGATCCCCGTTCTCCCAGAAAGAACACCTTGTGTCGCAAATCAAGCAAAAGAAAGAGGAGTTATACGATCTCATCGCTAACGCCGAGGCGGCTTCCGTAGCTTCTGGGTCAGACATCCGTGTGCTCTCGACTCTCTGCACACGAATCGAGCCTAGACCACATGACCCTCAATGGTACGTACAATATCAACCAACCATATGCAAATATTGAACTGCCCCAATGTTTTACATTAGTGAATAGAGTAATTAAACTGTCAAAACGTCTTACATTAGTAACATAGGTTGTATTAAACGCTCTAATTTCCCTTTTCCTCTGCTAGCTAGCTACTGGAGTTGACATATAATACTACTTCTGTAAACTAATATAAAAGAAGTAGTGATCTAAACGCTCTTGCATTAGTTTACAGAGAGAGTACTTGGTACTGTACAATTAATCTCATCCCACTTAATTACATATACCTAGGCGCCGGATAACGAGAACCAAGAAGGTGGCCAATTGGACTGCGGCGTCCATCTTTTTTGTTGCTTCTGGAATGAGTTTATGTGGCGTGGTTGCCCGTGCTCCCCTAATAGGGCATGAAGGAGTGTACTACACTGCCGAGAGTGTGCAGAGGCTAGTGGAGCAAGGCTGCCTGCCTGAGAGTGTGCTCAAGCAAGTGGGAAAAGCAGAAGCAAAAGGGTGCGATGATAAGGAGTGAAGATGGACGACCTGCATCTTTTTTCATGGAGAACAAGAAGGATTGTATCTACGTAGGTCTCTTGATGAAATACGAGTATATGTCTATGATGTGCCACCTCGAACTTGTACTATTATGATGAATGCCGTTGTAAGATATATGTGACATGGTGTGTTATCCTTTCCCTTTGAGTGAATTGTGTATGAATAATGTGAACATGTGTGCATGACCGCGTGTAGGACAAGGGCCGATGGGTCGCCGCATGCTTCCCAATCCAGTCCCCACCCCAAGTCCTCTCTTGTGCGGTGGCGTTGTGGCGCCACAGTGGTCGCACCCATTCAATTGTGGAGTTAGAAGATAAGTATGTCAAAAAACGATGGATGAATTTGAAGTTCAATGTGATATGTTGTTGATTATGTATGTGGTGTTCTTGCAACATTTAAATTATGTTCATAGTTTATGTTTTGTTTCAATATGTATGCTTTTGTGGAGAAGAAAGATGTGGTTGGGTCGATGCCCTATTCTAGGACAGTTGTTTGAAAAGAAGAAAATTTGATGCTCTAAAACTCACAACGGCAACCATGCATTGGAAATTCTCTTAGAGCACTTTTTATATATATAAAGACACCCAAAGGGCATCTTGGTTCTGATTAATATCGATAAAATAAAGGCAAGTATAATGGATAGACAACTAGACGTAACGACCAGTACAACATAACATTACATTGAAAAACCTATTAGTCTTGTTCTACCGATGATTATACGGCGCACACCAGAGATTAAAAATTGCACTGAACCAACAACAAAGAAAAGCGAGACTTGCAGATACACCCGCCATACCAGGTTTTGAAGACCACAATAGTAACTCACCCCTTAAGACGTGATCGATAAATAACTGAAACAACATAGGCTAGAGCATCACCCCACGCAAAATAGGCTTGCAATCCATCACCACCAGTTCAGAGGTTTGAATTAATCGTACAAAGTCACAGAACAACACCGAAGACACTTGACCTCCATTTCTTGTCTTGATATTCTCTCCCACAATATTATGTTTATCTTGAAAAAGGGCATCATATGGCGCGTCGGGGATGGGCGAAACATCCGTAGATGGCGCGACCGGTGGCTGCCAAGGGAACCGTCGTGACAATCCGTGACCTCGCAGGGCACGTGCTGCCTCAGGAGGGTTGCGGAGCTCCTGGACGGCAATGGGTCTTGGCACATGGACCTTCTTCGTCACCACTTCCTCCCGGTGGATATTGGCGTCATCACTAGCATCCGCACCTCGCCTCGCGTCCACGACGACATCATCACATGGGCACCAGAGAGGAATGGTATCTTCACCGTTCGGTCCGCTTACCGCCTTGCCATGGACGAGCGCGAGCGTCCATTGGCTTCCGCCACGAGCAGGGCATCGGATGGTCGTCGCGCCATCTGGAAGATCATATGGGGGTGCCCTGCTTCCCCGAAGGTACGCGTCTTCGCCTAGAGAATCGTCACCAACTCACTTGCTACTTGGGCCAATAAATTCTCACGACATCTCGAGCTTACTGACATATGCCCCCTCTGTGCTACGGAACGTGAGGACGGATTCCATGCTTTTTGCAGGTGCCATTTGGCAAGGGAACTCCGGTGCATCATGGCTCTGGACTGGAACATCCCCAAGGTGTAGTCCATCCACAATACAGGCCCGGAGTGGGTTTTTTCTCTGTTGGATCCCTTGGACGATACGGCTAGACTGGTGGTGCTCATGACCATGTGGCGAATATGACATGTCTGTGACGAGATCACACATGACAAGCCGCCACCCCCTGCTGAAGCTTCCAGGCGTTTTTTGCACGGGTATATCAACTCACTATTCTGCATACAACAATATCCCAAGGGCGATATAGAGAAGGGGAAGATGGTGGTTAATCCCTCACCACAAGGCGGCCATGTGAGCAAGAAGGCAAAGGCGAGCGTGAGCTGGGCTCCCCCTGAGCCGGGCTGGACAAACTTAAACACGGATGGGAGTTACATCGCAGCCACGGGCGCGGCAGGAGGTGGCATGATCCTGCGTGATGATAGAGGTGTGATCATCTACAACGCATGTAGGGAGCTCCGCACATGTGATAAAGCCCTCGAGGCGGAGCGAACTGACTACACCTTGACAAACCGGCCTTCCATTTCACCCTAGAGATAAGAGAAAAGAAAAGGAAATCTGCTGCTGTCTGACGCGCTCACACCACCTAACCCAAAGAGATAACCTGAGTTGTAATCGTCTACCCTTTTCAGTTTCGAGAGAGTTGTGGTTTTTTTTACAATCTAAATTTATAGGTATTCAGTTGCACAGTGACTCATTTTCATTCAATTTACTCAAATCTCCATGGTTCCTTGAAGCACTGGAAATGCGTGCATGTTTTGTCTGAGGCACTAGCAGTCTTGTACAGCAAAAGATGCAAATTTTGCTGGCATCCTTAAGCCGCAGCAGCAGCAGCAATTTTCAAAGGACAACGCACGTCATCCATCAAACCAGATGCATGTCATCTTCAACCCCTTGACTTCTGCATATCTTCCTTGTGCACGCCCTTATCAGTAGCAGCAGCCGAATGTCCTTGTAGAAGGGGCAGACTCTCAACGGTAACAACATGTCCGTCATACTTTACTAATTCAGGACCAGCAGTCAAGACACAATAACTGAGTCCATAAGTAGCAAGAATAGCCACCGACATAGCCAAATCAGTCACCTTCTTGGTTCTAGTTATCTTGCACCTACAGGTAGGTGGGATGAGATGGTAAGAATTATTATATGCATACATATTAACTCCTGTAACAGATGAAAAAATAGAACAAACATCTATGTCTGCATATGGTTGATACTGCACCATTGAGGGTCCTCTGGTCTAGGCTTGACTTGCATAGAGAGATACTCGAGCAGATTCCTGTCTAGCGAGGAGGCAGCGGAATAGGCGTGGGCGAGGGCGATGAGTTCATACAGCTCCTCCTTCTTCTGCTCGATTAGCTCTGCACGGTGTTTCTTCACCAAGGGAGAGGTGGATTTCAAAAGCTCGAGATGCAGCTGCTCCCTCTGCTGGATTGCCGACGGACGGTGTTTCCCCTCCAAGGCGAGGGTGGATTTGGAAAGCTGGAAACACAGAAGCAGCATTGAGAATTGATAACTACTCCCTACATAAAGAAATATAAGATCGTTTAGATCACTATATTAGTGATCTAAAGGATCTTATATTTCTTTACAGAGGGAGTAAGAAATAATCTTGAGAAGACAGCTAGATTACGTAGAGACGGCAAAACATAAAACTAGTTGGGAGAAAGAAAGATGTCGATATTACCGACATATGAACGCATTCATGCTAGGCAGTTGATTATCTACCAATGGTGCAGAAAAATATAAAATTAGTTGGAGACCAAATTGTGTCGATTTTTACCAGGCAGTTGATCATCTACCAATGGCACAGCTAAACATATAACTAGTTGGGAGACAAAAAGATGTCGATTTTACCGAAATATCAAGGACATTCATGCTAGGCAGTCGATCATCTACCAATGGCACAGCAAAATATAAAACTTGTTGGAGAGTGGAGACCAAATCATGCCGATTTTACCGAAATATCAAGGGCATTCATGCTAGGCAGTTGATCATATACCAATGACGACACAGCAAAATGTAAAAATCGTTGGAGACCAACTCACGTCAATTTTACTAAAGTATCAAGGCATTCAATCTAGTCAGCTGATCATCTACCAATGGCACGGCAAAACGTGAAAATCGTTGCAGACCAAACTATGTCGATTTTACCAAAATATCAATGCTTTCATGCTAGGCACTTGATCATCTACCAATGGAAATCAATCAAAAAGGAGCCTGTTTTAAGGACACCCGTGCATCCCTGTGATGTACTTACTCCACGAATATTCCAGAGCAACAATCATGTCGATAATATGGATCACACGAATCAGAGCAACAATCGGAGATGGGACGGAGAAGATACCTGCTGGTGCTGGGTGGGGAAGATCCGGCGAGGAATCGTCGTCGCCGCCGCGCGGAGGGAAGCCGCCATCATGGCACGCCTGCAAAGAACAGAATGGGGCAACGAATCAGTCACCGCTGTAGACTCGAGAAATCGGGTGGGTTCGAGGAATCGGGCTACCTTGCGGATCGGAGCGCGGTTAGGGTTAGGGTTCCTCGATAAATTGTTGGCCTTCCGCCGCCAAGAAGGAGGGGACGCTTTGATCGATCTGGCAGTGCTCTGTCAGACCCAGATACAACTCTGACGACGAGGTGTTGAAGCCACGCACCATTTCGGTCAGTTATCGCACGGTCATCCTGGATCCTCACCAGGTGAACTCACACTGTCGGCCAAGATCATTTCCACTCTTTACTATTCACCGTTTACCCTTGTCTGAGTTCATTCTGTTTTTGTGCTACTATATAATTAAATCGCCCGTCAGATCATCTTAGGAGTTAGGAGAGTCTCCTCTATCATCCCTGCAACACTCCCGATTCAGTCTCCAAGTTGTGTCTAGGTTCCAACGAACCTAGAACAACTCTCGAATCATTTTCTCGTGAGAGGCGAAACTCTAGGCAACTAGCTAGGGTTCCACTGGTTCGCCGTCGGCCGTCTCTTTGGCGGCTGCGCGGTGGGCCGACGTCTTTACTGTCCCAGGGCGGCGCTCTGATGTGGTGTCGTTGATCTCTCTTTTTCCACGTGAGAAGGATCGATCTGTGTAGCATCAGTTTTTCCTCTCTCACTGTCTATGTTGAGATATGTATTTAGCACATGTATTCTTGTACTCCAAGTCTCCTCCCCGGCCGCCGTGCCTCCTCCCTCCCTCCACCACAACCCTCTCCCGCCGCGCCTCCACCCTCCCCGCCGCAACCCCACCCTCTCCCGCCGCGCCTCCACCCTCCCCGCCGCACCCCCACCCTCCCTGCCGCACACTGCCGCTCTCCCCGAGCCGCCCCCCTCCCGAAACCCTAAACCCCCTCCCGATCCCATCTCGCGCCGCCATCCCCCCCTGCTGCCATGTCGGCCCTCGGCACCTCCTCCTCCTCCAGCGCACCCCATAGCAACCCGTTCGATTCTTCCTATGGGTCCGAGCCCGATGAGCCCCAAGCCGCCGACATCCGCAACATCCACCTCTCCGATCACGTCCCCATCATCCTCTCCCACGCCTCCGCAAACTACTATGCCTGGAAAATCTACTTCAATCTCCTCTTCCGTGAGTACAACCTTCGTGATCATGTGGACGGTCTCGTCAACTTCTTTGCTGGCGCCCACGATGCCAACTGGCTCGCCATCGACGCCACCCTCATCTAGTGGTTCTTCCTCACCGTCTCTCCGGACATCTTCCACACCGTCGTTCGAGATGGGGACGATGCCTACACGGTGTGGACCAAGATCAATGACCTCTTCACCGACAACAAGCTTCAACGGATTGTTTTCTTGCAGCAGGAATTTTTTGGGTGTCACCAGAACGACTCCACCATCGACGCCTTCTGTCTCCGGCTCAAGACCCTCTCCGACGAGCTCAACGACGTCGGGTTCTAGGTGGGCGACAAGCTTCTCCTCTCGACGCTCACCGCCGGCCTCAACGAGGACTTCGGCAACGCCGCCTCCAACCTCACCCTCATGGCCAACCCTACTTACGAGCGGGCGGTGGCCTATCTTCGCCTTGAGGAGCGGCGGATGAAGCACCTCCGCACCCGTGCCGTCCACACCGCGCTCGCCGCCGGCCTCTCGACCGGCGCCTCTACACCACCCTCGGCGCCCCGTCCTCCGGTCGTCCCGCACCCTACGCCGGTGCCGCAGTCGCCCCAACCACCGCGCAACGGTGGGAACGGCGGCAACCGTCGCCGCGGTCGCGGCGGTCAACGCCAAGGCGGAGGCAAAGGGGGCAGCGGCGGCGGTCAAGCTCCCCACCAGCAGCCCCCGCCACCCTGGGCCGGCGACTATAACCCTTGGACGGCGGTCGTGCACGCATACAGTATGCCCGTGCCGCGGCCCCCCACCCCGGGCATCCTCGGCCCCCGCCCAAGCACTCACCAGGCCCTCCTGGCCGCGCCTATCGGCGCCCACGGCGCTCATGGCGCCCCTCCTGTCGCGCCCTCCTACGGCGCGTACAACGCGTACGGCGCCCCCGGCGCGTATGGCGCCCCCTACTACGACCCGGCCCTTCTAGCGGCCCTGCAGCAGCCGCCGCTCTACTCTGGTGGTGGCGGCGATTTGATTATGGACTCCGGTGCCACTGCTCATATGTCCTCTCATCCGGGTAACCTCTCCTCCGTCCATCCCACTTCCACTACCTCCCGCATCATCATCGGTAACGGTGTTGGTCTTCCCATCTCTCATGTCGGTTCTGCACCCTTTCCCTCTAACTATCGACCTCTTTCTCTTAATAATGTCATTGTTTCTCCTCATCTTATTCAGAACTTAGTTTCCGTACGTAATCTTTCTCGAGACAATTTTGTGACTGTGGAATTTGATGAAGTTGGCTTTTCTGTTAAGGACGCTCGCACCAGGATGATTCTTCACCGCTGCGACAGTCCCGGCGACCTCTACCCAGTTCAGTCGCCGTCATCTCCGGGTGGTCCTCGAGCTTTTTCCGCCGGCGTCGATCTTTGGCATGCTCGTCTCGGGCATCCTAGCACTTCTTCACTTCGTCAAATAATGAGAGGATTTTCTTTTTCATATAATAAAACGGCCGCTCACTCCTGTGAAGCCTGCCGGTTAGGCAAACATGTTCGCCTTCCTTTTAGTTCCTCTTCCACGGTTGCATCTTTTCCGTTTGAGTTGATTCACAGCCATGTATGGACATCTCCAGTACCTAGTAATTCTGGTTATCTTTATTATCTTGTTATACTGGATGACTACTCTCACTTTGTGTGGACATTTCCTCTTCGTAGGAAATCCGATGTTGCCGCCACTCTCATTGCATTCTATGCTTATGTCTTCACACAGTTCGGGCGACCCATACTCGCACTTCAGACCGACAACGGGAAAGAATTCGACAATCTCACCATCCGCCATCTTCTTTCCTCCCATGGCATCGTGTTTCGTCTCACGTGTCCATACACCTCCCAGCAGAATGGCCGTGCCGAGCGCATCCTACGCACCCTCAATGAGTGTGTGCGTACCCTTCTTTTCCATGCCTACATGCCCTCTCGGTTTTGGCCATATGCCCTCGCCACCGCCACCCTCCTCCTTAACCTCCGTCCATGCCGTCCGCGCTGGAACTACGCGCCTCACCATCTCTTATATGGCACTCTTCCCTCCTACGATGGTCTCTGAATTTTCGGTTGCCGTTGCTACCCCAACACCACCACCACCACACCTCATAAACTCGCTCCTCGTTGCGTTCCATGTTTCTTCCTTGGTTACCCGGCCAACACTAAGGGTTATCGCTGCTATGACCCCGTGTCTCACCGTGTCATCACCTCCCGGCACGTGTACTTTGATGAGCTTGTGTTTCCCTTTGCACAGGAACAAGTGGCGCCATCTTCCCCTCCCGCGGCGGGTTCTCCTCCGCACCGCCGCCCGCTGCTGGCCTTGGGTGCTCCGGCCACCCCACCCGCGGCGCCCTCCCCCGGATCAGGGCCATCCGCGGCTCCTTCCTTCGGCTCGGCACCCTCATCGCCTGGAGCCGCGTCGACGTCGCCCACGTCACCCTGGTCCTCTGCCATGCATGTTGGGCCGCATGTTGGGCCGCTGGCTGGGCCGGCCCCCACTGGCGCGGCCTCTCCTAGATCCACGTCGACCCCGCCTCGGTCGCCCGCACCGACCCCGCCTCGGTTGCCTGCTGGCACGATCGCGGCCCCGGCGTCGCCTGGTTCTCCCAATGCTGCGGCCTCGTCCTCCGCCCGGCCCGCCTCTCCCGTCGACGCCGTGGAGGCCTCCGCCTCTCCCGTGGATACCGTGGATGCACAGCCTCGCCGCCACCCGCGGCTGCCCCGACGGCCGGCCCCGTCACACGCTCGCGCACGAGTGTTTTTTGCCCGAGATCCCGCTATGCGGATGACTACGTCTGCACCGCCTCAACGTCCGCTCCTTGCCCGCTGCCGTCCTCGGTTCGGGCCGCTCTCCGTGATCCTCTTTGGATGGCCGCCATGCAGGAGGAGTTTGACGCTTTGCAGCAGAACCGGACTTGGCAGCTTGTTCCCCGTCCCTGGCACGCTAATGTGATCACCGGGAAGTGGGTCTTCAAGCACAAGCTTCGTCCCGATGGCACTCTTGATCGCTACAAGGCGCGTTGGGTTGTTCGTGGTTTCCGGCAACGCGCCGGTGTGGACTTCACCGACACCTTCGCTCTGGTTGTTAAGCTCGGGACGATCCGCACTGTCTTACAGTTGGCGGTCTCTCGTGCCTGGCCGGTTCATCAGATGGACGTCTCCAACGCGTTCCTCCATGGTCATCTTGAGGAGCAGGTCTTCTGTCAGCAGCCCACGGGGTTTGTTGATCCGGCGTGTCTTGATCATGTGTGTCTGCTCTCACGCTCATTATATGGGCTCAAGCAGGCTCCTCGTGCCTGGTACCAGCGCATCGCAGCGTTTCTTCACCAACTCGGCTTCCGCTCTACACGCTTTGATGCTTTGCTGTTTGTTTATCACCAGGGCACCGACACGGCGTATTTGCTGCTCTATGTTGACGACATCATCCTGACAGCATGCACTTCCGAGCTCCTTCGCCGGCTTACTGATCGTCTCCGTGCTGAGTTTGCCATCAAGGACTTGGGTCCGTTGCACTACTTCCTCGGTGTTGAGGTGGTGCGTCGTCCTGATGGTTTCTTTCTTCATCAACGGAAGTACGCTCATGAGCTCCTCGACCGTGCTGGCATGCTTAACTGCAAACCGGCCGCCACTCATGTCGACACGAAGGCCAAGCTCTCTACTACTGATGGTACTCCTGCTCCAAATGCTGGCTTCTACCGGTCCATTGTTGGTGCTCTTCAGTACCTCACTCTCACTCGACCGAAGCTTTAGTACGCGGTTCAGCAGGTCTGCCTGCATATGCATGCTCCTCGAGATGTTCACTGGACTGCCGTTAAGCGGATTCTCCGCTACATCCGTGGTGCTATGGATCTTGGTCTTACTCTGCTCGCCTCCACTGCCACTGATCTAGTCGCCTACTCCGACGCCGACTGGGCTGGCTGCCCGGACACCCGTTGATCTACTTCGGGTTACTGCATCTTCCTTGGACCGTCCCTGGTGTCGTGGTCGTCCAAGCGGTAGCCCACTGTTTCGCGGTCTAGCGCCGAGGCTGAGTACCGCGCTGTGGTTAACGTTGTTGCTGAGTGCTCCTGGCTTTGCCAGCTTCTTCACAAGCTCTTGTGTCCTGTTGAGAAGGCCACCGTCGTCTACTGCGACAACGTCTCCGCCGTCTACCTCTCCGCCAATCCGGTTCATCATCGTCGCACCAATCACATTGAGCTTGATATCCATTTTGTTCGGGATCAGGTGGCTCTTGTCCATGTCCGTGTTCTACACGTTCCCACCTCCCAAAAGTTTGCTGACATCATGACCAAAGGCTTTCCTACGACGTCTTTCGAGGAATTCCGGTCCAGTCTCTGCGTCAGCAATGGTGTCGCTTCGACTGCGGGGGGTGTTGAGATATGTATTTAGGACATGTATTCTTGTACTCCAAGTCTCCTCCTTGTGTATAGTTGAGGATATGACTTGCCCTATGTACTATATATACTTGTGCATTTGCACCTATCAATACATTGAGAGTTGCATCCTATTCCTCTACAGTCTAGATTAGATTAGGGGTTGTTCATGGAAGTTTTGAGGTTTTGAGCTTGCTTTTCAGCCATCTCAGAGGGAGCTCCATCTCCACATTTGTTGTCCCCTAGCAAGTTAAGCTAGGGTTTGCTGTCCTCCGGCGCCGCCGCCGACTGAGAGTTTTTTGTTGTTCTGGTGCCATGAAGATACTAGTTTGGAACTGTCGCGGGCTCGGGAATGCACCGGCAATCCAAGCCTTGTTGGATGTCTAGTGAGCATGTAACCCCGATGTGGTGTTCTTGTCGGGGACACACTTGGGGAGCTATGCGGCAGAGTGTTTGAGAAGAAGAATGAGGATGGATCAGAAGCTGGTGTGTGTTAGTGATGGGAGAAAGGGTGGCATGGTTCTTTTCTGGAAGAAGGAAATAAATATTCATAGATTGGACTTGGATCCCATGTTCATTGATGTAAGAGTTGAAGATGAAAATAATAGGCTAACCGGTATGTATGGTGAATTCAAATTGGAACATAAGTACAAGACTTGGGATTGTATGCGACAACTTCATCGGAATATTACACTGCCATGGTTGCTGATAGGTGATATGAATGAGATTCAATTCTTGCATGAAAAAAGAAGGGGGAAACCCAAGACCACAATAATATATGACAACTTTACAACAGGTAATTGAGGACTGTGAGATGCATGATATAGGGTATACTGGAGATATGCTTACATGGAGAAGAGGAAGCATAAGAGAGAGGCTACATGGAGGTTTGGTAAATGCAAAGTGGGACAGTTTTTTTCTTAATTCTAGTCTTGGGCACCTTAACTTTAACCATTCGGACCACAGGATTCTGCTGGTCGATACTAATTTCTACTCAGGTTCTAGACCAAGCCAGGCTAGCCCTAAGAGAACTAAAGTGAGGTAGCTGCGAGAAGAGCAGTTTTCAGAGTTGGTTCAACAAACATGGGACAAATTCCGGGATGGCCCTGCAATTCCAAGAGTTTTCCAGAAGCTTTCACGTATGTAGTCAGCATTCCATGGTTGGGACCAACGCATCCTCAAAAACCAAAGAAAAGGCTAAAGAAAGCTCAGCGAGAGTTAGAGAAGCTATGTCGGGTCCCATGAGCGACGAGAATGAAGAGAGAAGGAAAGAATTATCGGAGCTAGTAGAATACTTACTTGAACTTGAAGAGATTCAATGCATGCAATGATCATGTGCAGACCAGCTCAGATTTGGGGATCAGAACATCGCATTTTTTCTGCGCTTTTGCAATAGCACCCCGGATATATTAAAAACTGAAAGATGAAAATGGTGATTTGATGGAAAGTATGGCAGAGCTAAACCCACATATCCAAAGCTACTTCGAGAACTTATTCACTTCACAGGTTCAACATACTGACCCATTAATGTTGCAAAAGCTACATCGGAAGGTAAAATGATCAAATGAATCGGGTTTTGATGGCTCCCTTTTCCGTTAATGATGTAAGGAAAGAAATTTTCAGTATAGGCGATCTTAAGGCCCCTGGTCCGGATGGCCTACATGCAAAAAAATAAAGAAATATTGGCATATCTTGGGAGAGGAAATTAATGTTGCAGTGTTGAACAAATTCCAGCTGAATGGAATGGCACATCAATCATACTGATTCCTAAGGTGGACTCTCCTGAATTAATTACACAGTACCACTCTATTAGCTTATGCAATGTTCTATAGAAGATTATTTTGAAGATATTCTCTGTTCAGCTTAGAAGTATTCTGCCAGATATTATATCACCCACAAAGTGCCTTTGTTGGACATGCAATACTCTTGTAGCCTATGACACTAGTAGAAAAGGGGCCAATGGTCCAGGCCGGTCCAGCCCATTAGTCCCGGTTCAACCCAGAACCGGGACCAATGGGGGCATTGGACCGGTTCAGTGAGCCCCGAGGGCGGCCGAGCCACGTGGGCCATTGGTCCCGATTCGTCTGGACCTTTTGGTCCCCGTTGGAGGGACGAACGGGACCAATGGTCTCGCTCCGCCCACCACCATTGTTCGGTTGGTGGCATGAACCAGGACCAAAGGCTGCCCTTTAGTCCGGTTCATGCCACCAACCAGACGAAGGGTTGGTCCTCGTTCCGTCGAGTTTAGTCCCACCTCGCCAACCGAAGGGAATCGACCGGTTTAAAGCCCCCCCTCTCGCCTTGTTGAGCTCCTCTCAAAATGAAAATAGATGCCCTTATATTGAGAATTTAACCTAAATTCATCTTGAATTTCTCCGAACTTAGTAGAAATTTATTATGAATTTAGGTTGAATTTCTCTATAAGCGCATCTATGCTCACTCTGAGTAGTTTTTTTTCTTTTCTGCTATATTTATTTTTTCTTTTTATTTCTGAGTTGTAATAAGTCATTAAAAATAACCATCTATGCTCATTTTTAGTAAAGTTAATCACAACTATTTTTTCTTATATTTATTTCTGAATTGTAATAAGTCATTAAAAATAAGCATCTATGCTCATTTTTTAGTAAAGTTAATCACAACTATTTTTGCTTCTATTTATTTCTGAGTAGTTTTTATATAGTTTTTTTCTTTCCTGCTATATTTATTTTTTTCTTTTTATTTCTGAGTTGTAATAAGTCATTAGAAATAAGCATCTATGCTCATTTTTAGTAAATTTAATCACAACTATTTTTCTTCTATTTATTTCTGAATTGTAATAAGTCATTAAAAATAAGCATCTATGCTCATTTTTTAGTAAAGTTAATCACAACTATTTTTGCTTCTATTTATTACTGAGTAGTTTTTATATAGTTTTTTTCTTTTCTGATATTTATTTTTTTTCTTTTTAATTCTGAGTTGTAATAAGTCATTAAAAATAAGAATCTATCCTCATTTTTTTAGTAAAGTTAATCGCAACTATTTTTGCTTCTATTTATTTCTGAGTAGTTTTTTATATAGTTTTTTTTCTTTTCTGCTATATTTAATTTTTTCTTTTTATTTTTGAGTTGTAATAAGTCATTAAAAATAAGCATCTATGCTCCTTTTTTACTAAAGTTAATCACAACTATTAAAAATAAGTCATTAAAAATAAAAAAGAGGCACAATGCTCGTTAATTTGCTTCAAGCCTTTCGGAATAGTGTCAACTGCACTGCACATAGCTCTGTGCAGTCTACCCTATTCCTCAAGGCTTGAAGCTAACCAACGTGCAGGTGAGCATTGAGCCTCTTCTTCATCGTCTGTGCACTCAGGGCTTATAAATAGCTGCGAGTGCCTCTCGCTTGGCGCGGTGGGACTAAAAAAAAGCAGCAGAAAGAATCAACTAAAAACAGCTGCAGAAAATAAAAAATTAGACGGGTCCATCGGTACCGGTTGGTGGCGCCAACCGGTACAAATGCCCCTCTTTGGTACCGGTTGGTGCCTCCAACCGGTACCAATGCCCCCCTTTTGTCCCGGTTGGAGCCACTAACCAGGACCAAAGGTCTTCGTTTCCCGCCCTTTGGGCTGCCGAAAAGAGGCCTTTGGTCCCGGTTGGTGGCTCAAACCGGGATAAAAGAGGGGCATTGGTCCCGGTTTGTGGCACGAACCGGGACCAAAGCCTTTGCTATATAAGTAGCACTGCCGCCCCGCCCCGACTTCGATCTCTCCCGACGCCGCGCGCCGTCCCCTGCCGCCACCTCGTCTATCGCCGCCCCTTAACGCCGCCGCCGCCCGCCCGCCCGACTTGCTGCCGCTCCCGACCTTGCCGCTGTCGCCGCCCCGCCCATTGCCGCCGCCGCCCCACCGCCTGACGTCGTCGCCGCCCTTGACGTCGTGCCCGCCTCTGCACCTACGCCGCCGCCAATGCATGACCGTGAGCAACTTTATTTTATTTTTGCTAGATTTTTTTATATTTTTGTATAGTTCATAGATTTTTTGTTAGATTAGATTTGTAGTAATTTAGATATGTAGTTCATATTGTGTAATTAATTTGTTCATATTATGTTAGATTTTTTCTATTAGTAGATTTTTTCTGTTACATTAGATGTGTAGATCTTTTGTTAGATTAGATGTGGTGTAATTTAGATATGTAGTTCATATTGTGTAATTTAGATTGTGTAATTAATTTGTTCATATTATGTTAGATTTTTTTCTGTTAGTAGATTTTTTGTTAGATTAGATTTGTAGTAATTTAGATATGTAGTTCATATTGTGTAATTTAGATTGTGTAATTAATTTGTTCATATTATGTTAGATTTTTTTCTGTTAGTAGATTTTTTTGTTAGATTAGATGTGTAGAGCTTTTGTTAGATTAGATGTGGTATAATTTAGATATGTAGTTCATATTGTGTAATTTAGATTGTGTAATTAATATGTAGTTCATATTTTTAGTAAGTACTATTTTATTTTATTTATAGTAAGTGCTTATATATATATATATATATATATATATATATATATATATATATATATATATATATATATATATATATATATATATATATATATATATATATATATATATAGTTGAACTAGCTAGTTGATTTAATAAACTAATTTATTTTACTATATATAGAAGTAGTTTGTTTTTAGTAAGTAGTACTTTATTTATTTATAGTTAGTGCTTAATTAGTAGTTGAACTAGATAGTTGATTTAATTAATAAAACTACTTTATTTAACTATATATAGAAGTAGTTCCCGCATCGACGTCGGCGATGCCTATCCCGCATCCTCGTCGTCGTCGACTCGGTGGTGGAGGCTTGCTTGATCAGGGCCATGTTCGGGACTGGGCTCCACCGGACTGGTATTGGGAGGTGTTCCGGGGGACGTAGGTTGGTGAGGAGGCAGCCCGTTGTTGACCCGATCCTTGTTTGGTGGCGGTCGCGTGGGCCAGTGACGTGTCGAGGCTTCCGGACACCGCGGAGGTGGTACGTCACCGTGTCAGCGAGGA
This sequence comes from Aegilops speltoides, assembly GCA_021437245.1. Classification (NCBI taxonomy): domain Eukaryota; kingdom Viridiplantae; phylum Streptophyta; class Magnoliopsida; order Poales; family Poaceae; genus Aegilops; species Aegilops speltoides. The sequence goes on from CM038141.1 coordinate 466,333,677, forward strand.
GAACGAGCACGTCCGTCGCTACATGGTTGCATTGGAGGGCAGGTTCGACAATATCTGGCAGGTTCTTCAGGGATCTCACTGGAGCTATGATCCTGTGATGGTTCCTTATCTTTGGGTGTCCACCGCCCGTGTCGATACTCGTCGGGCGCTACGGTTCTAGTTGTATTTAGTGATGCTATATTAGTGATAATATTTGATGATGTACGGACACCAAGAGATGATGTACTTTTGCTTATAATTATTGAATGCATGCTAATTTAAATACTACTTTATTTTATGATTTGGTTTTGCTTATTTTATGATTTGATTTTGCTTATTGAATGCTCATATTGGATAAGTTCTTCTTCATTCCCGTGTGCTAGACAATTTGATGTAATAATGCACTTGGGAATGAAAGGAGGAGCTACGTACATCACCGATAGTCAACCCATGATTAATAATCTAGTTTAATATTTGAATTATGAACATAGGCCGAAAATGTCGTACTCGGACGACGAAAACCGCCCGGGGGAGTGCGACTGGTGCCACGACGACCGAGGTATCTGCGACAGGTTCATTGAGCTGGACGAAGATCGTCGCTTCAGCATTAAGCTCGAGGAGACCTTCGATGTTCATACGGTACGCAACCAACGACAATAGTTTTTTTCGTAATTAATCATGACTTCAACTATTTTAATCATGACAATATTTTTCATCTTTTCCAATTCGACTAGCTTATCACATGCTTTGCAAGACGCTATGTCTTGGAGATGATGGGTTTTAAAGACCATGAAAGTTTCGAAACCAAAAAAATTATCCTAAGTTCCCATCATGGTGTGGATTTTCAAGTAAAGCTGTACAATGCTCAGAGTGTAACTCATTTTGGTTGCAAAAATTGGGAAGCACTTTGCAAGATGTATGGTCTTGATGAGGGTATGCTTGTCACCATGGATCTTGGTGATCCTACAATCAAGCAAGAGAGACCTTCGATTTGGGTCCTTGTGGATACACCTCCAATTCTTCCCCCATGTGAGCTTAACATAGTTATTAAGTAATTTATATTGTTTATTTCAAAATAGTTGACAACTTATCTCCATTGACAGCTTATTTTCATTCTTCAAAGAATGTGCGGAAGATGGTAGACAGAACCTACTACACCGAAGGCTCCGAATTAACTTATCAGGAGAAAAATCATCTGGTCGCATTTTGTACTGATCTTGAGAATTACAATATTTACAATCAAACTCCTCAATATTATGGTCAATACGTGCCACTAGTGCATGTGTTGAACTACGGTAACTACCATGGAGATACCCTGGTAAGATTATTTTTTACTACTACAACATCCGTGCATCTTTTTGCACACTTCTAAAACTAGTACATCATTGCTAACTACGAAGTTATTACTATGTTTTTCAACAGATAATCCCGAATGATTGTGTGCCTCATCTGATGTATACGCATGGTAGCCTTCAGGTTTTGACATACAACCAGGTCGTCCTACGAATCTCAACTGTCCATACCGGGTTTCTAAAAAAAGTGGAGACATAACAATCAAAGAATGGAAAAAATGTATGGACAGTCGTAAGGAGCTTCTTGGAAGCAACAAGCAGCGAAGGGCAAGAATTGGAGATAGGATGATCGCCATTCTTCATAATGGAGAGTCAGGGTCTATATTGTTTTATGCTATTTTACCTTAAGGGTGTTTAGGTCCTACGATCATCGATGATCATGTGCTAAGAACAATTATGTAGGGTTGGGTTCGATGACTATGAGGATGATGATCGTATGACTTATTATTAATAACGAGTAGAAGTTGTATGATGATGCATGATATTATAGTAGGACTTGTTATTATATATGATGATGTATGATGCGAGCATGCATGAGCATGTTATATCAGCGGGTGAAATGAACATAGCAGCAGTGTTGATAAACCAAGGACGAAGATATAAGAGAGGACACTTCTCTCTATTAGCTGGCTAATAACAACCTATAAAAATAACCCCCAAAACCCCTAAAGGAGCCACTTTTGTAAAAATAACATGGACTTTTGGTCCCGGTTGGTGCCACCAACCGGGACCAAAGGCCCCCCTGACTGGGCTCGGCGGACCGGCCACGTGGAGGCACATCTGTCCCGGTTCATGTTTGAACCGGGACTAATGGGTGAAGGTGTTTGTAACGACCCATTAGTCTCGGTTCATGAATCGGGACTAAAGGCCCTTACGAACCGGGACTAATTGGTGTTTGTCTACTAGTGTGAGTGCATCCATAAAATCAAGAACACAAAGAATAGTCAGTTAGTTTTATGTGCAATGAAGTTGGACATGCATAAAGTGTATGATAGAGTTGAGTGGATTTTAATAAGAAATATGATGCATAAGTTGGGCTCTGATGACCAGTGGATTGATCTTATAATGGCTTGTATGAGTTCAATAAGATACGAAGTTTGGTTTAATTCCCAAGAAATAGATAAGTTTACACCTTCCAGGGGGATTCGACAGGGTGACCCACTATTACCGTATCTTTTCTCGATCTGTGCAGAGGGTCTTTCTAGCATGTTGCAGTATGAAGAAGAAGTTGGTGGCATTGATGGGATAAGAGTGTGCAGGAATGCACCGTCAGTTTCACACCATTTATTGGCTGACAATTCTCTGATTCTCATGAGAGCAGATATGTTGCATGCAACTTCCTTACAACAAGTGTTGGAGACCTATTGTGACAATTCAAGGCAGATGGTAAGTTTGGGGAAATAAAGTATTTATTTCAATCCAAATACTAATTTGCAAACAAGGGATGAGATCTGCCAACACTGAAATATCACCAATCAAGCCCTTTCAGATAAGTATCTTGGGTTACCTGTTTTTGTGGGAGTGAATAGAAGTGATTGCTTTAAACATTTCTGTCAGAAAATTAAGGAATTGTTGAAGGTTGGATGGAGAAGCAATCTTCAACAGAGGCAAGGAAATTTTGTGAAAGCGGTTGCTCAATCTATTCTAGTTTCTATCATGTAATTAAGTTTTCTACTTGCCAAAGAGTGTTTGTAAAGATATCACAGAAGTTATTGCTCAATATTGGTGGGGTGATGATGAGAAGTACAAAAGATGCAATGTTTTTCATGGTGGAAGCTCTGTATTCCCAAGTGTGATGGTGGCATGGGTTTTAGATATCTTCACTCTTTTATTCTGGGAAAAAGTCTGAAATAAACCTTAAACTCACCGTCCAAGTTTGAATCAAACCTTGAACTATTAATCCTTGAAATCAGCACCCTAACCTTATCGATCCCGGTTAATCCCCGACCCTACACCATTCTGGACATGTTTGTCCAAGCGGGAAAAGACAATCCCGACCTGGATTAGACCATTTTCTCACCAACGACCATGGCACACATTATCTTCTTCCTAATCTCTATCTCATGTGCAAGGTGAGCTCGTACGCTAGCGTGTAGCCTGTGCGCCCAGACTACTAGGAAGATGTATGAGGTGAGCCATTGATGCTAAGGTCACGAGTCACAGAAGGCACTCGGAGCTCGTATACGACATCGTTGGAGCACATAAAGAAATTGTTCAAGTCTGGCTTGGGATCAAGCGCATCCGCGAGCTACTGCCGGAGCACGCCGACGGGCGAGAGGAAGAGGACCGCCACTCTACCTCCAGTCTTAGAGCATCTCCAACAGGTACACAGTAGCGCGGCATGCTAAATTTTTTTGTAGCATCGAAATAATATTTTAGGGCGTGCAGAAGGGTGGTTGTTTTATCAGGCGCTGTAAAATTTAGCGCCCCGCAGTAGAGCTTCACTAGGCGCGGTAAAACCCAGCGCGCGCTTGGAATTTTTTTAAACAATACATACGAAAAAAAATATATGAAACAACACATAGTTGAAAACTTTAAATTTCATAGCATAGTTCCCCAAACCACAAGCCAGTTCATACAATGCTAATAAAAATAAATAAAATGATACTAAATAAAACTACTCCTCGTCCTCCTCGATGGTGTAGTTCGACGACGTAAACGCATCGAGCCACCAAAGAGCTTCATTGTCCTAGGTCCACGTAGGTCCCAGCTTGATCTGGGCTTCCGCCGGTTACTTCCGCGCATATGCTTGTCCGCCCGACACACGGCTCGCTCCGCCCTCCTCTGCGCGCAGAACTCGTTCTCGGTGGTGACATCCTGCGGGAAGCGGGAAGCGCTACACCACCATGGCATGCTCATGCGCCTTGACGATGATGTGGCGGTGATCCTCGTCGCTGATTAGTCACGGGGGAGGCGCGAGCTCTTGCGCCTTCTCGCGCGTCCGCATGTCGGTGAAGTTCATCTGCGACCGAGGCCGCCCGGGGCGCCACGCCGCCGCATCGTACGCGCAGGCAGCCTCGTGGGCAATCCCGAACGTGCCGAGCCTGAGGCGTGTATCACCGGAGCGGATCTCCGCATAATACCCGCCAGAGGGGTGGGAGGACGCCGCGGTAGCCCGACCTGCTCCAGGGGTGCGGCGCATGGTGGGGCACTGGAAGAGGCGAGGGGAGAAGGCGCAGCGGTGGCGGGGCACTGGAAGAGGCGAGGAAGAAGGCGCGACAGGAGGGAAAGAGTGGCGGCGGGCGCCTGCGCGCGGCTTTTAACTAGCGCGTTGGGCGACGCGTGCCAAAACTGCTCCGCGCGCTGCCGCTTTTTTCCCGCGCGTGCACATCTTTTTCACGCTCAAACTTTCGCACGTCTGCTGGAGCGCGCCGTGCGACCTCTCGCGCACCAAATTGGCGGTTTATCCAGCGCCGATTATTTCACGCACATTTGGAGATGCTCTTAGTCCAATTCTGCTGACAGTTTAACGCTCAATCAATTTCGACCATCGTCAACTGAAGCGTCTCGCTACCATAAACTTTCGCCGTGAGCTATCTTCACATCTTCTACCACAACATTAGGTTCCTGGTAATTCGTGATTCCTTTTGATTTTCCCAGCATCCTCAATTGCTACTCCAGTGAGTGGAGGGTCCGGTCTGGATGTTCGCCTCCGCACGCGTCCCCAAGAAGATGATGCAACTGTAGTGTAGATGCGAGAGAGAGAATGACTAGCTACAGATATTTTTTAGGCAAATGACTATTGACTAGAGACATGGTATATTATATAACAAGTGGGACAGTGTGGTCAGCGAGAATAGTAAGTGATCCCGGCCGGGATCAGATGTTTTCCTATTGCGCCAAACAAAAATATGGTCGGAATTAACCGGGATCAATAAGATCAGGGTGCTGATTTCAGGGATTAAGAGTACAAGGTTTGATTCAGACTTGGCGTACAAATTCAAGGTTTATTTTAGACTTTTCCCTTTATTCTGGCACCCCTTGCAAAACAATGTTGGAGAATGATAACTAATCCTGAATCCGTTTGTGCTCCCATCTTGAAGGCAAAGTATTTTTCAAATACTGATTTATTACATGCAGGACCAAAGAATGGTTCTTCATTCACCTAGCAGAGTATTGTTGCTGCATTAACTACTTTTAAAAGAAGGCATCTATGGCACATTGGATCAGGGGGGAATGTGAAAAATTGGACTGATCCATGGATTCCCTCAAGTCCAGATAGAAAGATCATCGCCCCTCGAGGACATATAGTGATCTCTAAAGTAGTTGAACTAATTGACCTGACCACTAACCATTGAGATGAGCAGTTGATTAGAGACATTTTTTACCCAGTGGACACAACTAGAATCCTTCAAATACCTCTTAACTTTCAGGCATTTGATGACTTTATTGCATGGAATCAGAAAGAAATGACAATGCATTGATATATCATTGGATGTATACGTGCAAAGAACAAAATTCCATCCATTATATTAATGCTAAAAGACAAGGGCATAGCATAAGAATCCTCTTGTGGAATAATAAGAACAAGCAAAGAGATACATAAAAAGTGAGAAGGTGAGATGCCAGAAGAAATATTTGGGAATGGCAACGTGGGGTGACCAAAATTGTTGGCCACGATGTATAGTGCAAAACTTGCATGACATCACTCGCAGAGATTACACTGCATATGCAGAAAATTGTTGGCTGACAAAATCATTTTTAGAAACTAAATTCTGCGAATAAATTCAGATGTCCTGGAAAGTCGCCTCGCTAAACTATTTTGTCGTTATATGATTTTCAAACTGTATAAAAGGCTATCTCATTAACAATACACAGAGCTAGCAGATTGCGGTGCTGTTGTGTTGACTGTCGAGGACTCAGTATTCATACATCATAGATAAAGCTCAACATTTCCATTAATAGAAATTACGCAGTTTTCTACAGTGAAACAAGTTGTCCAGGAACTAGCCTATCAAGTACTCAGCATCCATATCTGAGATATTATCATCATGATGCCCTCTTGGCTCTTGCAGAATTAAATATGCTTTAATTGCAGTATACTGGAATATACGTATCAATTACTGAAGAAGCATACGGCCAAAACCCTCGAGTTCAAAAGTCATTTAGTCTGTAATCATACGGTCATGGTGTATCATACCATGATTCCTGCTACCCAAACATGCATCAATATACACCTTCCTGTTATTATTCTAAAAAGAGAAAAGTGTGTTTTTGGTCCCTCAAGTTTCCAGAAAGTCTAGACTTGGTCCCTCAAGATTTTTGGGTCTACTTTTGGTCCCTCAAGTTTCAAAGCCGGATAAGTTTGGTCTTAAACCAGATTTTGAGGGCGTTGACCGGGTCAAAACCGCCCAATGAACAGTAAATACGAAATTTTTTCAAACAAACTTCAAAAAAATCTGAAATTTTTTGGGGTTCAATATGCTTACATGCGCAAGGTGCGCCCAAATTTTCGTGCTCTTTTGACACTCGAGGAGCTCGTGGAAAAAAACAAAAATATCTGCCTGATGAATAGTAAATTAAAAAAAATCAAAACAAAATTTGCCACGAGCTCCTCGAGTGTCGAAAGAGCATGAAAATTTGGGCACACCTTGCGCATGTAAGCAAAATTCGCATTTACTGTTCATCAGGCGGTTTTGACCCGGTCAACGCCCTCAAAATCTGGTTTAGGACCAAACTTATCCGGTTTTGAAACTTGAGGGACCAAAAGTAGACCAAAAAAATCTTGAGGGACCAAGTCTAGACTTTCTCGGAACTTGAGGGACCAAAAACACACTTTTCTCTTCTAAAAAAAGCATCATAGACAACAAACATTATCTTGTCAAAATAATAAAAGAAATTCCGTCTCATACATGTGACATTTATCCTCATTATCGTAATTAAATACAACAAAAAAGAAGGCAATGATAGTTCGTGCGAAAGAGAGATAAGGTGATACTAGTATTGTAATTAATCTGTCAGCTTCTTCTTGGACACCCTTTTACTAAAGTTCTAGACTGAAAGGGTGCCGAAACATCACAGATATCTTACAATGCCATCACAGATATCCTAGTAATAATAATACTCAAGTCCTAGACTGAAAGGGTAACATAACATGCCAGCAACATGACATATATCTTAAAATTCCATCACAGGTCATCCAGTTATAATACTAGTCTAGTTCTAGACTCAAAGGGTGACATACCATGGTGGTAATTCACATATATCTTACAGGTTAAACGCGATCACAGATCGTCCAGTTGTCCATTTATAATACAACTAAGTTTTGGTGGCAGATCATAGATAGATATATGACCTAGTGCTAGATACATCTGTATCTAGACAAATCCAAGACAAGTAATTCGGAACGGAGGGAGTACATAATATAGTGCTGGAATGGAACTGATATCGTCTAGCTTGTCCATCAAACAAGAGATGCATTCATGCATTTCATCTTCATTCAACTTGTTTCTGCATTTCCTATTGCTTGTCCACTCCCTCAGCAGTAGCAACAGGCTGACATTCATCTTGCTTGTTCACTCCCTCAGCAGTAGCAACAGGCCGATGCCCATCTTGCTTCTTCTTCAGTGCCTCAGCAGTTGCAACTCTCCGCAGTCTCTCTTGTATTACTTGCCTCTCCAGCCTCTCTCGTATCAAGGGCACACTCTCAGCAGTAACAAGATAATCACCATACCTTAGGATTTCTGGACGAGAAACCAAGGCATAGTAATTGAGCAAAGAAATAGCAAGAATAACCGCCGCTGTAGTGAGGTCGGTCACCTTCTTGGTTCTACTTATCTTGCGCCTACAGGTAGGCGGGACGATATGGTAAGAATAACTATATATATATGAAATGGAACTCTTGTAGCAGATGAAAAATAGAACAGACGTCTATGTCTGCATATGGTTGATATATACTGCACCATTGAGGGTCATGTGGTCTAGGCTTGACTTGTGTAGAGAGATCCTTGAGCAGAGTCTTGTTCAGCAACAAGGTCTTGGAATTGGCGTCGGCGCCGGCAATGAGATCGTACAGCTGCTCCTTCCTCTGCTGGATAAGCGACGCATGGTATTCACTCAAGGAGCGGCTAGATTTGGAAAGCTGGAAACACAGAAGCAGCATTGAAAATAATCTTGACAAGACATGTGGTTTACTACGTTATATCTTGCATCTCCCCGAATCAGAGCAAGAATCGGAGAAGATACCTGCTGGTGCTGGGTGCGGAAGATCCATCGTAGATGCACCGCCGGACGCAGCGTCCTAGTCGCCGCCGCGCGGAGTGAAGCCGCCATCGTCGCACGCCTGCAGATCGAGAAATCAGGCCCGGTGGGAACCTACATTGCGGACCGGCCGGGACTACTGATTAGGGTTAGGGGTCGGAACCCAACCGTACCACGTTTTTTTTGCTTTTTTTTTTGAGAGTAACACTTGCCGCATTTATTTAAAACTCCGGAATGTCATCCGCGATTACAGAAAGAACAAAGTCTGGGGGACCCCCAACCACACCTTACACAATTCATCACCCACCCCTACTTTAGCTAATTTATGCGCGGCAATATTAGCAGAACGCCGGACCCATGAAATTTTATGCTCGACGAACGACCCAAGCAGGGCCTTTACCTCCTCAATCCATGGACCGTTAGCCGACAGATTCCTCGTTGGATGTTTGAGCATGTTCACCACAGCCTGGGCATCCATCTCCAAGTGAACTCTCGTTGCGTTCATGTCTGCGGCTAACTGCAGCGCCCGTCGACACGCCAAGATCTCCGTAGCTTCTGGATCCACAATGGTTGGGAAGAGATGACATGTAGCTGCTAGGAACGCACCATTGTGGTCTCTGAGAACTGCTCCACCTCCTCCCTTCGCACCAGATTTTGAAACTGCTCCGTCTGAGTTAACCTTAACCCATCCCTCATCAGGAGGCTCCCATCGCTGTGGTTCGTGCCTAACCGGCGGACCCTTGGTCTGTAGATGTATCTCCCTCCATTCCTTCATGTGGGCATAAACTGAGCTCATGATTTCATGTGCTGTGGCGATCGGCTTACCATCCCTAGCATTGTTCCGAGCAAGCCATAGTCCATACAAGGAATGCACCATGACCTCCCGATCTTCATCAGATGCCCCTGCAAACCAATCGAGTAACCAGCGCGCAAGAGCGCTCTGGGAGTCCGTCGTGCACGGTGGGGTCGCCACCGCAACTCCCTTCTCTGAGCGGAAAAGCTGCCAGAATCTAACTGAATGTTGACATGTCCAAAACCGGTGATAGTTTGTTTCTTCTCGACTGCAAGCAGCACAAAAAACGCCCGGTTTTATTCGTCGTCGATGAAGTTCAAAGCCCACAGCCAGCCCATTTTTTATCAAGCTCCACACATGAATCTTTGCCTTTGCTGGTGCACAAGTGTCCCATAGCGCCATAAACCCCTTGTGAGCAGCCACCGTATCTGAGGACTCCGGCTGTCCGGTCCTCGATCTCCCAATCCTCTTCCTTAGGTGGTGAGCCGATTTAACAGTAAAACGCCCATCTTTTGTGTAGTTCCACGCCATGTAGTCCTGCTCCTCAGGTCCACCAATAGCGATTTGCTTTATATCCGCTGCGTCACTCGGACTGAACATTGCATCCACCTTTGCATCATCCCAAGACCTACCATAAGGTGTTAACAAATCCGCCACTCTGGTTACACCGGGTATGAAGAGTTGGCCCAGTGGCTTCATACTTCCCCGCCTCGGAATCCAGTTATCATGATGTATATTCACTCTCGTACCATCTCCAATTCGCCAAATTGTTCCTTCCCTTAGGAGATCTCTCCCATGCAACACACTGCGATAGGTATACGATGCGTTGGAGGGGCATGTGGCTGTCATAATTGTTTGCTCCTTGAAATAACGGGCTTTGAGAACCCTTGCGCATAGCGAGGATGGTTCTTGCAGAATCTTCCATGCCTGCTTTGCAAGCAAGGCTTGGTTGAAGCCCTCCGGATCACGAAACCCTAGACCCCCATCTCTTTTTGCAGCACACATTCTTTGCCAAGATATCCAATGAACTTTCCTTTCACCATTTGATTCACCCCACCAGAATTTTGAAGATATCGACGTTAGGTTCCCGCACGTTTTCTTGGTGAGCTGGAAACAACTCATGGTAAAAGTAGGAACGGCTTGGAGTCCGGATTTCACCAACACCTCCTTTGCCGCCTTGGACAGACCTTGGCCCTTGTACCCCCCAACTTTTGATTTAGCACTTTCCGTCACATACTTGAACGTGCCCTCCTTTGAACGACCAACCAGTGTTGGCAGCCCAAGATACCGTTCACTAAGCGCTTCCGAGTCAATTCCAAGTGCCTCTTTCAACTCTGCCTTTGTATCTTCACCACACCCTTTCCCGAAAAAAATTGAAGATTTCTGTAAGTTCACCCGTTGCCCTGAAGCCGCTTCGTAGCTATTCAGAATCTCCTTTAAAGTCACCATATTGTCTCTTGATCCCTCCAAAAAGACTATGCTGTCGTCCGGAAAAAGGAGGTGAGTAACATGGGGGCCAGTGCTCCCGAACGTCACCCCTTTAAACTTGGCATCCTCTTGAGCCTTTCGCAACAACGCCGAGAAACCCTCAACACAAAAGAGGAAGAGATATGGCGAAAGCGGGTCACCTTGCCTCAACCCCCGGGAGGGTGAAAACCTCCTAGAGCACGCGCCATTCATCCTGACAGTAAAGTTAGCAGTTGTAACACACCGCATGATCATCATAATCCATTGTTGCGCAAAACCAAACTGCTCCAACATCTGTTGCAAAAACACCCATTCTACCCTATCATACGCCTTCATCATGTCTAATTTTACTGCGCACAACGGCTTCTTCCTTTTCCTATTTCGGATTGCATGAACACACTCATAGGCAACCAGCACGTTGTCAGTGATGAGACGCCCCGGTACAAACGCGCTTTGTTCCTCCGATATGAGAATGGGGAGAATGCCCTTCAATCTATTGGCCAAAACTTTGGTAGCAATTTTATAAAGCACGTTGCACAGACTAATCGGTCTAAACTGTGACAGCAACTCCGGTGAGTTGGTCTTAGGAATCATGACAATGACCGTATCGTTGAAATCCTCCGGGGCAGCCACACCACCCAAAAAATCCTTCACAGCCCTACACACATCATCACCAACCTGCGGCCAGTGCCGCTGGTAGAAAAGAGCCGGGAGTCCATCCGGCCCGGGCGCCTTTGTTGGTCCCATTTGGAAAAGAGCTGCACGTATCTCTTCATTAGTGATGGGAGCAGTAAGCGCGTCATTCATACCCGGGGAAACCACTTGATTAATGTTCTGAAGCAATGCATTGGCCCCCGACGTACCGTCCGAGGTAAACAACCCCTCATAGAAGCTTGCCGCCATCTCCCTCATCTGATCATCAACTGTACACCTAGTTCCATCCTCTCTCCGAAGGGCTTTGATCGTGTTCTTCCTTTTCCTGTGCGTAGCACGGCTCTGAAAATATTTTGTGTTCTGATCGCCCGCACTCAACCAGTCGACACGAGACCTCTGTTTGTACATGATCTCCTCTCGCGTATATATCTCCTTAAGCTGCGCTTCAATCTCGCGGACCTCCAGTGAGTTTCCGGTCGAAATCGCAGTCACCTTCGCATCACTCAGCTGCCCCTTTAACTTTGCAATCTGCCTTCGGATCGAGCCAAACACTTCGCGCGCCCACCTTTGCATCGCCCCCGTCGTGCCTCTGAGTCTTTGCCACACATGATTTCAGTGTGCTTTTTTTTTATTTAGGGGCGTGGCAGGTACGCACCACACGTGAAGGGGGGCGCAGCCCATCTATGAGAATGAATGAGAGATTCACTTCGTCAATCAGGTCTTCTTAGCGAGGAACCCTAACCCTAATCGCACCCCGATCCTAAGGTAGCTCGATTCCTGGAACCCAGCTGGATTTCTCAAGTCTAGGAGACGGTGACTGATTCGTTCCCCCACTCTGTTTCTTGCAGGCCTGCGACGATGGCGGCTTCCCTCCGCGCGGCGGCGACGAGGATCCTGCGTCCGGCGAGGTTTCCAGTAGAGGGTGTTCGCCGCCTCGCCGACGCCACGCCGGTATCTTCCCACTACTTCCCCGTCCCATCTCCGGCTAGCACGATCTGTGGCCCGACGTCTGATTGTTGCTCTGATTATATTGGTGGTTGAGGTCCTCTGTTCTTCTTTCCAAACTATTATCTATCATCACAGGGATGGGATGCATTGCTTGAAACAGACATCGTTCTGATTGATTGATTTCCGTTGGTACAAGATCAACTGAACTGCCTAGCATGATCAATGCCTTGGCATTTTGGTAATAAAAATTGACATCTCCAGCTAGTTTTACATCTTGCATCTACCACTGGTGGATGATCTCATGGACCGCCTAGCATGAATGTACATTTTTTGGTCTCCAGCTAGTTCTATAGTTTGTTGTATGAACAGCTGCCTAGCATGAATGCCTGCCGTGATATATACATCGTTTGGTTTCCAACTCGTTTTATAGTTTGCTTCTGCCTTTGGTAGATAGATATTCAACAACTGCATAGCATCAATGCCCAGATATTTTAGTAGAAAAAGTGACATCTCTTGGTCTCCAGATAGTAGTTTTATATTCTGACGTGTCATTGGTAGATGATCAACAACTTCGAGCCTAGCATGAATGCCTTGATATTTTAGTACAACCAACATCTTCTGGTCCCCGGCTAGTTTTATATTTTGAATTTTTGATGTGTCATTGGTAGATTATCAACCTCCGCCTAGCATGAATGAATGCCTTGATCTTTCGGTAAAAATCGGCATCTCCAGCTAGTTTTATATTTGCCTGTAACGTTGGTAGATGATCAATCTCCGCCTAGCATGGATGCCTTGATACGTCTTTTGATCTCCGACTAGTAGTTTTGTATTTTGATGTGCCATTGGTAGATGATGAACCTCTGCCTAGCATGGATGCCTTCACACATCATTTGTTGGTCTCCAACTAGTTTTATTGTTTGCTGTGCCATTGGCAGATTATCAACTGCCTAGCATCAATTCTGTCATATTTGGGTAAAAATCGACATCTATTGGTCTCCAACTAGTAGTTTTATATTTTGCTGTTCCACTGGCAGATGACCAACTGCCTAGCATGAATGTTCTGATATTTTGGTAAGAACCATCATCTTTTGGTCTCCAACTAGTTTTTTATTTATTTTGCTGTGCCATTGGAACATGATCAATTTTTGTTAAAATCGACATATTTTGGATCTCCAACGAGCTCTATATTTTTCTGTGCATGATATAAGCTGTGTTCGCATGTCAAGATTGTTATTTAGTCATCAATTATCGGTGCTGCTTCTGTGTTACCAGCAATACAGATACCAGGCTGCCTTGGAGAAAGGATACCGGCGTGCAAGTCAAATCAAGCAGATGAAGGAGGAGCTGTACGATCTCATCGCTGAGGATGTGGCAAACTCTGTGGCTTCCAAGCCTGACAAGCTTCTTCTCAAGAGGCTCTGCACACAAGTCGAGCCAAGACCAAATGACCCTCAATGGTACAATGTCAAGCATATGCAGACATAGATATTTGTTACTCCCTCCGTCCCATAATGTAAGACGTTTTTTTACACTAGTGTAGTGTCAAAAAACGTCTTACATTATGGGACGGAGGGAGTAGTATATTTTCCCTCTGCTACAAGAGTTTGTATTCAACTCTTACCATTTCATCCCACCTACCTGCAGGCGCAAGTTAACTAGGAACAAGACGGTGCTTGGTTATTGTGCGACGACGGGTTTTGTTGTTAGTTCTGTGCTTGCTGTTTCTGGCTTGACTAGCCGTCCAAAAGTAGCCAACTATGGCGGGTATCTTGTTACTACTGAGAGTGTGCCCATTCTACAAGAGAGACTACGCAAGGAACCTGGATATTAGTCTGTTGCTACTGCTGGGGGGATGCGCAAGCAAGAGAAGATGGAGAAGCAAGTGGGTTGAAGATCTTGTTTGATGGAGAAGTAAGAAGAATATCAGTTCTATTCCAGCACTATGTTATTATGCATGTATGTATGTCTCTTGCAATATACTCCCTCCGTTTCTAAATATAAGTCTTTTTAGAGATTTCAATGCAAACGACATACGGGTGTATATAGACATATTTGCTCTGTATCTAGTCCCTTATTGAAATCTAAAGACTTATTATATTTAGGAACGGAGGGGGTATGTCTTATCATGATGTGCCACCTAGAACTTTAGTAGTATTAATTATGATGACTGGATGATCTCTAATGGTAAGATATTTATGATGTTGCTGACGTGTGGTATGTTAATCCTTTATGTTTGAACAAATTGTGTGTTTTGTGATTACACTGTAAGATGTTCGTGCTATTTAGCAATTGTTCTGTGAAAATGATTCATAAGCATTGTTGGATCAGCGGTATGCATTGTTGTCGAGCGGGTTGACTCTTTTTTTTTTTGTAACAAATGGTTGAGATGGACGCCGTCCACCTTTGGCACTGGTCACTGGAGTACGCACGAGATAGACGAGCCTTTGTCTGTTGATTCATCTCTGTATGTTGGTTCCTGTCGGGTTCGGAAATGATTTTGGTCAGCTCTCGTTGCACTAACTGAGGAAGTGATTACCTCAAAAAAAAAAAACTGAGGAAGTGATGATTTATGCAGATGGATAACTTATCATAGTCGAAGCATTGAACCAAAATATCAGACACTCAATGGTAGCAGCTCCAATTCTCGACGTCAGTCAAGCTCCCAGGCATGATTTCAGGAAGGTTGTGATTGAGCATTGTAATCGTGAATCTAATATGGTAGCTCATGTGCTAGCGGAACAAAGTCGTGTTGATCCACCGTCTGTGTGGTTGAACTCACTTCCTGCTTTTACTTCTAACTTTTCAGCGGATGATGTAAGTGTTATTTGATTTAATAAAGCTAGCCATGCATGATGGTCTTTCCCTAATAAAAAACTGTCAAAGTGATGAGATGGAGGCCCATTGTGGAAGCAAGGAAAGGTTTTCATGATGGATGGATCGATGGAGCCCCAAACCATGCATGCATGACCGCATGAATAGAGTTAGTTTTATTTATGTGAAGAAGGGAAGTAGCAAGCCAGCAGAAATCTCAACAGTATATAGCATCAAAGAAAATGTAGAAGATGGTACGTATCACTTGGAATATCAAAACTTTGGGGACAGAAACGTGCTGCAATTTCCTGCTCCTAGAAAGATGAGAGCAGAGCCAACGACCGCATACATGTCATCATCACTCATGTCAACTACAGTCATCCAGTTCCCTCCCAAGCATCTAATCTAATCATCCTTTGGCAATATATAATGATGGCATGAGTGATGCTGCTGCTGAAATATGAACAAGGCAGCCAAGAAGAAGAGCCGTCGTTCCATTTGAATTCAGACTGAACCAGTGCAAAGTAGCTCAAAACAGAGCAAGATCGCGAGAGAATTAGAGTGATTTAAGAGGTTCCATTCACGCCAGACAGCACATGGAGGCTTTATACCCAGATACTGTACAAGAGATGATCCTCTCGGCCTCGGATCCCTGGCTGGCTGGCTTAAGTAGCCTAACAATCGGTGCAAAAATAAAGAGTAAACTGAAAAGAGATGAAGTGGTCTCTCTTGCCTGAACTTTAAACAGCGCCGGTTCAGACGTTGGCAGCCGTAGGATGCCAGATGGACGACCCGACCAGGGAGCGCCGTAACACTTGGCGAAGCAGTATGCTGCCGTCGGATCCAGATCAGACGGCGCTGAGCCATCCGAGAAGGCGGGTGTCGATTTCTTCAGAGAAAACAGGGGAGGTGTCAAATCTTCGGGACAGGGCCTCACTGGTTTAAGCCAGGGATATGGCTTTGTGATCCTCGTGGTGCTGCGGCAGCTATCAAATGTATTTCTACCACTGCTTTGGGGTGAATCGTTTGATCAAAAGTTTTGGTGCATCTTATCATGCTTCACTGCATTTTTATATTGCTTCTGGAAAATTTTTACTCATAAGATGCTGGTTTGTTGCTTGGCGATCTATGTGCTCTTTCAGCAGAAATCAAATGCCATTGTTGTTCATTTCAAGAAAAAACTAATTATTATGTTTACAGTTTCTTGTACTTGCATGCAATTCTATTTTTTCAACTGAGTTTCAAGTAGTAGTTCTTCTTCAGGCGTGGATATTAACCTTGTTCATTCAGCATTGCCACTCCTGCCCTCCTAAATTCACAGCATGTACATGTAGGCAAACAATATATATTGTAGAGCAGAGAGCACGCAGTAAAACCAGCATCCCCAGCCTTTTCTAACAAGAAAAGATTGTGTTATTGCTTCAGGTGTCCTAAGCTTTCAGTTTACACACAACTGAAAAAAAAAGTGGATTACTTGTTTCCTCAAGTAAAACGAGACTATTGTTGACTGACTCTATCACAAGCAAGCAGCTAGTTGTCTCATGCTATACTGCTAGAATCCCACACAGTAATACTCAGTAAAGAAATATAAGAACGTTTAGATCACTACTTCAGTGATCTAAAACACTCTTATATTTCTTTATAGAGGGAGTACAAGTTATTATCATCTGATCAGAGAATTAGCAGCTAATCGTGGAGCAACCACATTCATATTGATATAGAGGATGCATAGACAGAAACTCAAAAGTTTGATTATCCATCACACGAATAAAATGCGACTTGCTTTCCTCTATTCTATTCTGGTTCTACTAACACACTCAACATCATTTGCATCCAGCTGATATTACCAGCTACTGTATTATCTTATGTGTGGGTTCAATCAATTTTTCCGACCTTCTTATTGAAGAGATTGGTTGGGTAGGAAGCTCCTCCTCGTCACATGTTTCATCACGAGAGACAATAGGAGGGAAAGTGAAAATCTTTACCCTTCCATTAATATTCCTTTTATATTCTACTGGTTTTTCAGTATTTCTATAATTGATGATATAAGCATTCTCGTTGCAGTTTACCACAAAAAAACATATAGATTTCTTTCAGATTAGTTTCAACATGGTCTGTGAATATCAATGCTTCAAACCAACTATTTTTATATGACAATTCTTCATACCTCGAAAATAAACAAAGTTCATTCTAAAGTTCAAGGGTGATCAAGTTATTGCAATATTTGGAAACGATTCGATCATGAAAAAGATGAATTGGAAATTAAGGTGACCAACTTTATTGAAAAGTTCACATGTAATGGGATAGAGACACTACTAGGGAAAAGCCTATACACAGAACCATAGCAGCAACGCGGCTCAAAAAGGAGCGCTGCTGCTAATTAGCAGTAGCGCGGGTGGGTAAAACACGCTACTGACAAGCGTTTAGCAGTAGCGCGCTTGGTGTTACCCGCGCTGCTACAAATATCGACCGACAGTGCCCCCCAAACTCCATTTAGTAGCAGCGCGGTCCCGCGGGCCGCGCTACTGCTATGGATTTAGTAGTAGCGCGCTTTTTATGAGGTCGCTGCTGCTAATTTTCAAATGGGACACACTTTTTGTCCCGGTTAGCAGTAGCGCTTCTACCAAAAACGCGTTGCTGCTACTTTCGTATCAACAGCGCGTTTTACTTCCCGCGCTACTGCTAATCCGCACCAACCCACCACCTTTGCCCCACACGTCCCCTCCCCTCCCCCTCCTCTCTTCCCTTTCCCCTACCTCCCACATCCTCCCACTCCCACTCTTCTTCTTCCTCAACACTTCTCCCCCATTACTCTCCCTCTTCTACCTACCTTTCTCTCTCTTCATTACTCCTACCTAACTACACCATCTCCATTAATGCATCTCCTTTCTCTTTTTCCTTCCCCCTCCACTAGTTGAAGTTGTCTCCTCCCAAATTAGGTAGGTAGGTAGATGTACCATTTAGTTAAGTGACCTATTTGCCCCCTAACTAGATCTATCTTTGTCAAGAAGAGCTTTGGGCACTTTTGGTCTCCCTACATCATCATCTCATCACCGTGCTCGATCTCGAGATAGAGGTGATGAAAATTTATGCTTTTGCAAAATGGAAATATGTTTATGTGTGTGTGATATGTTTGTGGAAATTGTGTGTGTGGCATGAGTTGACGCCAAATTGTGCTTCTGAGTTGCCTACGTTTTGCCAAAATGTCGATTTATTTTCGTTTCGGCGAATTCCGGGCAAACTCTAGATCCATATATGTCCTATTTTTAGGGAAGGTCAAGCCAAATTTTTGTATGACTTTGATGCATGCACGCATTTTTATAATCAATTTGTTTTATTATTACCGTGCAGACGTTCATGATGGTCAGTGGAACGATGGTGGACAGGTGGTTGCGGTCGGCGGTGCAGGACATGAAAGAAAATAACCTGACAGAGGTTTTATGTCCGTGTCGAAAATGCAAAGGAATAGTTTGGCTCGACCCCTATGACGATGGTCGTGTAGAAGCGCACCTGCTCATGACTGGTTTTATGGATGGCTATACTCGATGGATAACTGAAGATGAGGATGACGATGTTGAGGATGTCGACGGGGCAGGCAATGATGACACGGGGCAAGACGAAGAGATGATCGATAATGGCGGCGGGGAAGAGGTCGGACATGGCGGCGGAGAAGGGGCCGGACATGGCGGAGGAGAAGGGGCCGGACATGGCGGAGGAGAGAACGACATGGACTCCACGCAGCAGAGTTCATCGGTACTAAGTTCAATCGTGCGGGACCCTCATGTTCAAGCATTGCTTCACAAGGAGACGAGTACTGAGAGAGCTGCTTCTAGAGAGGAGGCTAAGTTGGAGCAACTGGTGGTAGACTCGAACACTCCATTGTATGATGGTTGCAATCCTGAGGTGACCCGCTTGAGTTTCACGCTCCAACTCCACAAGGCGAAGGCTAAAAACAAATGGACCGACACTAGCCTCGATGAGCATCTCAAGTACCTAAAGGATGTTCTTCCCGCGGGTAATCTATGCCCTACTAGTGTTGATGAGGCCAAGAAGATCGTGTGCCCTCTTGATCTGCCACACGTTAGATACCATGCATGCATCAATGATTGCATAATTTATCGGAAGGAGCACGTGGAAAAAACAAGTTGTCCGGTGTGCAATGCTTCTCGATACAAGAAGGCCGGGAAGAAATGTCCCCAGAAAGTTGTATGGTACTTACCGATCACTCCCCGTCTCCAGAGGTATTTTGTAGATCCCAAGGAAGCAAAGCTAATGCGCTGGCACGCGGAGAGGAAGAAGCCCGATGATGGAGATGATCCGAAGCTGAGACACGTGAAGGATGGAAGCCAGTGGAGAGCGTTGAACAGCTTCTATCGGTATTTTGAATGTGATGCAAGGAACATCGTGCTTGGCGCGTGTACCGATGTCATTAAACCGTTTGGCAACCAGAACACCAACCATAGCACATGGCCCGTGTTTGTATGGATGTACAACCTCCCCCCTGGTTGTGCATGAAATTGAAGTACATTCACATGAGCATGCTTATTCAAGGGCAGAAACAACCAGGAAATAATATTAATTTGTATCTGGGGCTACTTCAAGAGGAGTTAGACACGTTATGGAAAACACCAGCCAAGACATGGGACGCCAGCAAAGGCGAGTATTTCAACATGAGAGCCGCACTGATCACGACGGTGCAGGACTATCTCGATTCTGGATATGTGGCGGGCCGGTGTGCCATGGATATTGCGGATGCACGCGGTGCATGGATGATACAACGTCTCAGCAGCTAATGTCAAGGAAATATGGCGGGTCTGGGAAAATCGTGTACATGGGGCATCGAAGATGGCTTGAACAGGACGACCCGTGGAGAAACCGTGGAGATCTATTCAATGGTCACGCTGATTATCGAGGACCTCTACGTAAGCGGAGCGGTGCCGAAATCGATGAGCTATTGAAAAACTGAAAGGAGTGCCCCGCGCCGGGAAAGACGATGAGAAAGGCGTCGGAGCCGCTCTTTGAAGGTATGGAAGGCGAGGTGCGTGTTCGGGACTTGGAGTCTTGGCACAAACTCGATACACCTCATTGCCTTGATCAAATGCATATCTATAAGAATGTCCTTGAGAGCTTGCTCGCAACACCGTGAACATGCGGATAAGACCAAGGATGGGCGAAGGCAAGAAAAGACTTGCAAGATTTGAAAATCAGGGAAGATCTGCACATGCCGCCCCGTAAAATGTCAGACGAGACAGAGACGGAGACAGAGGCACGGGAGAAGAAGGGCAAGAAAATAAAGAAAGAGGATTATTGCCCCCCTTCTTGCTTCACCTTAAGTGAGGCTGAGATCAATGCCTTCTTTAAGTGCCTTACCAGAGTCAAAGTTAGTTCCGGTTACTGTGGCAAGATAAGCAGATATCTAGACACGGACAAGAAAAGGTTCAGCGGGATGAAGTCTCATGACTGTCATGTGATGATGACGCAGATACTACCTGTTGCCCTTAGAGGGATAATGGACAAGCACGTCCATGACACGCTTATTGGTCTCTGCAACTTTTTCGACGTCATCTCTCGAAAGTCGATCAGTGTGAAGCAGCTCCAAAGGCTACAGGAAGAGATCGTTGTGATACTGAATGAGCTTGAGATGTACTTCCCGGCCGCGTTCTTTGACGTGATGGTGCATCTGTGTGTCCATATTGTGGATGACATAATAGACCTGGGACCGTCATTCCTGCACAACATGATGCCGTTTGAGAGGATGAATGGGACCATCAAAGGATTCGTTCGTAACATGTCCCGTCCGGATGGAAGCATCGTCTAGGGCTATTTGGCACAAGAGTGCATCTCTTTCTGTGAGAATTTTCTATATGGCGCAGACCAGCCGCCTGGTGTTAGTGTTGGTTTGCCCGTTAACAAGCATGATGGGAGGCTCGAAGGAGATGGTCACTGCAACGGTCGCAGGGAACTGCACGTGGCATACTCAGATCGACGCAGCGACTTTGATAGAGCAAACTTGGTAGTGCTACAACACCTAGATGAGGTAGATCCTTTCGTGGCACTGCACAAAGAAATTATCGCAAAGAAGTATCGTGACCGGGGGGTATGCAGGACGGACGCCAATGTTACTAGAGAGCACAACTCCACTTTCCTGCATTGATTCAAAGAGCATATTATTGCTAATCCCCCGGAGGAGGGCTCTAAGGACGGATTGCTCATATACGCCTTAGCACATGGCCCCTCGCCCAACCTCGTAACCTATCAGGCATATGATATCAACGGATACACGTTCTACACAGAGGCCAAAGATATGGACAATGATGATCAGAACTCAGAGATGACGATGGAATGCATGACCGGCAGCGACAACGGCGCAACTGAACGATTTTATGGAAGGGTCGAGGAGATCTGGGAGCTTGACTACTCTGGACTGCACAACACGACGATGTTCCGTGTCAGATGGGCTAAGTATGTCGAAAGAGAAAGCCGGATTTTCACTACCATAACTATACCCGACGCCAAGAGCGCTACCGTGAACGCTATCGCAAAAAATGAGCCATGGGTACACGCTAAGCACGTGACACAATGCTTCTTCATAATTGACCCGCGCAATCCCAGCCGTGTTGTCGTGAGGAGAGGCAAAAGGAACATCATTGGAATGGATGGAGTCGCCAACGAGGAAGACTATGATCAGTACGGCAACCCAATGAGGGAAGATGATGATGATGATGAAGTATCGTCAAAGAAGAATCAATACTACATTACCTAAGAAAAATCGTACTCCATGGCAAAGGCAAAGTCACAATGAGGGGCTCAATTATTCTTGACGAACAAGAAGGGAAAGAAGCTGACTCAAAAGCGAAAACGTCAAAGACTGAGGAAACGTATGTTATCGGTCAATGATGTATATATATATATATATATATATATATATATATATATATATATATATATATATATATATATATATATATATATATATATATATATGTTCCTATTTTGTATACACACTTAGCCATTATTATGCATGGGTCCAATGATGTGTAATATATATGTTCCTATTTTGCATACATATTTAACCGTCAAATGATGCAATATATATCGCCCTTCCTTCGTTCACTGCCCTCGGGAAATAAAAGTGGGATAAAATAAAGGAAAAGAAAAAGGGAAACTGGCAGTAGCGAAGGTAGTAGCAGCGCGTTTTGCCTAAACCGCTACAGCTACTGAAGTTAGTAGTAGCGCATTTCGTATAAAGCGCTACAGCTACTGAAGGTGGTAGCAGCGCGTTTTGTCCAAATGCGCTACTGCTACGTTCACTTAACCCAAAATTCTCACTCGCCCTGCTTCATCCCGCCTTTTCCCCCCAAATCCCCATTCTCTCTTCCCCCGTCGCACCGCCACGCCCGACCCGGCCCCCGGCGCTAGCCCCGACCCAGCGCTCGCCTCGACCGGCCCTCGCCCCGACCCGACCACAGCGCTCGCCCCGACCGGCCCTCGCCCCGACCCCGACGCGCTCGCCCCCGACCCGTCGGCCCTCGCCTCCCTTCTCTCCCCTCCCGACCGTCGTCGGGCCAGCCTCCTCGCCCCTGCACCCTCTGTAAACCCCCCTCTCTCTGCTAGGGTTCTTCGGTTAATTTACTTAGGTTTTAGTTAGGGCAGTATGTTAATTAGGTTATCTATTTAGTTATGAATTTAGCTAGGTTTAAAAATTAGCTAAATTTATATGGAAATTTGAACTGGACATGTGATATGTGCATATGTCATGTTTTGGACATGTCATGTTTGGAAAATGATCCGAGTGGCCTATGTTACGCCGGAATGTTGATTCATTTCCATTCCGGTGAATTTCAGGCGCTCGATATGTCCATTTTTTAGTAAAGGTCATGCCGAAATTTCCCGTGAATAAAGGCATGATTTGTGCTACATAGTTGGCATATCGAGTCTTTGGCACATAGATTTCTTTTATGTCATTTCTCATTTATTCATACTTTTAGAAATAAATGAGGACACTTAATCATAGGAAACATGTCGAACAACGAAGAAAGCGGGCCTTGACCAAGATGCGAGCGAGATGGATTATGAGGGTGAACAAGAGTACCTCAACTATTTGACTGCTAAGCAAGGTTTGCAGGTCGGCCTCGATGATGGTACTGACGCCGACATCGACACCGACGGTGCCGGCACCGATGGCGGCACCAAGACCGGTGGGGAAGGTACCGACGGGGAAGGTACCGGCCCCGATGCCGCTACCGAAAAGAGGAAGCATAAGAAGCAGAGGATACGAAAACCTAACAAACTAGGGATTGGACGACTTGTGATCACAAAGATGGCACCTGGCAAGTTTGAGCCGTTAGAGCCGGAAGAACCTCGCAAGTGCTATGGGAACCAAGTAGGATGCATCCTACGGGAATGCGTGAGCATCAATGACGATGACTTAAGGAGTAAAGAACATTTGACGCAGTTGCTCCTAACGAAGTTGCACAAGAGATTCAAGTTCCCCGACCGGGATGATAACATAGAACAACCGTGGGATGATCCGAAGATGAAAAAGATTAACAATCACGCCATGGGCATGTTTAGCAATGATTTGGCCTCCTGGAAAGGGAGGGTGAAACGAGCTATTGAGGCTGATGAACCCCTGTCCAAGATTCTGGAGGAAAATCCGACACTTACGGAAGAGGAGTTCGAAAAGTTCAAGGACACTTGCGCTACTGAGGCAGCCAAGGCTAAGGCTGTGAAATTCAAGAGCCTTCAGCAAAGGAACACGGGGAAACATCGCCTCGGAAGCAGTGGATACCTCGGTAAAAGGCCCATATGGGATAAGGAGGACGCGGAACGTGAAGCCGCGGGTCTCCCAGACCCCTTCGCGAAGTTCACCAACCCCTTGGAGCGTGACTTCTGTTGGAAATATGCCCTAGAGGCAACAATAAAAGTATTATTATATTTCCTTGTTCATGATAAATTGTCTTTTATTCATGCTATAACTGTATTATCCGGAAATCGTAATACACGTGTGAATATATAGACCACAATATGTCCCTAGTGAGCCTCTAGTTGACTAGCCCGTTGTGATCAACAGATAGTCATGGTTTCCTGGCTATGGACATTGGATGTCGTTGATAACGGGATCACATCATTAGGAGAATGATGTGATGGACAAGACCCAATCCTAAGCATAGCACAAGATCGTGTAGTTCGTTTGCTAGAGCTTTTCCAATGTCAAGTATCTCTTCCTTAGACCATGAGATCGTGTAACTCCGGATACCGTAGGAGTGCTTTGGGTGTATCAAGCGTCACAACGTGGCGGGTGACTATAAAGGTGCACTACAGGTATCTCCGAAAGTGTCTGCATTGGGTTGACACGGATCGAGGCTGGATTTGTCACTCCGTATGACGGAGAGGTATCCTGGGCCCACTCGGTAATGCATCGTCATATTGAGCTCAAAGTGACCAAGTGGTTGGTCACGGGATCATGCATTACTGATGCGAGTAAAGTGACTTGCGATAGCGAGGCGAACAAGGTATTGGGATACCGGCGATCGAGTCTCGGGCAAATAACGCACCGATTGACAAAGGGAATTGTATCTGAGATTTGATCGAATCCTCGACATGGTGGTTCAACCGATGAAATCATCGTGGAACATGTGGGAGCCAACATGGGTATCAAGATCCCGCTGTTGGTTATTGATCGGAGAGTAGTCTCGGTCATGTACGCATGTCTCCGAACCCGTAGGGTCTACACATAAGGTTCGGTGGCGCTAGGGTTATTAGGAAGACTTGTATGTGATTACGAATGTTGTTGAGTCCGGATGAGATCCCGGATGTCACGAGGAGTTACGGAATGGTCGGAGGTGAAGTTTATATATGGGAAGTTGTCATGCGGACACCGGAAAGTTTGAGGGCATATCGGTATTGTCTGGGGCCACCGGAGAGGTTCCGGGTCCACGGGAGGGCCACTCCTCCCGGAGGGCCACATGGGCCGCAGGGGGGAGCCAGCCTGGAGGGCTGGGCGTGCCCCACCTTGGGCCCATGCGCCTAGGGTTGGGGGACCCTAAGGGGCGCCCACTTGGGGGCAAGCCCCCCCTGGCCCCCTCTAGATCCCATCTAGAGGGGTCGGCCCCTGCCCCTTCCCTATAAATAGAGGGGTGAGGGAGGCTGCTGTACACATCCCAGGCGCAGCCCTCCCTCCCAACACCTCTCCTCCTCCGTTCGTGCTTGGCGAAGCCCAGCCGATCTTCTTTGCACCAACACCACCACGCCATCGTCTGTCATTGGAGCAATCTTCCTCAACCTCTCCTTCCTCCTTGCTGGATCAAGGCGGAGGAGACGTCGTCCGTCCCCGCACGTGTGTTGAACGCGGAGGTGCTGTCCGTTCAGCACTTGGTCATCGGTGATCCGAATCACGGCGAGTACGACTCCATCATCACCCTTCCCTTGAACGTTTCCGCACCCGATCTACAAGTGGTATGTAGATGCAAACTCACTCCCTTGACTCGTTGCTTAGATGAACTCATAGATGGATCTTGGTGAAACCGTAGGAAAAATTTTAATTTTTTGCAACGTTCCCCAACAGTGGCATCATGAGCTGGGTCTATGCGTAGTTCTCTATTGCACGAGTAGAACACAATTTTGTTGTGGGCGTGGATCTTGTCAACTTGCTTGCCACTACTAGTATTTTCTTGCTTCAGCGGTATTGTGGGATGAAGCGGCCGGACCAACCTTACGTGCGCTTACGTGAGACCGGTTCCCAGCGGACATGCACTAGTTGCATAAGGTGGTGGCGGGTGTCATCTCTCCCACTTTAGTTGGGCGGATTCGATGAAAAGGGTCCTTATGAAGGGTAAATAGAAGTTGACAAAATCACGTTGTGGTTATTCGTAGGTAAGAAAACGTTCTTGCTAGAACCCAATTGCTGCCACGTTAAAGATGCAACAACAATTAGAGGACGTCTAACTTGTTTTTGCAGCAATTGTCATGTGATGTGATATGGCCAGAAGTTGTGATGAATGATGAATGATATATTGTGATGTATGAGATCATGTTCTTGTAATAGGATTCATGACTTGCATGTCGATGAGTATGACAACGGCAGAGAGCCATAGGAGTTGTCTTTATTTTTGTATGACTGCGTGTCATTGAAGAACGCCATGTAAATTACTTTACTTTATTGCTAAACGCGTTAGCCATAGAAGTAGAAGTAGTCGTTGGCGTGACAACTTCATGAAGACACGATGATGGAGATCATGATGATGGAGATCATGGTGTCATGCGGTGACAAGATGATCATGGAGCCCGAAGATGGAGATCAATGGAGCTATATGATATTGGCCATATCATGCCACTACTATATAATTGCATGTGATGTTTATTATGTTTATGCATCTTGTTTACTTAGAACGACGGTAGTAAATAAGATGATCCTTACAACAATTTCAAGAAGTGTTCTCCCTAAGCGTGCACCGTTGCTACGGTTAAATCGTTTCAAGCACCACGTGATGATCGGGTGTGATAGATCCTTACGTTCACATACAACGGGTGTAAGACAGTTTTACACATGCAAAACACTTAGGGTTAACAGCGAGCCTAGCATGTACAGACATGGCCTCGGAACACGGAGACCGAAAGGTCGAACATGAGTCGTATGGAAGATACGATCAACATGAAGATGTTCATCGACGATGACTAGTCCGTCTCACGTGATGATCGGACACGGCCTAGTCGACTCGGATCGTGTAACACTTAGATGACTAGAGGGATGTCAAATTTGAGTGGGAGTTCATTGAATAATTTGATTAGATGAACTTAATTATCATGAACTTAGTCTAAAACCTTTGCAAATATGTCTTGTAGATCAAATGGCCAACACTCATGTCAACATGAACTTCAACGCGTTCCTAGAGAAAACCAAGCTGAAAGATGATGGCAGCAACTATACGGACTGGGTCCGGAACACGAGATCATCCTCATAGCTGCCAGAAACAATATGTCCTAGAAGGACTGCTAGGTGGCGCTCCGTCGAGAGAACCAAGGCGTTATGAGCGCTTGGCGGTCTCGTCTTGATGATTACTCCCTCGTTCAATGCGGCATGCTTTACACTTAGAACCTGGGGCTCCAAAAGCGTTTTGAGCATCACGGAGCATATGAGATGTTCAAGAGCTGAAACTTGTTTTCAAGCTCATGCCCGGTCGAGATATGATGTCTCCGACAAGTTCTATAGTTGTAAGATGGAGGAAAACAGTTACGTCGGTGAGCACATACTCAAGATATGCAGGTTGCACAACCGCTGACTCGGTGAACATTAACCTCCACGATGAGGCGGTCATTGACAGAATCCTTGATCGCTCCCACCAAGCTACAAGAGCTTTGTGATGAACTACAATATGCAGGGGATGGTGAAGACCATTCTGAAGTATTTTCAATCTTTGAAGTCAGCAGAGGCTGAAATCAAGAAAGAACATCAAGTGTTGATGGTCAATAAGACCACTAAGTTTAAGAAGGGCAAGGGCAAGAAGAACTTCAAGAAGGACGGCAAGGATGTTGCGGCGCCCGATAAGCCGATTCTGGGAAGAAGTCAAAGAATGGACCCAAGCACGAGACTAAGTGCTTTTATTGCAAGGAAAGGGTCCTTTGGAAGCGGAACTGCCCCAAATACTTAGCGGATAAGAAGGCCGCAACACCAAAGGTATATTTGATATACATGTAATTGATGTGTACCTTACCGGTACTCGTAGTAACTCCCGGTATTTGATACGGTGCCGTTGCTCATATCTGTAACTCACGGCAGAGCTGCGGAATAAACGGAGGCTGGCGAAGGGCGAGGTGACGATCGCGCGTCGGGAATGGTTCGTGGTCGATGTGATCGCCGTCGACACGCTACCTCTACATTTACCTACGGGATTAGTTATAAACCTTAATAATTGTTATTTGGTGCCAAGTTTGAGCATGAACATTGTATCAGGATCTCGTTTGATACGAGATGGCTACTCATTTAAATCCGAGAATAATGGTTGTTCTATTTATATGAGAGATATGTTTTATGGTCATGCCCCTATGGTCAATGGTTTATTCTTAATGAATCTCGAGCGTAGTATTACACGTATTCATAGTGTGAATGCCAAAAGATGTAAAGTTGATAATGATAGTCCCACATACTTGTGGCACTGCCGCCTTGGTCACATTGGTGTCAAGCGCATGAAGAAGCTCCATCTTGATGGACTTTTAGAGTCTCTCGATTATGAATCATTTGACACATGCGAACCATGCCTCATGGGCAAATGACCAAGACTCCGTTCTCCGGAACAATGGGCGAGCAACCAACTTGTTGGAAATCATACATACCGATGTGTGCGGTCCAATGGCGTTGAGGCTCATGGAGGATATCGTTATGTTCTCACTCACCGATGGCTTGAGTAGATATGGGTATGTCTACTTGATGAAACACAAGTCGAGACCTTTGAAAAGTTCAAGGAATTTCAGAATGAGGTAGAGAATCAACGTGATCGAAGATAAAGTTCCTCTGATCGGATCGTGGAGGAGAATACTTAAGTCACGAATTTGATACACACTTAAGGAAATGTGGAATCGTTTCACAACTCATGCCGCTGGAACACCTCGGTAACGGTGTGTCCGAGCGTCGAATCGCACTCTATTGGATATGGTGCGGTCTATGATGTCTCTTACCGATTTACCGCTATCATTTTGGGGATACGCTCTAGAGACAGCTACATTCACTTTAAATAGGGCACCGTCTAAATCCGTTGAGATGACACCGTATGAATTATGGTTTGGGAAGAAACCTAAGTATGCGTTTCTAAAAGTTTGGGGATGCGATGCTTATGTCAAGAAACTTCAACTGAAAAGCTCGAACCCAAGTCGGAAAATCGTCTTCATAGGATACCCTAAGGAAACCGTTGGGTATACCTTCTACTTAAGATCCGAGGGCAAGATCTTTGTTGCCAAGAACGGATGCTTTTCGAAAAGAGTTTCTCTCGAAAGAAGTAAGTGGGAGGAAAGTAGAACTCGATGAAGTACTACCTCTCGAGCGGGAAAGTGGTGTAGCGAGGAAAATGTTCCTGTGATGCCTACACCAACTGAAGAGGAAAATAATGATGATGATCAAGGTACTTCGGATCAAGTTGCTACTGAACTTCGTAGGTCCACAAGGACACATTCCGCACCAGAGTGGTACGGCAACCTGAAAGTGCATCTAATCCCCGGGTGGTTTTGGTAATTAATAACAACATATATATCATTGAACTAATAGTTACTTGAGAATCATTTCAGAAAGTTCAGTGATATGGGTATGGCAAGGACTGAAGAAGTGGACCCCTCAAAATGCTAAGGCAAGCATTGGCAAAAGCTCAAGACTCCATTTTTGGTTTAGTGATCCAAGATCACATTGAGTCCATAGGAAAGCCAATACTATTAAAAGGGGATGAGGTTATGATAATGATCTGGTTGCTCAAAGTGCTTAGTGATACATCTCCCAAACTATCAGCAACCTTCACTACAATGTACACTCATAAGTAATCTCGGTCCCACCGATTTTCCAAACCCAGTCACACCGAGATGAACCACCTCAGTCATAAAGCCAAACCCTAGAAATTTCGGATTTTCCGATTCGAACTCGGTCTCACGAAACTTGAGTTGCCAAGCTTCAGAACCTTCCGTCATCAAATCGGTGTCACCGAGATGATGAAGTCGGTCCCACCGAGATTGGCAAGCTCTTGTCTTTGCATGAATCGGACACCGAGATTGTATTTTCGGTCCCACCGAAAATCCCAACGCTCACATGATTTGAACTTTCGGCCTCACCGAGTTGTCAACTTCGGTCCCACCGAGATTGGTCAAATGTGTGTAGCGGTTGATTTTGTGTGGAGGCTATAAATACCCTCCACCCCTCTTCATTCAAAAGAGAGCCATCGAAAGAACTACCACTCCTACCTTACTTTTACGAGAAGAGAACTACCTACCCTTGTGTTGAGATCAAGTTGCTCCACTCCCACCATATGAAACTTGATCTCTAGCCTTCCCAAGTTGCTTTCCACTCAATCCTTTCTTCCACCACAGCCAAATCGGTGAGGAGAGTTGAGTGTTGGGGAGATTATCATTTGAAGCACAAGAGCAAGGAGTTCATCATCATCAACACCATCTATTACCTTTTGGAGGGTGGTGCCTCCTAGATTGGTTAGGTGTCGCTTGGGAGCCTCCGTCGAGATGTGGAGTTGAACCAAGAAGTTTGTAAGGGCAAGGAGATCGCCTACTTCGTGAAGATCTACCCCGAGTAAGGCTAGCCCTCCGTGGGCGTAGGCCATGATGGCATAGACAAGGTTGCTTCTTCGTGGACCCTTCGTGGGTGGAGCCCTCCGTGGACTCTCGCAGCCGTTACCCTTCGTGGGTTGAAGTCTCCATCAACGTGGAATGACGATAGCACCACCTATCGGAACCACGAGAAAAATCACCGTGTCTCCAAATTGCGTTTGATCTTCTCCACCTATCTTTACTACATGTGCAATTTACTTTCCGCTGCCTATACTCTAGAATTGCATGTGTAGGGTGATACTTGACTTGATCATAACCGTGAATCTGCCAAAAACTTGTCTTTATCAAAAGGCTGAACTTTTATATTGTCAAGTAGTCTAATCACCCCCCCTCTAGACATACTTTCGATCCTACACAACCCTGTCCTGGAAATCATGTTGTTAGACAACGGTGAACCTTCGAACTATGAAGAAGTGATGGCGGGCCCAGATTCCAACAAATGGCTTGAAGCCATGAAATCCGAGATAGAATCCATGTATGAAAACAAAGTATGGACTTTGACAGACTTGCCCGATGATCGGCGAGCGATAGAAAACAAATGGATCTTTAAGAAGAAGACGGACGCGGAGGTAATGTTACCATCTATAAAGCTCGACTTGTCGCTAAGGGTTATCGACAAGTTCAAGGGATTGACTACGACGATACATTCTCTCCCGTAGCAAAGCTGAAGTCCGTCCGAATCATGTTAGCAATTGCCGCATACTATGATTATGAGATATGGCAGATGGACGTCAAAACGGCATTCCTTAATGGACATCTTAAGGAAGAGTTGTATATGATGCAGCCGGAAGGTTTTGTCGATCCTAAGAATGCTAACAAAGTATGCAAGCTGCAGCGATCCATTTATGGACTGGTGCAAGCATCTCGGAGTTGGAACATTCGCTTTGATGAGATGATCAAAGCGTTTGGGTTTATGCAGACTTATGGAGAAGCCTGCGTTTACAAGAAAGTGAGTGGGAGCTCAGAGCATTTCTCATATTATATGTAGATGACATACTCGATGGGAAATGATATAGAACTTCGGACAACATTAAGGCCTACTTGAATAAGTGTTTTTCAATGAAGGACCTTGGAGAAGCTGCTTATATATTAGGCATCAAGATCTATAGAGATAGATCGAGACGCCTCATAGGTCTTTCACAAAGCACATACCTTGATAAGATTTTGAAGAAGTTCAAAATGGATCAGTCCAAGAAGGGGTTCTTGCCTATGTTGCAAGGTGTGAGATTGAGCTCGGCTCAGTCCCCGACCACGGCAAAAGATAAAGAAGAGATGAGTGTCATCCCCTATGCTTCAGCCATAGGATCTATTATGTATGCCATGCTGTGTACCAGACCTGATGTAAACCTTGCCGTAAGTTTGGTAGCAAGGTACCAAAGTAATCCCAGCAAGGAACACTGGACAGCGGTCAGGAATATCCTGAAGTACCTGAAAAGGACAAAGGACATGTTTCTCGTTTATGGAGGTGACGAAGAGCTCTTCGTAAAGGGTTACGTCGACGCTAGCTTCGACACAGATCTGGATGACTCTAAGTCACAAACTGGATACATGTATATGTTGAATGGTGGAGCAGCAAGCTGGTGCAGCTGCAAGCAGAGCGTCGTGGCGGGATCTACATGTGAAGCGGAATACATGGCAGCCTCGGAGGCAGCACATGAAGCAATTTGGGTGAAGGAGTTCATCACCGGCCTAGGAGTCATACCCAATGCGTCGAGGCCGATCAAACTCTTCTATGACAACACTGGAGCTATTGCCCTTGCCAAGGAGCCCAGGTTTCACAAGAAGACCAGGCACATCTGAAGGAAATATGCCCTAGAGGCAATAATAAAGTTATTATTTATTTCCTCATATCATGATAAATGTTTATTATTCATGCTAGAATTGTATTAACCGGAAACGTGATACATGTGTGAATACATAGACAAACATATAGTCACTAGTATGCCTCTACTTGACTAGCTCATTAATCAAAGATGGTTATGTTTCCTAACCATAGACATGTGTTGTCATTTGACTAATGAGATCACATCATTAGGAGAATGATGTGATTGACATGACCCATCCCGTTAGCTTAGCACTTGATCGTTTAGTATTCGCTATTGCTTCCTTCATGACTTATACATGTTCTCAGTAACTATGAGGATTGTGTAACTCCGTTTACGGAAGAACACTTTGGCTACTACCAAACGTCACAACGAATCGGGTGATTATAAAGGAGTACTACAGGTGTTTCCGAAGGTACATGTTGAGTTAGCATAATTCGAGATTAGGTTTTGTCACTCCGATTGTCGGAGAGGTATCTCTGGCCCTCTCGGTAATACTCATCACCCAAGCCTTGCAAGCATGTAACTAATGAGTTAGTTATGAGATGGCGTATTCGAACGAGTAAAGAGACTTGCGGTAACGAGATTGAACTAGGTATTGGATACCGACGATCAAATCTCGGGCAAGTAACTATACCGATGACAAAGGGAATAACGTATGTTGTTATGCGGTTTGACCGATAAAGATCTTCGTAGAATATGTAGGAACCAATATGGGCATCCAGGTCCCGCTATTGGTTATTGACCGAGACGTGTCTCGGTCATGTCTACATTGTTCTCGAACCGTAGGGTCCGCACGCTTAAGGTTTCGATGATGGTTATATTATGAGTTTATGTATTTTGATGTACGAAGTTTGTTGAGTCCGGATGTGATCACGGACATGACGAGGAGTCTCGAAATGGTCGAGACATAAAGATTGATATATTGGACGGATATATTTGGACACCGGAAAGGTTCCGGAGAAGTTTGGAGCTAGGGAGGTTCTGGAACCCCGGGAGGTATATGGGCCTTATTGGGCCCATATAGGAAGAAGGAGAAGGAACAAGGGAGGGGCGCCCCAGCCCAATCCGATTGGGGAGGGGGCCCCCCATTTCCTTCTCCTTCCCCCTCTTCCTATTACTACTACTAGTACTTATTCCTAATACTAGTACTCTTTCCTTCCTCCTCCAAATAAGATAAGGAAAGGGGGGAACCTACTTGGAGTAGGTTTCCCCTCCTCTATGCGCGCCCCTTGGGCGGCCTCCTCCTCCCTCCCTCCTTTATATACGGGGTAGGGGGCACCCTAGGACACACAAGTTGATCATTGAGATCGTTCCTTAGCCGTGTGCGGTGCCCCCTCCACGATATTACACCTCGGTCATATTGTAGCGGTGCTTAGGCGAAGCCTCGCGACAGAGAACATCAAGATCGTCACCACGCCGTCGTCTTGACGGAACTCCCCTCGGCGCCTCTGCTGGATCGGAGATCGAGGTGCGTCATCGAGCTGTCTGGCGTGTCAAGAACTCGGAGGTGCCGAGTGCGGTGCTGGATCGGTTGAACCGGAAGACGTCGACTACTTCCACTACTGTTGTGTCAACGCTTCGCTTCGGTCTACGAGGGTACGTAGACAACACTCTCCCCTCGTTGCAATGTCATCACCATGATCTTGCGTGTGCGTAGGAAATTTTTTGAAATTACTACGTTCCCCAACAACATCAAGCGTCGTTTCAACTCCATCCGTGAAAATGTTCAAGATGGAGACATAGATATTTGCAAAGTACATACGGATCTGAATGTCGCAGATCCTTTGACTAAACCCCTCTCGCGAGCAAAACATGATCAACACCAGAACTCTATGGGTGTTCGATTCATCACAATGTAACTAGATTATTGACTCTAGTGCAAGTGGGAGACTGTTGGAAATATGCCCTAGAGGCAATAATAAAAGTATTATTATATTTCCTTGTTCATGATAAATTGTCTTTTATTCATGCTATAACTGTACTATCCGGTAATCGTAATACACGTGTGAATACATAGACCACAATATGTCCCTAGTGAGCCTCTAGTTGACTAGCTCGTTGTGATCAACAGATAGTCATGGTTTCCTGGCTATGGACATTGGATGTCGTTGATAACGGGATCACATCATTAGGAGAATGATGTGATGGACAAGACCCAATCCTAAGCATAGCACAAGATCGTGTAGTTCGTTTGCTAGAGC
Source organism: Aegilops speltoides (assembly GCA_021437245.1). Lineage (NCBI taxonomy): Eukaryota > Viridiplantae > Streptophyta > Magnoliopsida > Poales > Poaceae > Aegilops > Aegilops speltoides. The sequence goes on from CM038141.1 coordinate 466,368,223, forward strand.
TTTTCCAATGTCAAGTATCTCTACCTTAGACCATGAGATCTTGTAACTCCCGGATACCGTAGGAGTGCTTTGGGTGTATCAAACGTCACAACATAACTGGGTGACTATAAAGGTGCACTACATGTATCTCTGAAAGTGTCTGTTGGGTTGACAGGGATCAAGACTGGGATTTGTCACTCCGTATGACGGAGAGGTATCTCTGGGCCCACTCGGTAATGCATCATCATATTGAGCTCAAAGTGACCAAGTGGTTGGTCACGGGATCATGCATTACGGTACGAGTAAAGTGACTTGCTGGTAACGAGACTGAACAAGGTATTGGGATACCGACGATCGAGTCTTGGGCAAGTAACGTACCGATTGACAAAGGGAATTGTATACAGGGTTTGATCGAATCCTCGACATCGTGGTTCAACCGATGAAATCATCGTGGAACATGTCGGAGCCAACATGGGTATCCAGATCCCGCTGTTGGTTATTGACCGGAGAGTAGTCTCGGTCATGTCTGCATGTCTCCCGAACCCGTAGGGTCTACACACTTAAGGTTCGGTGACGCTAGGGTTATTAGGAAGACTTGTATGTGATTACCTAATGTTGCTCAGAGTCCCAGATGAGATCCCGGACGTCACGAGGAGTTCCGGAATGGTCCAGAGGTGAAGTTTTATATATGGGAAGTTGTCACGCGGACAGGAAAGTTTCGGGCTTATCGGTATTGTACTGGGGCCACCGGAGAGGTTCCGGGGGTCCACCGGGAGGGGCCACCCCTCCCGGAGGTCCACATGGGCCGCAAGGGGCAGGGAGCCAGCCCCTGGAGGGCTGGGCGCACCCCCACCTTGGGCCCATGCGCCTAGGGTTGGGGGGAAACCCTAAGGGGCGCGCCCCCCTTACTTGGGGGGCAAGTCCCCCCTCCCTGGCTGCCGCCCCCCTCTAGATCCCATCTAGAGGGGTCGGCCCCCCTTGCCCCTTTCCCTATAAATAGAGGGGTGAGGGGAGGGCTGCTGTACACATCCCAAGGTGCAGCCCCTCCCCTCCCCAACACCTCTCCTCCTCCGTTACGTGCTTGGCGAAGCCCTGTCGGAGTACTGCTGCACCAACACCACCACGCCGTCGTGCTACCGTTGGAGCAATCTTCCTCAACCTCTCCTTCCTCCTTGCTGGATCAAGACGGAGGAGACGTCGTCCGTCCCGTACGTGTGTTGAACGCGGAGGTGCTGTCCGTTCAGCACTTGGTCATCGGTGATCCGAATCACGGCGAGTACGACTCCATCATCACCCTTCCCTTGAACGTTTCCGCACCCGATCTACAAGTGGTATGTAGATGCAAACTCACTCCCTTGACTCATTGCTTAGATGAACTCATAGATGGATCTTGGTGAAACCATAGGAAAATTTTTAATTTTCTGCAACGTTCCCCAACAACTTCATCAGGGCCCGCTACAGGTGGGACAAGGAGAAAAAGGTTTTTTACACGGACAAGATCACGAGGAAATTGATTAGACTACTGGAGAAGCAACACCAGCTTGCAGCCGAAAGCCCTACTTCTCCGATGAGGCCCAAGTGGGACACCCCTCTCAACCGGGCCTTGAACGAACTTAAGGGACTCCCTTTGGACCAGCGGCCGCAATATGGTCGTGTGCATGGCGCTGGAGACGGCGCCACGTAGAAGGTGTTTTACAACGAGGGCCCGAAGGCCAAGAAGCAGAAAAGGAAGTTTAGTCAGGCGGACATCGACGCGAAGGTGAAGCTTGCGGTCGAGAAAAAAGCAGCTGAGGACGCGAAAAAAGCAGCCGAGGACAAATATGAGTTGCTATAGCACGCAGTCAATGCACCAGAATCGCCGCAGAAATGATTTCGCCATTAACTTGGTTCCGATTATCATCAATCGGGCGAAGGAAAATCGCACAAGATGGTACATGATTTCCCGTTGCCCAGTTTCGTCGGGAGCAACTCCATGAACAACAACACCATCGCACCATCACTTGCTCACGCAACCGGGCCTCCTCTCGCAGCCGCTCCCGCTCATAGCAGCACGTCCTCAGTCTCAGGCGCGCTAGGTGGGCCTTCCTCTTTGGCTGAGCTCGACACCGTCACGGTAATTACATGTCGCACCAACATATATATATATATATATATATATATATATAATATTCCATTTTTGTTGCCTTTTGATTGTTTTACGCCACAAACATATGTGTTTGCAGGCGAAAGAAACCACGTGCACCATACTCTACTTGATCAAAGGCCAGAAGGTGGACGTGGGAAAGGGGATGATAATGGACCCCTCTCAACGACGTTCCACAACCAGCCGATCTCACTGGGCACTTGAGGTTAGCTTGACCGGTGTGAAATCGGGCACAAGGATTTGCCTCCTCCAAAGATAGCATGTGGGAGCAGCAGCGAGACCCCCGCCATGGATTGAAGTGCAAGAATTGGGTGCTGCTATGGTCAAGAATCTTATTAAATGCGAGCCGCCGAGAGCACACCAATAACTACCACACATCAACAAGCATGTGCGGAGACCACCACCCCGCCACGCAATTACCAGCTCTGTAGTGTCGGGTGAGAGCGGTGGATGACATGATGAAGGGGTGCAATAGTCTTGGCTGATGTAATTTCTCTGTAGAACAGAGAATGGATGATGAGACGGAGGTCGACCCTATGGATTTCCTCAATACAAACGCATGATGGTGTGACATAGATATGATGAGTCAACCATATGACGATCGGGCTATCGACTTGCTAATGAGGATATGGATGATATGCCGGGCGGGGTCGTAGCGAGGATTGCAAAAGTCTCTTCATGAAATCCTCACAGACATACTGAAGATGCCGCCTCAACACAGCTCAACTAGCCGGCGCGAGGTCATACAATACTTAGCCAGGGAACATTGGGGCAGGGGTTAAGGAAGGGTCCGAAGCTGTGCCCAAGAAAAGGAGAGGAAGAGATCGGGAAGGTAAGCGCCTCCAAACAAGCGAGCACATAGCAGCAGACGATGCATTACAAGAGCGTGTACCCGTGAAAGGTGCGGTCATGTTCCATCTCACGAAGCGAGCCGATGCTACCGCCGAAACCGCTGGAGGCACTATCGAGGATCTCGAGACTGCACGACCATGTGTTGTCGATCGAGAAAAGCCTACTAGCCTCAAAGGATCCAGGATATCCGACATACGCGGCTCGTGTGCCTGAGGGGAAGTGCTACGTCGACACACGGCCCGCAGAGGTGTTCTTCCTGCGGTTTGACCATATCTTTGAGATGTTTCTAACAAGGTGGCTTGATTTTACTATCGTTCGCCTTTTTGCGCTACATATGAGCTCCGTCATGAAGAGTGAAGAAGTCTCACCAAATCTGTGTGGCGGATCCGTACTACATGCACGAGTCTTTCTTGAGTCTCGGCGACTTTGAGCGTGAAACTGCTAGGGAGTACCTCCAAAACTTCATGGTACAGAATAAGGACCGGGAAATTGTCCTCGTGCCTTATCATCCAAAGTAAGTCAGTTCCGGACAACCCTTTCGTACATTTCAATCATTCCTTCTCTCTCATATGGGGAATAATTTGAGGTGTCTTTTCCCCGCAGCAACGGGTGCGCCGTCCTTATCGTTCTTTACCCGCAAGTCTCCCACGCCGTGTATTTTGACCCTTCCAGAGACTACGAGAAAAAAGACTACACCCACATAATGAATATTCTAGATGATGCTCTCCAAGGCTTCAGCTTTAGAGGTGGCCACGTGCAGATCAGGAAACAAAGGAACAAGAAGATGGGTTTCGCGCATAAAACTAACTTCTCCTGCATCCATGTCCCAAAACCAAGCAAGAAGGATGGATTCTACATTGTCCATCTCATGATTCAGTTCAACACGGATCACCAAAAGCTTTGCATGAGAAGCAGAAATGATGATCATATCCACAAGTGGCTAGAATCTCATGGAGAAGCGGATTATAAACTTAGAGATGACTTCTCTCGCATCCAAAGCGACATTGCGACAATCATCATGAATGAAGTTGTCGATGAGAAGGGGATGTTCCACCACGGCCCTATATCACAAGCTGACGTCCGAACTCGCATAGGCATGCAACGTCTAGACCTCACGCCGTTCAAGAAGCTAGGGTTCATCCTCGATGATATGGAAGGATGGAACTTCTAGTGATTTATGATGCCGATGATGATGATATGTGTCGGTTGAACTTGTATACTTTTTGTAGCGATGAAACTTTGTGATGTCCACGGTCCCTGCCGAACTTGCGTAACACTACTTTGTTAGTTTTTGTACGATGACCTACGTACCTCTAGTTAATTAATTTGCGTATTGTATGTTGCATCTAGTTGCTAACCCTTTCTTTTTAGGTGTTGCTCTAGTATATTTTGTTGCATATATATGATTGTACATCCTCTTCATGAACATGCATCTCTAACAGGTACCTAGTTTCTTGATGCCAAGATGGATTGCTATGTCGTGTACAAAGGGAAGGTTCCGGGGGTGTACAACGAGTGGCATGAGTGTCAGGCGCAAGTGAATGGGTTCACGGGCGCCAGCCATAAAGGCTTCAAAAGCAGACAAGAAGGAGAAGCTAGTTACTTGAGGTTCACGCTAGCACGAGAGAGGACTCGTAACCGCCACCTCATGTACTGCATAGTTCCGCTCTCACTCATAGTGATAGCACTTCTTGCGTATACCTTTGTTTAGATGGATGACGTTGTTGTAGTTGCAAGTATTCGAGACTTGCATGTATCGCTATTTTCGAGATGATGACAAGATATCACTTTGTGTTGGATGATGATTATGATGAGACTATTTGTATGTATATGCTATGATTACATTTGTGGTCTCACAGGCATTTGTATGTGTATCATGATGACATTTCTATGTGCTAAAGATTCTTCTATAAAGCCTGTTCAAATACAAAACAAATATGCCGGAAAAAAAACTACTTAAATTAGCAGTAGCGAGTGTATAAAAGTTAGCAGCAGCGCCGCAATAGCAGTAGCGCGTCCAGGCAAAGCACGCTAGAGCTACTAGCAGTAGCGAGCTCCCACAAACCGCGTTGCTGCTACACTTGTGTAGCAGTAGCGCCGGTGAGCACGCGCTACTGCTATGTGTTAGTTGTAGTGCCTTATTAGTAGCGCCTGTCCCCGCGCTACTGATACACCTAAAACCCGCGCTGCTGCTAGCCTTTTCCCTAGTAGAGAGAGAACATAATTTCTTAGCAAAATCATCTATCACTTTAAGCCACCCTAAAGTTCTGTCATGTTTATGCTTCTTACAAAATCTATCATCCCTATAAGGCATGTCTTGACAAAGTTTATGCACCCCATTGGCATGCTTATAAAAAACCTTTTTATCATGACTAGTGCAATCATCATTAGTTTTATGAATATTCATAGAAGACACACTAACAACAATGCGATCATGTTATCATACAAGGATTTTATGCCAAACATTTTATTGAATTCTTCTTCTAATACTCTGGCACAATTTTCTGATCCATCATTTTCAAGAAAGGCATCATAAAGACAAATAATTTGACGCAACCTCACTTCCATTTTATTTTTTTACTTTATAAACCAAACTAGTCAAAAACAAGAAACTAAAAGATTCAATTGCAAGATCTAAAGATATACCTTCAAGCACTCACTTCCCCGGCAACGGCGCTAGAAAAGAGCTTGGTATCTACTACGCAACTTCCATTCTTGTAAACTCTGTTAGGCCTCCAAGTGTAGAGTTTGTACGACAGCAGCAAATTTCCCTCAAGTGGATGACATAAGTTTTATCAATCCATGGTAGGCGTCGGATGAAGATGGTCTCTCTCAAATAACCCTGCTACAAAATACAAGAAATCGCTTGTGTCCCCAACACACCCAATACAATGGAAAATTGTATAGGTGCACTCGTTCGGAGAAAAGATGGTGATACAAGTGTAGTATGGATAGTAGATATAGGTTTGTATAATATGAAATAATAAAAAACAGCAAGGTAGCAAGTTAAACAAGTGAGCACAAATGGTATTGCAATGCTTAAAAACAAGGTCTAGGGTTCATAATTTCACTAGAGCAATCTCTCAACAGTGCTAACATAATTGAATCATATAACAATCCCTCAATGTGCCACAAAGAATCACTCCATAGTTTCCATCAGAGAAAGTAGGATGAAACATGTATCAAACCCTATGCATAGATTACCCCAATGTCACCACGTGAACCCATAAGTTGATTGCCAAAACATACATCAAGTGACTCAATAGAATACTCCATTGTCACCTCGGGTATTGATGACCCACAAGTATAGGGGATCTATCATAGTCCTTTCAATAAGTAAGAGTGTCGAACCCAACAAGGAGTGGAAGGAAATGACAAGTGGTTTTCAGCAAGGTATTCTCTGCAAGCACTGAAATTGTCGGTAACAAATAGTTTGATAGCAAGATAGTTTGTAACGAGCAAGTAACAACAATGGTAAATAGTATGCAGCAAGGTAGCACAATCCTTTTGTGGCAAAGGACAGCCCAAAATAGTTTCTTATGATAGGCAAAGCGCTCTTGAGGAGGCACGGTAATTTCATCTAGTCACTTTCACCATGTTGGCTTGATTTGTGCTCGCTACTTTGATAATTTGATATGTGGGTGGATCGGTGCTTAGGTGTTGTTCTTACTTGAACAAACCTCCTACTTATGATTAACCCCCTTGCAAGCATACGCAACTACGAGAAAAGTATTAAGATAAAATATAACCATATCATTAAACATTTGGATCCAAATCGGTCCCTTACGAAGTAGCGCATAAACTAGGGTTTAAGCTTCTGTCACTCTAGCAACCCATCATCTAATTACTGCTCCACGGTGCATTCTCTTAGGCCCAAATATTGTGAAGTGTCATGTAGTCAACGTTCACATGACACCATTAAGAGAATCACAACATACATATCATCAAAATATCAAACACATATCAAGTTCACATGATTACTTGCAACAAGATTTCTCCCGTGACCTCAAGAACAAAAGTAACTACTCTTAAATGATAAACATGCTCAAGATCAGAGGGGTATTAAATAGCATAATGGATCTGAACATATAATCTTCCACCAAATAAACCATATAGTAATCAACTACAAGATGTAATCAACACCACTAGTCACCCACAGGTATCAATCACTAGTGCAGAATCGGACTTTAGTCCCGGTCCGTAAGGACCTTTAGTCCCGGTTCTGCAACTGGCACCAAAGGGTGGGGACTAAAGGTCCCCCCCTTTGGTCCCGGTTCAACGCAGTCCGGAACCAAAGGCCCACCACATGGCACGAGCCCGCCCCGGGGGTTTGGGGGCCTTTAGTCCCGATTGGTAACACCAACTGGGACTAAAGGAATTTTTTTGAAAAAAAATTGATTTATTTTGAAAAAAAATATCAAAAGTAACTACTCTCAAATGATAAACATGCTCAAGATCAGAGGGGTATTAAATAGCATAATGTATCTGAACATATAATCTTCCACCAAATAAACCATATAGTAATCAACTACAAGATGTAATCAACACTACTAGTCACCCACAGGTACTAATCACTAATGCAGAATCGGGCTTTAGTCCTGGTTTGTAAGGACCTTTAGTCCCGGTTCTGCAACCGGCACTAAAGGGTGGGGACTAAAGGTCCCCCCTTTAGTCCCGGTTCAACACACGGCCTGGGACCAAAGGCCCACCACATGGAACGAGCCCGCCCCGGGGGCTGGGGGGCCTGTAGTCCCGGTTGGTATTTTTTTTGAAAAAAATTTGAATTATTTTGAAAAAAAATCAAAATTAACTACTCTCAAATGATAAACATGCTCAACATCAGAGGGGTATTAAATAGCATAATGGATCTGAACATATAATCTTCCACCAAATAAACCATATAGTAATCAACTACAAGATGTAATCAACACTACTAGTCACCCACAGGTACCAATCACTAGTGCAGAATCGGGCTTTAGTCCCGGTTCGAAGGACCTTTAGTCCCGGTTCTGCAACCGGCACTAAAGGGTGGAGACTAAAGGTCCCCCCCCTTTAGTCCCGGTTCAACACGGCCCAGGACCAAAGGCCCCCCACATGGCACGAGCCCGCCCCCGGGGGCTGGGGGGCCTTTAGTCCCGGTTGGTATTTTTTTTTGAAAAAGAATTGAATTATTTTGAAAAAAAATCAAAATTAACTACTCTCAAATGATAAACATGCTCAACATCAGAGGGGTATTAAATAGCATAATGGATCTGAACATATAATCTTCCACCAAATAAACCATATAGTAATCAACTACAAGATGTAATCAACACTACTAGTCACCCACAGTACCAATCACTAGTGCGAATTGGGCTTTAGTCCGGTTTGTAAGGACCTTTAGTCCCGGTTCTGCAACCGGCACTAAAGGGTGGGGACTAAAGGTCCCCCCCTTTAGTCCCGGTTCAACACGGCCCAGGACCAAAGGCCCACCACATGGAACGAGCCCGCCCCGGGGGCTGGGGGGCCTGTAGTCCCGGTTGGTAACACCAACCAGGACTAAAGGAATTTTTTTGAAAAAAAATGATTTTTCCGATTTTCAAAATTTTGAATTATTTGACAATTTAATCTCTAATCACCCCTCATCAGTGCTCAAGTGTGGAGCACTCATTCCAAATCGTCTAACTTCTCAGCCGGTCACCCATCCTCTCAATACTCCAGCCTGAGCACGCTTAACTTTCGAGTTCTATTCCCCCTAGTTTCCAAGTCTGCACTTGTTGTTTTCATGACAATAGTAAGTTGTCAATCCTATTAACCTTTAGAAGTTTAGCTTGAGCATAAAGTCACACGTTTCACCGTTTGAGTTTGAAAATGTTATTCTAAAAAACAATAATTATTTATTAACACTAATATTTCTTGAATGAGTAGTTTGGCCATAGTTTGACCACAGTTTGACCCAAATTCAAAAAAACATAAATTTGAGGATAACATTTTTTCCTTTCAGAATTTGAGGATTCTAAAATTTGCAAAACGGCCTATGGCCGTCATAATCGGAACCGACTTTTCGTGCTAAACATTTTGATATATTATATTTTTTTCGACATCGTATGCAAAAGTTATAGTCATTTTACTTTTTGATAACACTTTTTTGCAAAACATGTCGAAATCTATGTTTTTAAGTTTCCCTAACTAGTAGATGTAGTAACATAACTACATCTCCAAGGATTTTCATTTTTGAAGTTTTTATCATTTTATTTTGTTTTTTTAACTGAAAAGGCGATATGGGGGGGTAGAGTTTGAAAATTGCAATACCCCTTTAGTCCGGATTGGAGCCACCAACCGGGACAAAAAGGTTACCCCTTTAGTCCCGGTTGGTGGCTCCAACCCGGACTAAAGGTTTAATCAGGCCGGTGCCCCACGAGCCCCTTTAGTCCCGGTTTGTGACACAAACCGGGACTATAGGTACACCACGAACCGGGACTAATGATGTCGTAATCGAACCGGGACTAATGGTCACATTAGTACTGGGTCGTAATCAAACCGGGACTAATGAGGTGAACGTAAGGTCGTTTTTCTACTAGTGAATCCGAGGTTCCGGTACAAAGATTGAACACAAGAGATGAACTAGGGTTTGAGATGAGATGGTGTTGTTGAATATGTTGATGAAGAGTGGCCTCCCAAAGATGCAAGGGTTGTTGGTGATGATGATGACGCTAATTTCCTCCTCCGGGAGGAAAGTTCCCCCGGTGGAATCGCTGTACCGAAGGGCAAAAGTGCTCCTGCCCAAGTTCCGCCTCGAGACGGCGGCGCTTCGTCCCGAAAGTCCTCTCCTTAACTTTTTAGGTCAAAATGACTTATATACCAGAAAAGGGGCATCAGAGGTGGGCCAAAGAGGGCACAACCCGCCAGGGCACGCATGGGCTCCCTAGCACGCCCAGGTGGGTTTTGCCCACCTAGTGGCCCCCTTTGGTGGCTATTTGCTCCATTATTCATCATATATTCCAAAATAATTCTATGTAAATTTCCAGCTCCGAAAATTTTCCAGGTCCAGAATTCCAGGTGCTGGTATTCTCCCTCTTTGTCTGAACCTTTCATATTATGAGAGAAAAGGCACTAGAATTACTCCAAAAGGCATTATTAAGTATAAAAGCATTGTAAATAACAGAAAGAAAACATGATGCAAAATGGAATTATCAACTCCTCCAAGCTTAGACCTCGCTTGTCCTCAAGAGAAAAACCGATATCGAAAAACATGTCCACATGCTTAGAGAGAGAGAGAGAGAGAGAGAGAGAGATGTCGATAAAACAAAATACGGACATAGAAGCATCATGTAAATTATTATAACAGCAACAAACTTTATTATAGAACTTTTAACATGAAACTTTATCATATAACTTCTCATGAGCAAGTAACAATTCATCACAACATCGAAGTATAAACATAAACTCTATTGAAAACCAACAAACTATGTTCTCAATCAACTTTGCAACTACAATTCATCATCTTTTCGGGAAGGGGCGCGTGTCGGAGCCTTTAGGAAAGTTCACATACTAAACCATCATAGTCTTCTATGATTGCTAATACTCACCGCATACACATGAGCAAAAAGATTCAACTAGACACATAGGAAGATAGGGGCTTATGGTTTCGCCTCCCAACATATTCACCTCAAGGATGATGTCAACAATAATAACTCATGCCCACCCATATTCAACTGGATATATATGCCTAGATCTTTCCTCACCACATGATGCTGGCAAAAAGAGGAAATAAAAAGGAATGGGGAAGAATACTTTGACTCTTGCACACTACAGGAAACATGTAATTTGCCGTATGTGGATCACATACGGCAAAGACCTAAATCCAGACGGCAAAGATAAGTTGGCAAAAAATACTTTGCCTTCAGCTTTTCATCGGGAAGACGGAAAAGACTTTGTCGTCAGCCATATCTACTTCGCCGTCAGCCTTATAAATAACAGACAGCAAATCATACGGTCTTTGTCGTTTGTCAGAAAGTTTTCTTTGCCGTCATCAATACTAAACTACAGACGTCAAAGATTGTTTTTTATCTTAAAAGTCGAAGCGTTCTGAGGGCGGCCGCTGCTGCTCCGATGAGCTCGGGAAGAAGGGGAGCTGAGAGGACGACAGCTGCTGCTTCGGTGGTCGCCGGAGTATCCAACTCCAGCAATCGCTGCCACTGCCGGGGGAGCTCTGGTGCTCGGGGCAGAGAGGAGGATGTTGGGGAGGCTCAGGCACGGCAGGTTCCGGCGAGGGGCGGCTCAGGTGCGGCGGGGTCCGGCGAGTGCAGCCACGTCGGGGTCCGGCGAGGTATGGCTGCGGCGGGTCTCGGTGAGTGTCGGCCGCTGCCGGCCGCAGAGAAATGAGAGAGACGTGGCTAGCTCGAGGGAGAAAGATCGGCGGCGATCAGAACAAGGCCGACGATGTGCCACCACGGCATGCACGCGCACCATACAGCGGCGACTTTTTTACGCGGACCACGATCGATCAGCCGAGGTTTGCGTGTGCACGTACGTCACGTACATCGTTCATCATGGACGCCAAGCTGGGGGAGACGCATCCCACAGAGGGCGCCTCCTGAACGAGAAGGCGCATGCAAGATTTCATCCTCCACGTGGGCACGGCATGTGCTTGTACCACTCCATGTTCATCGATCACCATCCGGTCCATGGACCGCATCAACGACGCACGTGCACGCGTACCACGTGCATCCAAGTCAATGCTAGGTAGAGGCCATCTGGAAAAGAAGGAACTGGATCTTATTTTCTATTTAGGGGAACTGAATCCAAATTTTAGTCTCTCAAATGTCTCCTCAAATCCTCACTCCTCAGCTTTCATATGTACGCCTCATGATTTCATAACCAAAGTTTTAAAACTTAACTTCCAAACAAGAAAAAACAATCCAAAATCATTTATTTGGGCCATTGAACTAAAAGCTTCACTACACCAATTCACGGGACTACATTTAGGACACATACTTCACCGGTTCTTCTTAAAAACTTATCCAAACAAAACGGCAAGGACAATTCTACGCTTCAACGGAAACACAACTTCCTTGGCATCTATTACAAGTGCAATCCATACTTTCTTCATCTTCTTATTGTGTTCATTGCCATCTTCCCAAACACTTTTGTCCTTCTCTGTTGACTTTTTTTGGCCTGCACGCTTGCTTCGTCTCTGCCTCCACATGAATAAACTTGCATATTGCGTCCTTTGGCACATAATCTCTAGCAACTTGTATGGCACCATTCATTAGACTTCTCTGAATCAATAGATCAATGTAGTCTTCTTTCCAATATAAAAACAATATTAAGCCAACAGTTAGCTCATCACATTGCTTGAATGCAAGCAACAACAGCCATGGGAGCACTTGCTCTGTCCTTTTCACATTTGAAGAAGACCCATTCTGGATATTTATCTGTAGTGGAGACCCACGCAACACCTTCCGCCAGATGTTGCCCCATTTTATCTGCGCCAAAGGCAAGCCAGCGAACTGTTGGGCGATGGTTGACCCGGCCGAGAACCGTAGGAGGAGCATCGTGAGGCGAGCGCAACTCCAGGGGTTGCGCAAGCGCTCGCTCAGTTCCTTTCCCAACGAAATGTGTCTCCGTGGTGGCCCTTCTCGTTGACGAGCTCACGCGGCAGCGGGGGCTAGATGTGTCAATTTTGGCGACAACTGCTGTCAGCAAGCGAATCAAAGTGGGGCTTGAGGTCGTGGAGGCTGTGGGGTGTAGGTGGGAGGCAAATCCCTCAGTGCCGGCATGATTGCGGTCGAGCTAGGGGAAAGGCAATACTCCATGGGAACTCCTTTCAGCTTCCCAAAAGTGAGAGCGGCAGAGGCTTCTCCTCAAAATCTTGAGCATCTAAAACAAATAATAGTTTGGTGTGGTGTGGCTTAACACCTCAACAAAGGGAATCTTTTGAGGAGTTTAGCTCTTCTGAGACATCGGTAGAGATGCCCTAAGTGGATTATATGAGATAAACAATGCTGGTGTGTTACCGAGTTCTGCACGGTATTCTCTAATCGAAGTGGTTGAAGAACGTTTTTAACCTTTCTGAAAGGAAAAAAATGGTTTCATTGTCTTCGAGTTAACTCATCTGAGTTTCTAACCACTATATCCAGAACAATAAATTCTCTTCTCCCATGCTAGCTACCTTGAAACTCTCCGACAAAGAACTATTAAGGACATGTGAAGCACGTCTAAAGTTGATTTAATAATCAAGACAGAGCATGCACTAGTAGCCATGGATATATTGAAGAAAACATTGGAAAGACATGGGAGCTAGTCCCAAATGGCATCTGGATATTCGATTAAAACCACAACTATCTTGACTATCCACGCGGAAGGCGATTGTGTTGTCAGATCGAGAGGTGCCCGGGGATGATTGAGCTTCTGACCAATGGTATGAGCTGAACACTACAAGATATCCAAGCCGGTGGAAAGAAGAGGAGCTATAAAATTACGCAATTAAGATCGAACTAGGCTAGATAATTTAATAATATTATCTCTACTCCTAATGGAGCAGTTGGTAGCCTCATACGGTTTATTTTCATCTGGTTTTATTTCTTCCCACCTCCCACCAGCCCCTCCCACTGGTTTTTCTCCCTCCCATCAAAAACCAAATCCCATTAAAGGGAGATCTTGTTTCGTGCTTCCTTTGGTAGGTGCTGATTCAATTCAATCATGTAAACAATAAGTAATGAAGAATTTAGAAATTGCACTATATATATGAGACCACCTTCCTAAAAACAGACATAAGATTTTTCTCGATAATCTTCCATAATAAAATAAGATATTCCTTCACACATATCATTAATCCCGCGTGCTATGCTTGACAGTCACAAGTTTCACATGGGCGTACGCATCCGCACGCCCTGCGGAGGGATGTCATGCATGACACCGTGGAAGATGTATTGGCTGGGCCTAACGGTCGAGAATGACAGGGCATGGATCACGGCGTCGAGAACGACCGTGGCGGGAGGCAGGTCGTCAGACCGCCACGTGGACGCGGTCATATTATATTTTTTGTCAGTCAAACAAAGAACCAGATAGGCTACAGTCTCAAATCAAGTGTGTCCATTTTAATGTCAAGAAATTATTAAGGGAATGTGTCCTACATTACTCGGTAGTCGTCGTCATCATCGTTTGTAGCAGCCATTCAGGCGATTTTTTTAGAAATTGAGCACTAAATCAATTTGGAAATCAAACCATTGATGCAACTATTTAGCTAGACGGTTAATTACATATGCAATTAATTATGTCCATCTAAATATATTTTTTTCCGCACCAAATCAATTTGGAAATCGAGTCATTAACTAGTAAGCATGCACGTGCAACGCACGTATCAAACATGAAAAATTCTAACAAAATATAGATATATTTCTTGAAATTTCATACAAAATGCATAATACCTAATTCTTGAATAATTTGATAATCATTTCCATGAATCAACATTCTTGTTGGAACAAATATCGCACATCATTGCGTTAATTATATAATCTCAGCACCCAAATGATTATTATAATCTTTTGTAAATAAAATTCAGTATTTGAACAAAATATCCATGCGGGCTTCGGCCCAGTATGTGTCAAATATACAACATTTTGTTTTTTTTTGCTAATCATATTGTTATTGTATAATCTGATCAAAAGTTAGAATCCCGTTGTTGGACCATGGATTATTTTATTTAAAACGCTTCACCATTCTCCATACATACAATTACCGTTCAGTAAAGAACCATTTATGTATCAACAATAGTAAATAACTATTACTATGAAAAAAGTCAAGCGTCTTTCACAGAAGTGAGAAGATGCCAAGTGTCGTTCACAAAAGTGAGAAGAGGCCATTGTCAGATTTCAATGATTGTTGCCTTGAGGGACTATGAAGAATAAGCTGAAACAAGCAAAAACTGCTAGAGGTGGACGAACAGCGCACAGGCACACTTGCTATCAGAATCAAGTCCGATCATGATGTGTGGGCGATCGTTAACAACTAATAAATCTGCAACATCCAACCAATAGAGCAAATGCCACTGTTGTTATAATCTCCCCCCTTCACCCATGTTTGGAAGTTCACATATTCCCCTGCTCTTTGGCTTACCTATTGGAAACATTACACCTGCATATAAAACTTCACATTTACTCCCTCCGTTCCAAAATAGATGACTCAACTTTATACTACAGTTAGTATAAAGTTGAGTCATCTATTTTGGAACGGAGGGAGTAGATATGCTATATAAGAAGCAACATCAAGATTCAAAATGTATGCTTCATTTGTAAGAAACCATCCACCTTCACTTACAATTTAGAAAATATTGCAGTCCATATGATTACCTTGGTTGAAGAAGCGCTCACTCATTTCAGATTCAAGAACTGCTACTGCTATCCGCTGCTCTTGCTTCCCTTCACATTCTAAGGATGTAGTCATTAGCATCAAAAGCTTGCATATCAAATTCTATAGGAACATACAGTATGATGCAATGAACCATTGAAAAATATAAAAATCAACATTGGTATCCAAAATGGACCTAGCTCTCCATCTAAAACCAACCTTAAAGAGCAAATAAACAATTTTCAACATCAAGATCTCAACAATTGATTAGTTAAAGACTGAAGAACATTAGAAGTACTGAATTTCAGTAATTCAATTAAGGGATCTCGAAAAGCTCACACCGCAAACATGACCACTGGATTTTCCACGCTGTCTTAATATATTATCAGGAATAGGTACTTAGCAAGGTTCACAAAGAAAGAATATAGGGCAAGAACCAAATCTGCTACTTACATAATGTAACACTAAACCTCTTTTGTATGGATATATAGCAGCGACCTACCGCATGAAAATAAATTGCAAGCCAAACAACGGTTTTATGCAAATAGCATATACTCCCTCCGTTCCTAAATATTTGTCTTTTTAGAGATTTTAAATGGACTACCACATACGGATGTATATAGACATATTTTAGAGTGTAGATTCACTCATTTTGCTCCGTATGTAGTCGCTTGTTGAAATCTCTAGAAAGAAAAATATTTAGGAACGGAGGGAGTAGTTCGTTTATTTCCAGAAGCTCCATAAGGCAACAAACTAAACCATGCCTACTGAATGTCCAACAAATTCACCAATGCTAGCTTGTTACTGTGAAATGAGTGACATGTCTCAGCCTGTTCTTTTGTCACTACCGGATGAGCAACACATTCAAAAAATCCTATTGCATGAACTTATATTTATTTCAATGGTAAGCCAGCAAATGCCATCCCAAATAACATGTACTCCCTCCATCCACAAATAAGTGTACATCTAGGTTTTGTCCTAAGTCAAAGTTTAAAACCACCGACCAACTTTAGATGTAAAATGTAAAGCCGGTCTTGCCCGCACCTTGTCAATCACTTCTGGGACATGTTGAAGCCTTCGACAATTCGAAGCACTTCACACGGAGGAAAGCAACATTCAGGCAAGTCTCCGTCACTACAACAACACATCCACAACAAGCTAAAAGGAAATAATGGTTTCACACACCTTCGAAGTAGGCTTTTCTGAAAAGAAAATTAAAATCGAATTAGAACACAATTTACAAAATTAAGGTAACTGGGAGAAAGATATGACAAAATTCCTTAAATTGTCATAATTTTTTTACTCTAAATGACAACAGAAAAAAGAAAAGAAGATCTGAATAAGACTAATTGGAAGGATAGAACAACATTTGCTTTAAGTAAAATTAGCTAGTTGAGGCTGCAAGAACAACATATGAAGCTAGAATGGCTCTAGCAACTACCAAAGTACATTTTAGGCAAGCACGCCTGGGGAGCTACAGACCATTTAATCGCTAGTGTTAAAAGAGATAACTATGAAACACAGACCTGCACGTCTCTTTGCATTCTTGGCTATTTGTGTACCTCCCATTTGTCCGGATGGTCTTCTGCATGCTGCAAGGGCCACCGCGCTTGGGGCATGTTGGCGCGTTTGCCATTAGCTGTTGATCCTCCTACACCACATCTCCAACCATTATTAAAAAAGAGCAAATGATTGAACTTTGACTTAGTCAAGGAATGACCTCACTCTTATGGAATCAATCAAAAGATATGATCGCTCTTTTCAGATACAAATAACATCTTTAAGCATTGTACAATTGTTTTCATACAAGTACTCATCGGATTTAATATATGCATCCATGCACCATATCTTTGGAGCATTGTGATAACAGGTGGCACCTTTAGTGTGAAAACATATGCATTATATGGTATGCCAATTTTATAACATGACAAAATTAATGCAGAAAATGAACAGTCCCTATAATTAAACGGAATCTAAATGAATTTGTTCAGACTCTAGATAAATATTCTTGAAAATCTATTCCAAATGTGTAGCGAACATCCTAATTCAAGTTCTTTTGTTAGAACAAAGAAATTCAGAAAATCCTCAAGCTAGTTACACATGTCGCCATCTTGTGCACCACCTTCTTCTTCCTGAACCAAAACAAAAGGCGGCACATTAGAAGGGTAATTCCCAAGCTTTCATAGATCACACGCCCCAATTGAGGACAAGACCTACCGGTTTAATCAGTTTCAGTTGGTCATGATGATAAACAAACTAACTCCCTTGAAGCAAAAAAAAAGGATTATATATAGTATGATCAATCAGAATGTTTGAAAATGCAAAGGCCCAGTAAACCGGGGCACGCTCAGACTGAAAAGGATCTGCGCCTGGTTGGTTATTCATCTGCGACGAAAATATGAATTAGTTTGTTACAAATTATGTGAAAATGTGCATGCCAAAATCCTGAAGAAAATGCAAGGCAATTGAAAATGAAAAGGCCCAGTATCACACATCATTTCAACATGAGAAGAAGTACACACATTGTTCATATAATGGACATGAGAATAACTATACACAGAATCCAGTTTTTAAATTAGTAAATTTTGAGCTAAAATGCTAGATTGCAACGTATGAACAGAACAGGAATTCCAGCCGGAGCCTTCAGAATATAGAATGCGGCGCATGGGTGTAGGGAGAGCTACAACAATTGATATATCCAGCAGTAAGTATTGAATGGCATCTTTCATGCTTTCTAATTATTTTTCTTGCCCTATCCATGGCTGTAGAAAGAGCATATTGGGTAGATGATTTGGATATGCCCCACTGGTTATTGTATAGGTGTAGTAGATGAGTTGCTCCTTCATGGTATTGCTTGTGCTTGCAGACCTTGTTGCCTACACCAAGTTTACACACTCAGGTCAAAGAAGCATATGTACGACATTTATATGTCGAACCTGCAGACAAAAGGTTAAGATGCAAATTTCTGCCATACTTCTTTACTGGGTTATCAATCTGACAATGACAGACGACATAAGGTTAATAGGCTCACATATCCTTGCTAGGGAAAAAGTGGTACCATACAGGAATAGGCAATAAGTTAGAGAAGACTTACAGCTTAAGAGTACATATAGCTTGCACATGCATGGAGTTACCCTCAGCAGCAAGAACGAAGATAGCACATAACTGCATCATGAACAGAAGCCAGGCTCGTCTACTACGAATCATTACCTGCAGGAAATGGGATGGGAAGGTAAGCAACAAAACTTCAAAATATGACTGCCTGTTTGTTTGGGGTGAGTTGGAGCTAGGGAATGGGAATTTAAGGTGGCTGGGTCTAAAAATCTCTTGATTGGTTCATGGACTTGGGAATTAACAAGGGAAGGGGAATTAGGAGGCCCAACTCCCATCGATCTCTTCCTTGGGGGGACCCTGGTAATTCCGTACATCATTGAAATATTCATGCAATATTGAGAAGCTCAATTCTTAAATGTTGCAAACAAAGTAAGCAGAATCTCAAGTATATATGAATATGTGACAAAAAGGACCTTAGATGCTGCAGATATGAGTGGCAATATTCTGTACCTGTAGAAATATGTGACAAGAAAGACCTTAGATGCTGCAGATGCTGATGAGTGGCAATATTCTGTACCTGTAGAAATATGTGACAACAAGGACCTTAGAATCTTGAAACATATTAGCTTGCACAAATGTCAGAAAAAAAAAGAACTAAAATTCAAGAAAGCGACTGGTTAAGAGTAGAGGCTTCAGAAGATGTTGCGGAGGTGTGGAAGAAGGTAATACTCAAAAATAGAATTTTTTAGGTCAAATCAAGTTGCATATCTAACTGGAGATGAAATGTCACGAGTGTACCACGCAGAGCGCATCTATTTTGCAAGCAGAGAGGCTGCAGGGTGCCTTATATGCATTCAACAGAAGGACTATGTAGATGCATCATTTTTCACGTCCTATATTCACCATCTGCCTCCTCTCAACCCATCCCGGTAAGCCCCACCTTCGCCTCACGGTGCACAAACCTTCATGATCTACCATTCAACGATGCAGATCTATTTCCCCTTTCTACTCTCTTTTTCACATGTTACGATTTTGTTTCAACATTTGCGTGTCCCCTTCTTTCTCCATTGTTCATTAGAATTATTCCCACATATAATTCCCACCCCACACCAGCTGTGAGTTGCTTGGACTACAAATTTTCGAAATCCTCACTAATTCAATATGTCCTCATAAATTTCAGGAATCCTGATGGCAGAATATGAAATTGATTTGCTTGGTCTCTTGAGTATAGAAACTTACTTCCGACTCGCGGAGTGGCAGCGTGCGTGGCGTGGCGAGGCGGAGTGGCGCGGCTTCCGCGGGAGGCGAACGGCTTGGGCGGTGCGGTCTGCAGGAGGAGGCGGACGGGACGGCTCCCATGGCGGGCGGCGAACGGCGCGGACGGGCTACCGTGGCGGGCGGTTCGCCCCGACGGGAGGCGAACGGCACGGCGCGGGCGCGGTCTGGCAGGAGCAGGAGGAGGAGGAGGTCGCCCGTGCCCCGGCGGGCGGGCGCCCAGCGGCGCGGCGAGGCGCGCGCGCGCGCGCGTCCCAGGGAGGCGAACGGCAGGGCGCGCGCGCGAGGAGGACGCGATTCGTCCCCGGCGGGAGGCGAACGCGCGGGCAAGGCGTCCGGGGGAGGCGAACGGCAGGCGCGGCGCGTGAGAGGACGGGCGTTTGCCGGCGGGAGGCGAACAGGCGCGGGCGCGAGGAGGACGGGCGGCTCGTCGCTGGGCTGGGAGAAGGCGCGGGCGCGGAGGAGGACGGGCGGTTCGCCCTTGCTGGGAAGCGGCGGCGGCGCGCGTGCCCCGGGGGGAGCGGCGGCGGCGCTGCGCCGTTTCTGGAGGAGGAGTCGTCGTGGAGGAGGAGGAGTCGCGTGGGGGGGGGCGGCGCATTGCTCGCACGAGGAGTCGTGGCGAGGAGGAGGAGTCGTCTGTGGGGTTTAATCTGGGCGACTTTTAGTGCGGGGCGATTAGCGATCGATTTGGCTTGTTGCGTGGTTGGTAGCGTTAAACACAGAATGATTAAAGGCCATTAGATCTTGATGATCGATGGGTGAGATTGTTTGGATCTGCCCTTCTCTTTCTTTTATAGTGGTAGTAGATGCACGTGGTAGCCTCGTACGGTTTATTTTCGCACGGTTGCGCCACCCCCTCCCACTAGTCCCCCCCCTCATTAATAAACTAAATCCTATTAAGGGGCATCTTGTTTCGTGCTTCCTTTGGTAGCTGTTGATTCAGTTCTATCACTTAAAACATTAAGTAATTAAGAATTCAGAAAAATTGCACCATATATGTGAGATCACTTTCCTAAAAGACAGACATAAGATTTTTCTCGATAACCTTCCATAAAATAAGATATTGCTTTGTAACAAATTGTTAATCCCATGCGCTATGTCATTTATTATTATCAACATCTCTACTATTAATTGATAGTCACAAGTTTCCTATGGGTGTACGCATCCGCGCGCTCCTGCCGAGGGACGTCGTGCACGACACCATGGAAGATGTGGCGGTCGGGCCTAACCCTGGCACGATGCTCGAGAATGACAGGGTGTGGATCACGGCATCGACGATGGCCTTGGCTGGAGATGGGTCGTCGGACCGCCATGTGGATGCGGTCATATTACATTTCTTGTTAGTTAAATAGAGAGCCAGACGGCTACATTCTCAAATCAAGTATGTCGTCAAGAAATTCGTTAAGGGAATGTGTCCTACATTACTCAGTAGTCCTCGTCATAGTTGTTTGTAGAAGCCATTCATGTATAAATAATTTAGAAATCGAGCACTGAATCAATTTGGAAATCAAACCATTGATGCAATTAATCAGCTAGACGGTTAATTACGTATGCAATTAATTAGGTCCATTTGAATAGGAATTTTTTCGCTCCAAATCAATTTGAGTCATTAATGCAATTAATTAATTTGTTAGACAATTCTTTATGCCTACAGATAATTAGAAATAGGGATTGTTTCCAAATAGTCATTTTGAAAGCGCTCGTGGGCAAGAACGAGATAATTGGAAGTAAGGATTGTTTCCAATTAGTCATTTTGAAAGCGCTCGTGGGCAAGAACGATCAACGGGCTCTCAGCTACATGGCCAAGCATCGAGCACCGCTTGCCAACATGGACAACAACCACCACGCGCTCATGACATGGGAGACCTAGCATTCGCCAAGATGGATGAAGTCTATGCTCCGCAGGATGTCCACACGCTGACGGTTGCCAAAATGTTCGCGGGTGGGGACAACACGACACAACACCTCCCAGGTGGTTCATGCTAAATAAAAAGGAAGAGTGTTCCAAGAACAAGAAGGAAAAAGAACTAAAGCCACCAAGTGGTGCATGGTGTTCGAGAACAAAAGAGTGTTCCAAATAATAAGAGAAAAAAAGAAAGAAAGAGTGTGCTAGGAAATAAGTAGGAACAAGAACTAAAGTTGGGGAGGAAGGAGAAAGAAGAAGATGAGGCGTCTGTGACGAACACACTAATGTTGACGTGGTGCTGGTTGGCGCCAATGAAACGGGTTGGCGAAGAGGCGGGGAGTAGAAGATGTAGGGAAAGACAAGGAAGAGAAGAACGACAATTATCCCTTCTAGCATATGTGGGATGGAGGTGGAGCTTATTGGTGATTAGGAATACGTCTCGTTGCCACTTTCCTCCAATGTCAATTTGCATTTGCAAAGTTGAATGGACCTTTGAGAATGATTTTTGTGGTTATTTTTTGTTTCATGTTAATGGTATGTGTTAGTTTAACCCATTCTATTATATTGTAAACATGAAAATTTTGATCCTTATTGCAATGCACGACGAAGATGAGGTGGACGTCATCTGCTTTTAAAGGAGGTGGCTCTAGCGAGAAAAAAAAGAGAAATGTCCCACTACGGCGGGAAACCGGTCGGGATTGTGAGGTTCCGACGGAAAAGGGGAAGGTGTGTCATTGGACGGGGTTTTTGTGTTGAACCCGGGTGTTACAGATATTGCGGATAGCCCGTAGCAACGCACGGGCGATCTGCTAGTAAAGCGGTAATTTTATAGTTATCACATATGCACATTTTCACGCGGGAAACAAAGGACCATTTATATATAAAAAAAATCTATACCTCAGACCCATTTTCACGTAACTATGCTTCCATCACGCCCCCTTCTGAGATATCACTTTTTAATAAGCAACCATAACTATTTATAATAATAAACTAATGCCAATTTAAATTAAATTGTCGTGCTATCGAAATTGCACAATCGAACCAAGACCACAGCTCCAACACAATTAAATCATGCTCGAGTCCAAACACGTTTAGTCGAAAACCGACAAAAACCCGCCTGGCCCCCAAAGTTCAAACCTTTTAAATCGCTTGAGACTCCATCGAAGATGGGTGCCACCCTCTCCCGCGCCAAGATTAAACCTTTTAGAATCTTCCATATCCCAAGTTGCATCTCACAATCACTCGCGCTAGAATAGACCCCTTCTGCCCCATATTAGTTCTCTAGACCTGTCTAGATATGAATGTATCTAGACACGTCCTAGTGTTAGATACATCCGTATACACAGACAAATATAATAAGACAATTAATTTCACCGCCTCCAAAACCCATGTCGAAGCTTCATCTCACGCTCGCTCGCATCAAAATCCAGACTCGTCGAAGAAACCTCATTAGGCCCATGGGAGCCACATCTCACTATTGCTCATGCCTAATTCAAAACTTGTCCGAAAACACTCAATAGTCCCATCGATCAAAGCCACTCCATCTTCAAAACCAAACTCAAATCAAAAGAATCCAAAGGGAACAAGTTCGAACGAAGCCGTGTCGAACCAGGAAACCCCTGCCCGACCGGTCGGTCCGTCGGCCGGGTCGGGCCGGACCCGGACTCGAGACCAGACCGCACACCGCAGCCACGAGGGAGAGGCCGGGAGGTGGGGCCCGACTCTGACAGCGATCGAAATAAAATACACGCGCTGCCTCCCTCCTTGTCTCTCTCCTCTCGCCTGGCCCCCGCCCGTCCCCCGCCCGCTTTCCAACCCCGCGCGCGCGTCTCCGGCGACCCTCCGCGCCCCCGCGCCGCCCGCCTCGCCGCCGCCCGTCGCCCCGCCGCTCCCCGCGGCGCCCGGAGGACCACTTCGACCCCGCGCCGCGCCGCGCCCCGCCCCGCGCGCCTCCGCCCCAAACCCTAACCCTAGCTCCGCGGGCCGCGGCCCCCGAGGTACGTCTCACGCCCCATTCCTCCTTCCCCCGGCCCCGCGCCGCTGCCCCGGCCGCGCCCGCCG
Organism: Aegilops speltoides; assembly: GCA_021437245.1. Lineage (NCBI taxonomy): Eukaryota > Viridiplantae > Streptophyta > Magnoliopsida > Poales > Poaceae > Aegilops > Aegilops speltoides. The sequence continues at coordinate 466,391,823 of CM038141.1, forward strand.
CGCCGTGAAATGCCCGCCGGGCCGAGGGCCGCCGGCCAGGTCCGTGATCAGGCCCGGGCCACATTTCACACTGACGCGCCCGTGTTCTCCCAGCCTCTGACGGGGGGCGCGGCTGGAACGTCGCTGACGTGCCGTAAATAATGCCCGCTTCGCGCCTTCAGCGCCGTGTACTTTTAATTGCGGCATATACCCGTAGCAGGCAGCGGGCAGAATCGGGGTGGTTTCCCTGGATGTGTAGGTTGATGTCCGGCACACCTGCATATATGTCGTTCGAGGCGCCTCACCGCTACCCAGTTCTTAATTGCGGTACGCAGTCGCGGCATGGCTTGCAGGCAGAACTGGGCTGTCCGAATGTTGCCATAGCACCGAAGCATCACTCGCTGTTTAATTGCGACGCCGCCTGTCGTGGCACGCTTTGCAGACAGAATTGTGCTGTGCTGTTTTCCCCTTGGATATATAGATAGATACCCGAAACGTGTCCCAATGTTACCGCAGCGCTGAAGCGTTACTTGCTGTTTAATTGCGATGCCGTCGTGGCATGCTTTGCAGGCTGATTTGGCTGTTTTCTCCTTGGATATAGACAGATGCCCGGATCGTGTCCAAATGTTACCGTAGCGTCCAAGCGTTACACGCTGTTTAATTGTGATGCCTTCCTGGCACGCTTTGCAGGCAGAATTGGGCTGTTTTTCCCTTGGATATAGATAGATAGATAACCGGAACGTGTCCAAATGTTACCGTAGAGCCAAAGCGGTACTCACTGTTTATTGCGATGTCGTCGTGGCACACTTTGCATGCTGATCTGTCCTGTCCTGTTTCCCCCCCTTGGATATAGATACATACCCAAAATGTACTACCTGTTGTCGACCAGCCCAACCGTTGTCGTTATTGCTGCTCTATGTTTGCCTTTTCTGTTTATTTACATTTACGTTCTGTCTATTTCTCTCTTCTGTTGCAGCTATTGCCTGTGGCGGTTTGCGGGAAGATAACCGTCTCGTCGCAGACGCCCTGTCTGCGTAATTTCGCCGGCGAATCTAGCGGTGTGTGAGCGATGAATTCTTTGGCTGCTGCGCTACTTTGAAGACTCAGCCTGAGCCGCGTTCTATGGGTGGAATGATTGAATACGGCGTTAGTGTCAGTACCAAGTCTTCACCACGCAGTGTGGCCATTGAAAAAGCTCAGGAGGAGCTCAGGTGGGCTACTGATATAAGATTTCCCTGCATTTTTCTCTGGATGGTTGAGTATGGCTGGTGTATGACTTACAGTGCAATTATGAATTTCAGGCAGGAGTATGATGTCCGTGAAGAACGGAGGAGGGAGCTGGAATTTCTGGAGAAAGTAAGTTTGCAGGTTATCTTCCAGATTGGATATTGCTGTTCCCTTGCTCTAATTACTCCTATTTTTTTACAGGGTGGCAACCCATTAGATTTCAAGGTTGACCGTGTAGAATCAATCAGTGTGCAGTCCACTTCTCTCACAGCGGAACAAAATGTGATAAGGTAATGATTGCTTCCTGATTCCGATGTAGCATTTGATCACATTGCCATGAGTTGATTTAGAAGCCTCTTTTGTGCTGTCAATTGCATTGCAGCGAAGCTAAAGGCAGCTTTACGTTTGCTGCATCACCTCGTGGGGATTCAGTTGAGAGTAGTGGCAAACCAGGAAGTTCACTGTGCCGCGAAACCAACACAGCAGATAATCTTATGCTTTTTGGTGGTAATAACAATGGCGTTGTGAAGGAGAAAGTTGTAAAGAGAGGATCCAGAAGAGCTAATGTAGCTCAACCCAGACAGTCTTCTGAGGGCCACAACAATGTAAAAAGAGCTGATGATTCTGGTTTGTCACGCCTTGGAGTGAAGAGCCAGGCATATGTTCGACGCAACAGGTCAAAGCAATGTAGGGAGAGTGCTAACGTGACTTCTGTTACATCTCCTGTGATTCCTGCTACAGCTTCGGAACCAAAAGATGCAAGGGGTGTGGTCAAGGAAAAACGAGCAGATGATCTTGGTGTATCCTATGGTTCAAATTTGAACCAGGCAGGACCAAAGTGCGACAATGGGCCGAATAAAGCTTCTGACAAACATGTTACAATTGAGTTGAATGGGATTCAAGCCGTCCGCAAAGGCCACCGCATAGTAAAGATCGAACCGGTGGAATATGACGAAATGGTGCCCAATTATGTGAATCGCAATCAGCAGCCTGATGAACGTGGGAAGATAGCTGAAGAAGGTGCATCAATAGAACCCCCTGATGCTACTTCAAAAGCCGTTCTAAGGTCATCTTATTCTAGCGCATGCACACATGATAAGACAGAAACATGTGCTGCTGCTGAGAAGGTTGGCAATAATCACCTGGATGAAGGTATGGCCCAAGTCCATGTAGGTGAACTGGATAACAGCAGTATGATTCCTGTCTCTGCTGTCCAAGCTGCCACGTTGCACAAAAATGTGACAGATCCATGTTGTGAAGACATTGCCAGTACTATTGACAATGGAGCAGATGATAATAATCCAGTTCCAATGAATATTGATGGAAAATCGCATGAAGACCCGGACATCAGTGGTATTTCTAGCAAGGCTGGTGGACAACCGGAAGATTCTAGCAGGCCTACTTCCGTGATTGGAAATTCTAGTCCTGTACCACCTGAAGTTAGTACTCGTGCCCGTGTGAAAGTTGAAATGGAAATTTTTGATGATGCAATGGTTGTACAGAAGGATACAAGCTGCTCATATCCAGGACAAATTGTGAGCAATAATGGAGGTCCAGGTTTGGAGAGGATTGACAGTTGTCATGGGGATTCTAACTCCGCCCGTCCTATCGTTATAGGCTCTGCTACTTTGGTTGATTCTACACCATCATTAAAAACTGATGGGTCGAAGGCGGAGAGTGAGATTCGAAAAAATGGAGAGAGCGTCAATAAGATGACAGACAAGGAACACGAAGATTCTATCCTTCGAGAAGCTCGTCTTATAGAGGTACTGTTAGTGTTTTTTTTTATCCTGTAATATTAGCCTTGTTCTTACAAGAGTGAAGATAATTTTGTACAATAGGTGAGTCTCAAGAGAGCTTGTGAACGATCTCCATGTAATATATCTTTAGAAAGGAGGAGAAAGGGTCACTGGGATTTTGTCCTCGAGGAGATGGCTTGGATGGCCAATGATTTCATGCAGGTATTTTCTAACTGTTCTTTCTATATCTTTCTCAAACTTGCATGGAGGCACACTAAATCTGGTCGCTATCATTTCTGAAGTACACGTACATTTTTGTCTTATGTAACAATGGGCCCCAAACTTATATTGAATTGCCGCTTAGGTCAGCTCCCTGAACTTGCAAAACTGTGTAACTTGGGTCGTTTACACTTTAATAACTTAGCTAAAGTGCAGTGGTTATTGCAGAAGTAAATATTTGGAAATGAAGTTGATAATTATGGGTACGTTTGGGTTGGAGCCTAGAACAGCCCAGCCAAATAATTGGCGTTGACCCGAGTGCCGGACACACGTTTGGATGGGCACCAACCATTTCACTTGCTAAGGCTCTTGCACCTCTCCAGTTCATCTCCACGCCAAATTGTTGGTGAGACAACGGCAGCCAAATCGTTTGCCAATATATTGGCGTGCCATTGTAGGTGGGGCTAGCCTGGGTAGCATCCAAACAGACCCTATGTGACTTCAGTTTACTGCATCGATCGTCCACAGACTAACTTAAACGATCCGTGTCTGCGTAGATTGGTGTTAGCTTGGTACATTTGTCCAGTTGACATGCCACCACTTTTAGAAAGAAAAATTCATTGTACCTGCAAAATGCCATATGGATCTTTGATTTGATTGAATTGTATCAGTATTGCACGTCTATCTTACTCGTATGTTCAACAGTTTTAGCTAACTTATAATAGTTCTAATGATCTAAATTGACACAATTAGCTTGTTTTGTGTGTACTACAAATTTAGGGGCCTGCCGAATTAATTTTCAGATTCGGGGATCTTAGTGATACTTCAGTTCTAGTTTAGGACCTCTGATCCAGTTTACTCATTTTTTTAGAGTTAGTCATGTTGTCCTAGTGCAATCTGACAGGCTGATTAACAGGAACGCCTATGGAGAATTACGGCTGCATCTCAAGTGTGCCATTGGATTGCCTCCGATGGTCTGGCCAAGTTTGACCAAGCAAGCATTCTTAGAAAGCAGAAAACTGTCAGTAGAATTCTCGCAAAGGGTGTCATGAGTTTTTGGCGTTCAGCTGAGTCTGTCCTAACTACTGTTGGGACAGGTAAAGTGATGCAAAAAAATAATTCAAATATGCTAGGAGAGACAAAGCCTACTGGAACCAAAGCTGAGAAACAACAGGTATGTAAAACTAGTTCCAAGCAACATTTTGCCGCGGTTTGTGTTTATATGATTTCATGACATGGCACATTTCCTTCTTAGTACCAGTATATTGACGGATCTTTCTGGCAACTGAGTAAAATATAATTCGTTAACAGTTTCATCCTCATAAAATCATGTCATGAGTACTCTATTGGAATGTAGATCACATCAGGCATCACCTGATCCTGATGTGTCTAAGATCTGTGACGTTGACATTATCTGTCAATTTGTATAGGGCAATGAAAGCTTGGAAGCGGAACAGTCTATACATCCTCTTCGATCTCATATTCAGGATTATGCAGTTCGATTTCTTGAATATAGCAGTAAGGCTTCTGATTCTGCTGTGTTTACTGAAGCACCACCTACACCTGACAGGCCAAATGACTTCGGCATCTTGAAAGTGTCTGATCAACTTTCACAGGTTACTTGCCACAACTTTCTGTAGTGTTGGTGATTAAGTTTCAGTACTTCCTTTTTGCAAGACATCTCATGCTAAGTGTCCTAATAAATACCCGTAGGCACAGTTACCCCTGTCTCTCCAACTAGCAACATGTATGCATTTAACTCAGCAGCGTTGTTTTCTGTTTTTTTTCCTCTGTAGGGAAGTCTCTTCTACACAGTACCACCTGGTGCAATGCTGGCATACAGGGAGTCCATGGAATCTCTTTTCATGTATCATAAGGTGAATATAAAGCTTTATGCACGCTTCTCAAGACTCATAATGAATATACTCTGCTTTTTTTCCTTTTAGTTTCTTCCTTATGTTAGTCACCTACATGGACTGACAGTATCAGTGTAAGCAATAACATAATTTGTTTCTTCCGTCTTGTTTTACCTTACCGGAGTACTGTATGAACCACACCATGGACAGACACATATATTTAAGCAATTAGCAAAACAAGACATTTTAGCACTTCCATGGCCCAAATTGCTGCCCGTGGAGGTCTTCTGTTTCCATCACTTTATAAAAAACCCTCTGAATTTCTTGTTATCTGGTTACATTTAGTTCATGCTTCGAAGTTCTGTACTGCCTGGATGCCAAGAGAAGTTTTCTAGCCGTTTTTATTTTTTAGACATTACCCAGCGCCCCAGAGTTCTTTAGTTTTTGTCTGCAGCACTTTATTTGTGGAAATATGTTTAACAGAGTTAATAATTGCAGAAAATTGGCAACGCTGGACTTCGTTATGATTATGAGGCATCTGCATATGATTCTGCTGCAGGTATTATTTATCAGTACCTCATTTTTTTTCCTATCGTATTTGTATGTATCTCATGCTCTTACTAATGCTTTAGCCTTCTATATTTTGTTTCAGGGTGGGCTCAGGATAATGTCTATGAGGATGAAGGCGAGGCTTCTACTTATTTGTCACAAAAGGGTCACAAGAAGAAACACAGTATGCAGCAGAGGATTAATGGTTCAAGACCATATGAAACTGACGTGTCTTATGATCCGCGCTTGGAAAGCAAGGCAGGAAACCGGCAGTTTGTTTCAAATGGCAAAAGACCTTCATCTTTTGTTGGAATTCCTACAAAGCGCATCCGCACAGCCGCCAGACAACGAGTTGTAAGCCCATTTCCTGCTAGTGCTGGTGGGACTCCCCAAGTCACAAGTAAAACAGATGTTTCAAGTGGAGACACAAACTCCTACCAAGATGATCAAAGTCCATTACATGGTGGGTCCTCGGCGTGGAAAAATATGGAATATGAATCAACAGGTGATTTTGACAGACATGATGGTAGCGAAGCATGGACTAAAGCTAACAAGAAGAAGAAACAAAAGAACCCAGGATACAAGACTGCTCAAAATACAGCCAATTCACGTGCCGCTGCTGTAAAGGTTAATTCCTTAAGCATGCTCCCCATTTATTGCTGCTTGGGATGTTTTATCGGAGTAATCTTTTTTTTCTTCTGATGTTTCAGGGACGGATCTACGATCAGAGATCACAAGTTAATCAATATGAGCAGGTCCTTTTTTTTCCTAGTTGTTGATATCAGTTGCTGAGATATTCGTTTATTCTTTTTTAGTTTTATTAGTTTAGTTTGGTTAGACTCAACACTAAAACACTTCCTGTGCAGAAGGATTATCTGAAGAAGAGACCAGAGACCCAACAATTTTATTCAAATGGAACAATTGGTACTTCCATTCTCTCTTTAAATACATGGCGCACTTGCGGCCTATGTCATACAAGAATTAACTATCTGCTCTTCATGTATTTTGAGAGAAAACTTAAATAGCTCCTAACATGTGGATGAATGTCATGTTTTTATGTTAAAATAGTTGCAAATGGTGGTCAACATGCTTCTAAGAAGCTTAAAACGATGAAGCAAGGGATATATATTAAGCAAGAACCTTCTCAAGTTCCATCACAGATGAGCAATATGGCGCCTGCTAATAAAATTATAAAGATCATCACTAACAAGGACCGTGGGAGAAAAGTGAAAGCGCTAAAGGTATTATCATCTCTCTGCATTACAGTCACATTCCTTTCTCTTTGTTTGCGTATACATTATATGGTCACCGTCGATGAAACCTTGTCATTTATGATGGAAGGGAGGTTTGACAGGTTGTGCTTCCATTTATTTTTCTTTATATACCCTACTCTGCTGGAGTCGTGCAAGAATAAGGTTTCATTTGATATGCTTGGAAGTCCTTTTGCTACCAGCAGTAGAGAAACATGCTACTCGTAGATATGTTACTCACTAGTCAGGATAGGTCCAGCTCAGGTTAGATAAGCAAGCTGTATTAAGCTGTAGTTGTTTCAGTTGTGTTGTAGAATAACAAGATATAAATTAGAAAACTTCATTGTGATATATTGATTGGTAGAGGAAATACTTTAGTTTGTTGGACATTCTTGTGGTCTCTATATTTCCCTGCTTGTCCTTTTTGGTGTGCAACTGGATTATAGGACGAGATGATAGTTGAAAGTCTCTTTTGTGATTAAGCATCATAGTGTATTGGTAGCACATCCTGCACACGATTAATTTTCTATGTTGCTTACTGAAATGTTGTATGCTTTTGGCAGATGTCTTCTGGTGGTGGATGGTCAAACTTCGAGGATCAGGTTCTTGTTTGTTTGAATTAGTAACTTTCCCTCTTTCCACTTCAGTTTGTGGTAATGACCCAAATATCTTAAATATTGCAGGCTCTTGTTGTCCTTGTCCATGACTTGGGTCAAAATTGGGAATTAGTAAGCGATGCAATCAATAACATTGTGCAGTTCAAGGTAGTTTCATGACTGGGATAAAACCTTTTTCTATGTCGTATATTTTTAATCATATTGTTCAAATATGTAGTATGAACTTTGATTTCTTTCCATTCCCTGGATTCTGAGCATTTTTATTGGTTGGTATCATTCAAAGCAAGTTAGGCTTCAATTGTATTGTCACTCTTTGCAGTAACTGTATCTTTTCTTTACTCTAAAGATTATGTTCTGTGGTCTTAAATTTTATCACAATAATTTTAGACACTGTTATTCTTCCATAAATACATTTTCTGAGTTCCCTTTTTTATGTAAGCAGCAGTGAAATTTATGAGTTCAATTGTATCCTATTTATGCAGTCTATACATAGACAACCTAAAGAATGCAAAGAGCGCCATAGGGTTCTTGTGGATAAAAGTTCTGGTGATGGTGCTGACAGTGCAGAAGACTCTGGTTCATCTCAACAGTATCATTTCACCATACCTGGCATTCCACAGGCATGTTAATAATTTCTTTTAATAGCATTTACTGCTTGCCAGGGAGCACATATATAGAGTACACAGATATGCTGTTAAACCTTCAATGTTCTCTCTTCGATATTTACCTTTTCAATCTATGGGCTATGGTAAATATTCTTCTTTTTGAGGAAGCACAACAGACTTCAATTATCTAACATTGATCTTCTTATGCCCATCAGGGTAGTGCCAGGCAGTTGTTCCAGCGACTTCAAGGACCATTTGAGGAAGAGAATCTGAAGTCACATTTTGAAAAAATTATGCTCCTCATGCCAAAAGTGCTATCCAGGCGTAGACAGGTTCGCCTTCTATCTTTCTTCAAGGCCTCATACTTTAGCGGTATAATGTAACTATCTTTGTAACTTTTAAGTTATATTTATAGTGGAGGTCGAGTAAATCTTGGTATTTCTTGTTCTTTGTGAAGTCGGGTAGTTATTGCGTCATATTGTATTAGTTTTAGAATCATGCCTGTCTTTGTTTTACGTGCATAATAACAGCTATAATATGACACGTTAGTGGAGTTTCTCAGTGCACTAATATTTTTAAAATAGTTAGAATAATCTTTATGTTCCGTGAAATACAATTCACATACCTTTGTTTTGCTGCTCTTACGTATACTGTTATTTTTCAGTGTTGCTTATCTTGATGCTTTTTTTGTGCCTTAGGTTAATAGCCGGGAGCTGAAGCCGATCGTACTACCACATAGTTCTCATGTTGTTGCACTTACACAAGCATGCCCGAACAACTTATCTGGGGGCATTTTGATGTATGTAATCGTTGCTTTGAACTCTTGTTTGGATCTCACTTCCAGGAAATTGCCAAGATTTTTTCTTTCTTATATGTTATTTAATTTCTGTCATTTATCTTTGTGGTCTTGTCTTTCTGTTACAGGCCACTTGATCTTTGTGATGTAAATCTGAGCCTCGATGCAGTCACACCTGGCAGCGGAAACCAGATTTCTCATGCAAACGGAATGACACTGTCAAATCAACATGGTTCTGCTGGTCCTACTACCACTCCTCCTACTCCCAATCCAAATTCGAGGTTACCAGGGTCTCCTGGTATGGTTCTGGGCAGCAACTTTTCGCCACCTTCAACACTGAGTGCTCCTTCTAGGTAAATGTTTCAAGTATCCTTCCTAGTAATTGCAGATATTATGTGGAGTGCACGATAAATTTAATTTACAATGTTTTTTCTTGTTTCATGCAATTTCTGCTACAGGGATTCTCAGAAATATGGTGTTCCTAGACCAGCCTCTGTACAGGGTGATGAGCAACAAAAGATTCAGTATAATCAAATGCTCAGTGGTAGAAATCTTCAGCAACCTGGAGCTGTTCCTGCAACAAGTCCTGGTGCTCGTATGATGCCTGGTGCTCATGGTGTTGGAATGATGACAGGGGTAAATCGAGGTATGCCTGGAGTCAGGGCAGGCTTTCCAAGAGCTGGTTCCCCAGGAATGCTGAATATGGCATCGACAGGAAACATGCCACTCAAAAGTGTGCAAGGAGTGCCAAATGGCATGTCTCCCGCTGGAAATTCTATGATGAGGCCACGCGATCCTATGCAGATGCTTCGTGTGAGTTTCCTTTTCTCTTTCATATTATTGGAACATCTAAATTGTTTACTTTCATGCATAAACGATTGCCTAAAAGCGCTTGCTTTTAAAAATGGCAGGACTGCCCTTTGTTTACAAAGTTTTGTAAATGAATGCTTGTCTGCCATTTTTAAAAGTTTTCCGTGGAACATAGTGACTTCTCGTCGTAACCAACATAATTAATTATGTGATAAGTCTCTACATGTTTGAAACCTGCATAGTCTCTGTTATGTCAAGGTCATGTTTATTGCTACGTTTCGAGTTAGTAGTTGCCTGCCTAGAAAATATTACCTTGGTTAAGTAAATGAAAATATTCCCTCAGTCATCTATTTTGGAACAGAGGGAGTACCTTTTTATGAAATATTTGCTCATATCATTTTCAGACACCTATTTGAAACACTTGTATGTCTTAGTGGTAGGACTGCCCTTTGTTTACACTGCATGACTGTCAACTACTAAAACAAGGTTTATTTACTAGTCATGCAACTTTGACATTAGATGGTTAAGGTGACTGTTGTCCAATATTCACTAAACGAACTATTAAGCTTAAACTACTACTTAACTTGTCAGTTGTGAAAAATCAACGTGATTCAGAGTGCTGATGGGATACTCTCTTTATTTCTTTCAGCCTGGTCAGCAGCAGCATATGGTGAGGCCGGAGCACCACATGCAGGTTTCACAGGGAAATAGTCAAGCTGCCCATTTTAGCAGCATGAATCCATCATTCTCCAAGGCTGCAGCTCCTTCACCTCTTCAGCAAACCCAAAGGCCACATCAGATGTCACAACCACTGAACATGTTGGGTAACCCGCATCTTTCTCAGACCCAGGGAACCAGCCATCCAAGCCCGCAGCAGCAGCCATATTCTACTATGCCTATGCAGCTGGCTAAGGAAAGACAATATCAACACCGTTTGGTGTCTCAACAGCACAACAGCCTTCCTGTAGCAGGCGTGGTACCTGGTGTGCAGAACGGACCGCAGATTCAGCAGCAGAACCATGCATCTCCGGTCACTTCAACCCCTTCTTCGCAACCACTGCATCAGAAGCAGCAGTCTGCACAAAGCCCAACTGATAGCTCTGCACTTGCCAATCGACCTGCCAATGCTACAGAACCTAAGCAGAAGAAACAGCCGGGTCAACAGCAGCCTAGGCAGAATCAACAACAGAGGAACCAAGCTAGTCAACAAGCTAAGCTTATGAAGAGTCTAGGACGAGGAAACAGCACGGTGACACCTCAGACTCCTGCAGCCGACGCCACTCCAGCCAGTGCTGTTCCTACAGCTTCCAAGAAACAAGTTCCTGACAGAAATCTGATGCAACACGGGCAAGGGTCCTCGGCTGGTAATAAAGCGGTTACACCTCAGCCTGGGAATCAACATAAGCTATATGCCTCAGTGCAGCAGCCTCCAAATATCGGTAACCAAGGCTTGGTGCAGGGTCCTCCTAGTCACACCGTCTTCGCTGCACAACCGCCCCCACTCCATTCCAGGTACCCGGTGACGACGCAGCAGCGGCCGATGAATCCAGCACAGAACAACATCCAGAGAATGATGATGCAACAAAGCCTCCAAATGAAGCCCGACTCACAGATGGACCACGTCCAGCAGAGTCAGGCGATTCCAGCTACACCTACATCTCACAGTTCAGAGGCAGGCAGTCCTGGGCTTTCAGCGCATGACCCAGCTACAGTCACATCGACATCTAAGCCGCTCAGCTCCCCCAAGGACAATTTTGCCGGGAACGAAACTTCAGTGCCATTGTCGTCCAGCCAAGGCATGCTGCAGAGGCAAATTTCAGGTGGAACATCATCCAGCCAAGGCATGCTGCAGAGGCAGATTTCAGGTGGATCATCATCCGGCCAAGGCATGCTGCAGAGGCAGATTTCGGGCGGGTTGCTGCCTGTGCATGGACAAGAGGTGGGTGGCTCGTGGCATCACCAGCAGCTGTCTAGGCCGCAGCTGCCTCCTCCGCATCATCAGCAGCAGCAGCCTCAGATCCAGCAGAGACCAGTTGGTCCAGGCAGCATGTATGCTCCCCCCAACCCAGGGTCAGGTGCTGCGGGCAGCATGTATGCTCCCCCAAATCCAGGGCCGGGCTGATGGAATGTCGACACCGGCTGGTCGTATGCATGGAGCATCCTTTCTCTCTGAAATCCAAAGTTAGTGTACAGGTACGCCCTTGTTTCCCTACCAACTTGTGTTTAAATTTCCCCGCTGACTCGCCGGCATAGGTTCTCCCTATTATATCTCGCAAACTGATGTTTTGATGTTTCCTGTGTGTTGTCAGGTGTCGGACCGATGTATGGAATGGAACGGAACGGAAGTCGTTGCCGACAGTGGTCCTGAACAAACCGACTTTTGCTATTTTGTTGTTAGGTGGTAGATAAGATGATGATTTGGCCATGCATTGCCACCCCTCCCTTTTGAGGTTGGTTGGTTGGTTGGTTGCAGTCTAGATAAGTGAGATAGATTGATGATGGTGGGTATGGTATGGTAGCTGGTGTTGGAGGAGGAGGAGGAGGAGGTGCTTGTTGCGTGCGACGGCTAACTTGTGTTTTGTTTTCCGTGTCCCTTCCCTTCGGATGGATGATAACCGGCTGTACATGCTGCTGCTGCTTGGTGGTAGAGTCAGAGTGTCTCTTGATGAGTGACTGTATAAATTTGTTGTCCTTTAACTTATAACGGTGGTACAACAAGTTGATTAAATGTGACAGTGAATAGTTGAAAGAGTGCCCCGTTTGCATCGGATCCATCTATCTATCAGCAGTTCTGTAATCTATACCTCACCCGTCCCAGCAAACGGTTGGGCTGGCTGTTCCATGCAGTACAATTTTTCCAGTACAGATGATATGCCATCCAGTTCGGTCTAGATGCTCATCGGTGAAGATAAACTGAATGAAAACGACGATATCTGTACAGATAGACAGGCTTGGCAGATGCGCAGCGCACAGCGGTGAAAGTAAATCTAGGAAAGGAAAGCGATATCTCCTCTCTCTCTCTCTCTCGAACCCCCACCAATACCAAATTCCACATCCACCATTCTTGTGTTGCCCTGATTGATCGATTCTTGACGCCGCCATGGCCGCCCACGGCAAGCCCAAGCCCAAGCCGCCCGGTGCCCCCGCGCCGCCGCCGCCGCCCCCACCACCGCCGCCGCCGACGGCAGAGGCGAAGAAGGGCTTCATGCGCCGGATGTTCCCCTTCCTCCTCGCCGTCAACGCCTTCGTCGGCGGTCAGCATCCCATCCCGATCTCACTTCCCCTACTGCTACTCCGCGTTCTTCTCTTGGAGAGATCCAATATGCCGGCCATGGCGGCCTTGCAATCCATCCATTTCCCCAATGGGGTTTGCTTGTTTCTTTGGTTTATTATTAATTAATCACTCTTCACCATCTCACATCCCCTGCTTGGCAACCTGCAGCCTACGTGCTCGTCAGGACCTACTACAAGGACTCCCCGGCCAAGACCGCCGACTCTGCCGCTGCCACCGCAACGGCGTCGACCCCGTCTGCCACCGCCGCCGAGTCCCCTGAGCCAGCGCCAACGCCTGCCAAGGTGCTGCCGCCGATCCCCGAGGACGAGCAGCGCCGGGTCTACAAGTGGATGCTGGAGGAGAAGCGCAAGGTGAAGCCGCGCGACGCCGCGGAGAGGAAGAAGCTCGACGACGACAAGGCCCTGCTCAAGCAGATCATCCGCGCCGACACCCTTCCGGTGCTCTGAGACCGAATGGATGGATGAAGCTCACCACATGATTGATCGATGTTGCTGCTTGCGTCTGTCATTGGTTTGCCTGATGTCTCTCTTCTCTGCTAAAGAGAATGGTTTGGTTGGATTTAGTTAGTTGATTGTGTCGTGTGGTACTGTTATCATTATCATCTTATATAAGTTAGTTCGATGCCGAGAGGCCCATCTCGAGCTGTTTTATTTATATTTATGTGGATGCAGACAGGCTGGTCTTGTTGCTTGTGTTGCCCTGTGCTTCTTCAGATAAGGATTCGGTTCGTCTCAAACGAGATAGTCAACTGATTGATTCATGTGCCACAAGTTTTTCCTGTCTTCTGTGGATGCAATCTGGTTTTCTGTAGCGAGCTTGATTTGTTTCTTGTCGGTTTATCTTTCCTTTAGTTTTCTCTCTTCTGTCGTCTTACATTGATGTGCCAGCCCAGCCTATCTATTTCCATGCCAGCAAAATTAAAACCCTATGCACTCTTGCTGAAACTTTCAGTACAAAAAACTAAGAAACTGCAGCCGGCCCGGGGCACAATTTCGTTCATTCAGTTAAATAACTGCAGCCCGGTGTAAGTGTGGTCAGTGTCTGTATGACTGTGAATGTTGGTCTGTGACTGTGATAGCAACATTAGGAGCCAAAATTGAGCTCCTCCAGTGGCCCCAGGAGTCCTGGCTGGTGGTTACAGATAGCCACACATTCAAGCTGCCTCAAATAACATCCACTAGCTTAGCTGCTGCTGCTCCTCCTTCCCCATTCTCCAAGATCAGAATTGGAGGGCTTCTGGTGCAGCGCCAGGCAGGCGTTCAACAAGGATGCCGGGCAGCATCCGAATCTCAGGCAAGTCACCCCCCCATCTCTCTTCTGATTTGCAATACTTTTATCCAAAACTCCAATATGAATCAAATTACATACTGTTGTGCTGGAGGCGAGAACTGAAGGTATTCGTTTTCGACTTTGCTGTGCAGACATTCAGCCACCGGTCACCGCCCCACTCTTCTTGCAAGGTTGGTTGGTATCCTCTGATTTCACTCTACTTTTTCCCGTCACTTTATCGCACTTCCTGTTTGCTAATGTCGTATCATTTTGGATGCAGTTAATGTAGGGAAAAAAGAGTACAGCGGAGACATAGGGCAACATGGATTCTCCCTGTAATCCCATTTCCATATCGCCTTTCGCTGCTTTTTACTTGCGTTTTACCTTTCTAATTCTGCGCATCGAGAATGTATCTCACATCAAGATGATAATATCTGCAGTCCTGTTACATCGATTCGTGATAGCATGGTGATGACACTGTACAATGCAGACAGGGAATTGGTATCCAAAACAGGTTTGTTTGTTGTTGCTTCATTAAGCCTTTCTTCTGTTTATCATCTGCACGCCTGTCAATTAACGTGCCTCACTATTTTCTGTAAATCATCACAGAGGTGAAGACAAAGTTGATTGTTGAGTTGGGAACCATGGATGCTGTTTTTACTCTTGATAGTGGAGGGGAAATTATTCTCCATTTGCAGTTCTTGCTCAGCGATGAAGATCGCAAGCGCATCCAAGAGATGGTGAGATGCTTCTTTTATGGTTTATGCCGTTTCCATGAAAGCTTAAAAAATATTATTTTCTTGAAAGGTTCAGTTTAAGTTAAAATATATATTATATGTGTTTTTACTGTTTCTTTTTATTCAGAGGAACTCTGTGATGAAAAGAAAGCAGCAAGAGCTGCTTGGGAATGGCGATGAACTTTATTTCCAAGGTAATTTGCTATAAGTTAAAATTTTAAGCACACATTTGGAATTCCATGGAACAAATTGAGCATTAGGTGTGTGTGTGTGTGTGTGCTCCCTGAATTAAATGTTCAGAAAATTAGTCACCAGTTAAAATGCAGTTGATACGAACACCCTGCTGCAAGAGTTCTTTTTCTTACAAATGGCTTTCAAAATTTATCAGAAGATGGCCCACTGCCTAAAGAGCACGCAGAAGATATCCCTGGCATCCCTAGCAAAGATGACCAACTGACGCTTCGGAAGAGCATGTCGTTGGATGATCTGAAAAATAGGGTCGTCTTCTCCGAAACAAGTGTAGATTCTGACATGGTGGCTTCTAAGGACCTACCGTTGCAAATTGGTGGTAATACTTCGATGCTCGAAGGTCCCATCGACATCGATTCCAAGAAAGGACAGGGTAAACCAAAGAGTAGATTAAGCAGCGCGGTGAAGAAGATGATAAGTGCCTTCGAAAGCAGCTCCCCCCAGGTTCAGAACCCATCCCTATACAGAGAAACGATCGCCTTGTTGCCTAAATTCTGTCGCCACACACTGAAGAAAGTGCAGATAATATTACACCGACTTCTCAAGTTTGCATGGCCTGCAGGGTCTGCCTTCGGTGCCAAGGATCAGATCAGAGAGCTCGCTGGAAGAGATGCCGTCGGTTTCTTCTTCAGAGACTTCCACCAACCCTTCACGTAAGACAGGTCCCAGGCCAGGGAAGCAAGCCATGATCGTTGGCAACAAGAAACCAAGCACATCTTTTGGAAAGACAGGCCCGTCAAACACAAAAGAAAGCCGAAGACGGAGCTCCAGGCAGAGTGCAGGAGCGAGCGACATGATTCGCTCGGAGAAGCGGTCAGTGGAAAAGCGTCGGCGTCGCTCCATCGACACCTACCACTCATCGGAGCAGCAGGTGAACCCTTCTGGTGCGACGTCTAGCGTCGCGTGGATCAACCATCCACACATCTGCATCACCACTGCGAGCAGGCAGCTGAAAGACATTGTTGATGTCGAGCACCTGAATTCGATGGAGAACTTAGGGCAGGTATGATGAAAACTAAACTGGTGTGATGCTAGCTGTATGCATGATGTCGGTGCTTTTTTACTGCTTGTAGCTTCTCCTTGCTACTTGATCCGTCCTGATATGCACCGTCACGAACTTGTGGAGCAGGGCGCAGGTGACGGCGCGGCGCGGTGGCCTGATGGTTTCCCGGTGCTGAATGGGTGGTTGATTAATCAGGTAAGTATATACTTACTGCATTGATCTCTCCTCTCGCCATCGCCGAGGCTTGTTTATTGAGAGTTTACAAATGATATAACCTAGGTAATGAAATGGCAATGCAGGGTGTGCGTGGTGTGATAGTGATCATAGCTTGCGGAGCTGTGTTTTTCAACAACAGGTGAAGAAGAGGACGAGTGCAGTTGATAGCTTATAACTAATATCAGAAGCTGCGACCGATGAGGCAATTTATTTGTGTTGATGACTTGCTGTTGCTTCATGCTCCATGATGATAACTCGCAGTTCAGTTATACAGTAGAAGGGTAGAGGTGGCGTGGTTAGAGAGCACGTTGAGGGCACATGAAAGCCGACATGAAACAACATGAGGAAGAGCAGCGCCGGGTCTACAAGTGGATGCTGGAGGAGAAGCGCAAGGTGAAGCCGCGCGACGCGGCCGAGAAGAAGAGGCTCGACGACGACAAGGCCCTGCTCAAGCAGATCATCCGTGCCGACACCCTCCCGGTGCTCTGAAACGAGGGAGGCTCACCACCAGATCGGACTGCTGTAGAATAATTAAGTTGTCACTTCCTGATTGATGCTTCCTCTCTCTGCTAAGAGAACGGCTTGATTGGATTTAGTTAGTTGATCGTTAGGTGTGGTACTTTATATTATCCTCTATATAAGTTAGTGCCGTGCATTCGTCCGATGCCGAGAGGTCGATCTCGAGCTGTTTTATTTGTGTGGGTGCAGACAGACTCGTCTTCTTGCTTGTGTTGCTCTATGCTTCTTCAACATAAGGATTTGGTTTGTCTCAAACTACCTCGTCAACTGATTGATTGATTCATGTGTTACACACAAGTCTTTTGTTGTCTGTGGATGCAAACTGGGTTCTCTGAAGCTTTGAGTTGTTTCCTGTGGGGTTCATATGATTCAACATCACACTTTTTTTTCTTTATATAGTTTTCTATGTTCGCTGTTCGTACAGTGATGTGCTAGCCCAGCCTATCCATTTCCATGTCAGCAAAATTGTAATCCAATGCACCATTACTGAAACAATTTCATTCATTTAGTTGAAACCCCACAGTCCGGTGTAAGTGTCATCGTGAGTGTGAATGTAGGCCTGTGATGGCAACAACAGGAGCCAAAAGTTGAGCTCCTTGTTAGTGGCAACACATCCAAGCTGCTTGAATAAAATCCAACTAGCTTAGCTGTTGTTCCTCCTTCTCCATGCTCTACAACCAGAACTGGAGGGCTTCAGTGCACCGCCGAGCAGCCACACAACATCCGAATCGCAGGCTAGTCATCCCTCTCTCATGATTGATTTATACTACTTTCTTGCAAAACTTTAGATAGAACAAGATATCATAATGTTCTACTTGAAGCAACAACTGATGGTGTTCGTTTTTTGCTTTTGCTATGCAGACATTTGACCACCAGTAGCCACTCCACTACTCTTGCAAGGTTGGCATTCTCTGATTTTACTGCATTTTGCTTTTTCTTCCTGCAATTTTCATTTGCTAATATTATCGTATGTACATCCTTCATGCTATGCATGTTTTTTATGTTCAGGTTCACAAGCTTTTTTTTACAAATTTTTTTTGGAAACAAAGGCGGCCCCACCATTTTCAGAAGTTTCCGTATATGAGCTTTGCGTGTTCACTACCAATTGGTTGCTCCAGTTTTTGTGTGTTAGTTCTCTGTTATGTCAAGGTTATGTTTATTGCTACTTTTCGAGTTAGTAGTTGCCTGCTTAGGAAATATTACCTTGGTTAAGTAAATGGAAGTACTTTTTATGAAAAATCTGCTCATATATTATTTTCCTACACCTTTTTGAAACACCTGTATGTCTTAGTGGCGTAAGTCTGCAGAGGCAGATTTCATGGTGGATTGCTGCTTGTGCACGGCCAAGAGGTGGTACCAAAAGCAGCTGTCTAGGCCGCATCAGCAGCAGCAGCCTCAGCTCCAGCACAGACTAGATGGATAATGTTTTTGCTTCTTCAACGTGAGTTTGCTGCACTTAAGGTAGGCTTTGTCAGGTTTCAGACTCTTTTCCCACTTGGATACATATTCTTTTTTTCTCAGCCATTTCAGTTTGGCAGCAATCAAACCGCTGCTGCTTCAGTTTGGTTGAACCGAGTGAGAGTTCCAAGTAGCAGCAACCACATCGGTGAAACCGCTGCAGGAATTTCAGAGTTGTTCTCGTACATGAACATTTTAGCTCTTGGATTATTAGTGGAAGCTTCAAAAACAAGGTCAGAAGTCACTCTGGGTAGACTATGCAACGTTGAGTTTGCGAGACAGACAGAGATCCCATTCTGCATTGATGAAACACCCCGATCGATTTTTGTCAGGATCGGGGTGGGTCTGCATGTTGGACCAAGTGATATCCCTGTCAAGCAAAGGAACATCTTGAACTTGAAGGTCTGTAATCCAGTCGTTGAACTGTTTTTATTTTAGGGGCTGTCGCTGAACCGCTTAATTTTCAGCCAAAGAAGCCCTTCCAGTATTTTTGTCATCTTGGCTGCAACTGACACTCGTTAAAAACTGCACCTAGTGAGATTTGTGAGCTCAGCTTATCAACCTCCATGCCAGAAAAGTTTGCACTCCATATATACCGGGAGTCGTCAAAACTTCTAGTAAATGACAAGTAGGGTTACTGAAACTGCACCTGGGGCTTACAATTTCATTCATTCAGTTAAAACCATGCTGACTTGTCAGCGTCTGTATGAGTGGTGGAGACAAAATTTAGCTCTTCCAGTGGTCCTTGCTAGTGGTCACACACAGCCACACATCCAGGCTGGCTTCAACAACATCCACTAGCTTAGCTGCTGCTCCTCCTTCTCCAAGATCAGAATTGGAGAGCTTCTACGCACCACTGAACCATGCCGGGCAGCATCCGGGTCTCAGGCAAGTTTATCCCTCTCTCCTATCATCTGCAAATATTTATTTATTCTTCTTCCGGTAAAAAGATACGAACAAAAGATAATTAATGCTCTCCTCTTATAATGAATGAAAAGCAGCGTCGCTGCTGCGTCTCGTCAAAAAGAAAAAGAGATCATACTGCTCTATCTTTTGCTGTGCAGACATCCAGCCACCCGTCGCCGCTCCACTCTTCTTGCAAGGTTGGCTGCTGCCTTCTGATTCCACTCTACTTTTCCTGTCTCTTCGTTTTCTGTTTGCTAATGTCATCGTTCGTATGTAAACATCATCTTTTTGGATGCAGTTAACCTGGGGAAGAAAGAGTACAGTGGATATATAGGACAAGATGGCTTCTCTTTGTAAGCCCATTTCCGTACCGCCTTCACTGATTTTTGTTCTCTGTTCACCTCTCCATTTCCACAAAATGTGCGTCGAGGTTGCGCTTATTGTGCCCGCCCAAGGAAAACTTTGAAGCTATCTCACGCCAAAAATTTACATATGTGCAGTCCAGTTACATCGCTTCGTGATAGCATGGTGTTGTCGCTGTACGACGCAGATAAGGAATTGGTATCCAAAACAGGTTTTTTTTCTAGCCTATCTTATATTTATCGTCAGCACACGTACCAGCTGATGATGTGCATTATGGTTTCATGTAAATCACAACAGAAGTGAAGACACGGTCGATTGTCGAGCTGGGGAGTACGGACGTTGTGTTTAACCTTGACAGTGGAGGGGAAATTATCCTCCAGTTGCAGTTCTTGCTTAGTGATGAAGATCGCAAGCGCATCCAAGAAATGGTAACATGCCAATTTTATGGTCCATATGCTGTTTCCATGAAAAATCAAAAAATATCTTTCTTGAAAGGTTCATCTTAATAAGTTAAGGTATACTACTCATGTTTATACTATTTCCTTTTATTCAGAGGAACTCTGCGATGAAAAGAAAGCAGCAAGAGCTGTTTGGGAATGGCGACGAACTTTATTTCCAAGGTAATAATATTCATTACAGTTTGTGTTGCACTGCAAGCACACATTTGGAGTTTCATGGAACAAACTGTAAGCATTAGGGTGTGTGTCTCTGTCAGTTTGCCCCCCTAAACAAAAGGTTCAGAACATAGAAATTCATGCATTAGTATTTCTTAAATTCCTGTCTTTGCATTCAGTTGACATGACCAACATGTGGTACTTTTCTTTCTTTTTTGAATTCTACGAGACATCACACCACCTAAAGATCAGGCAGCCGAGATCTCCGACATCCCAAGCAAAGAAGACCGACTCACACTCCGGAAGAGCATGTCCACGGATGATCTGAAACGGAGGGCTGTTTTTTCCGTAATAAGCGTAGGTATGAATACGACGGCTCCAAAGAACCCCCGGTTGCAAACTTCGACGTCCGAAGGCCCCATTGACATAAAGGGTCTACCGCTGAAAAGTGACATTGGCTCTAAGAGAGGGCAGGGTGAACCGGAGAGCAGGTCGAGCAGCGCGGTGAAGAAGATGATCAGCGCCTTCGAGAGCGGCTCTTCGCAGGTTCTTCTGAATCTGAACCCACTTTTATACAGTGAAAATATTGCTCTCTCCGTGGCATAATATCCGGCTATCACATTATGGGAAATGAAACACTGGTTCTATCATGGGTTGCAGGGTTCGCCTTCGGTGCCAAGGATCAAGTCGGAAGGGTCATTGGAAGGGATGCTGTTGGCTTCCGCCAATCCTTTAGACAAGTCATCTGGCAAAGTGACCGTTACTTCTGGTGATATAGGTTCCGAGTTGCGGTCAGGAAGGCAAGCTACGACGATCATCAGCAACAAGAAACCAAGCGTGTCTAGACAGGCCGGTTTGTTGAATGCTAAGGAGAGCAGAAGACGGAGTTCGAGCAGGCGCGACAGAGAAGCCAAGACGAGCAGCATGGGAGAGAGTGCAGAGAAGCAAAATCATCATCGTCGGAGCTCCATTGCTCCAATGCGTTCGGGCGCTTCATCTAGCATCGTCTGGATTGGCCACCCCCACATCTGCATCACCACCGCCAGCAGGCAGCTGAAAGACCTCGTCGAGCTTGAGCACCTGAATTCGATGAAGAATGCAGAGCAGAGCGCAAGGGAAGAAGACACCGAACAAGTGAAAAAAAACTCAGATAATTAGTTGGTGATGTTAAACTGTTGGTGCCTGCTTCATCCTGACTGACTGATATCATATGAACTCTCGGGCAGGGCACGAGCAACGACGACGCGGTGGGCTCTAAGCGGCGGCGATCCGACGGCTTCCTGGCGCTAAATGGGTGGCTGATCAACCAGGCGAGCGTTGACCTCTTATCTGTTTTTCATTGATTTGACTTGCTAATCTAATTGATGAAATGTCGATGGGGATATGGGGGATGCAGGGGGTGCGCGGCGTGATCGTCATCATAGCCTGCGGCGCGGTGTTCCTCAACAACAGGTGAAGGAAGGAAGGAAGGAAGAAGATGACTTGATACAAAAGCCGCGGTCGATGAGATGGAGTGTTATTTGATTGTGCTGATCATTCCTCAACAACAGGTGAAATGAAGGAAGAATGGCGATGAGGATGAACGGATCGGAAATGTATTTCACAGAAATACTTGCAACCAAGCCACCACTAGCGAACGTTCGCTAGTTGAGTAATGAGTGAACGTATTTCAAAGGTGTTTTTCCTTGGTGCCACTGCTTAGCATTGCTTGGTTTTACTTTGACCACTATAAAACAGTCCGAAAGGGTAGGGCACACAATATGGAGAGAAAAAGTGAGGCAAAATGCAGTAGCCGTAAGGGTAAAAGTGATGGAAGCGAAGCGATCATCGCCAGTCTACGTACGTACCCATAACCGATCGCAATTCCATTCCACCATGAATTGTTTTCTTTTTTCTTTTTTGTGAGATCACACAGCCTACCTTACCTGCAACACCATAGCATCGATACTCAGGATGATGTGGAAATATTACCGAAAAAGGGTTTCCCCCGCTTTGTATACAACAGCTCACTACCCGATAAATGGATCCGGCCGAGAGGCCTTCCGTTTATTCAAACCAGAAGCCACCACAACACGGCCGTCATGGGTGCAAACTTCTCGTTGCCGGTGGCTATCGCAGTCTACGATCGGCCTTGGCCTGGCCATATGCGCCGGGTCGTATGTAGTGTGGAGGTGGGCGCACGTGGCCGGCGGGGATGACCTCCTCGTCCGCAGCTTCCTCCCTGAGGCTGTCGCAGGCGGGCGGGTGGCGGCGGGGACCTCCTCCCCGCCTCATGGGCCTCGACGGCGAGGTTGTTCTCTTCACATCATATGGAGGCCGGCCGGGAGGCGGCCTCCTCCATAATTACAAACTAATTACGTCAGGCGACTAGATGGTGCGAAGCCACGCTTACTATGTCAGGTCGAAACCGCGCAGGCGGGAACTGAGCTTGTGCGCCCTCCCGTAGCAGGATTTTCCCCGCTCCGACGTGTGGGGGTGGAGGTGGCTCTCCACGTCGGCGGAGGAGGGCGAGGCGGCCGGAGACGCGGTGGCAACATTGAAGCCAGATGTTCAGGTTTTGCATGAGGGGGCTCCCCGGTGCGGATGCTGTGGGCCGGAGTCCTCACATCACCTTCTAGTTAGTTCGTAATTATGGAGTATCTTAGTCCGTTATTATGGAATAACCCATCTAGTACTTAGTATCCATTGAATAACTACACACGTGGTAAAGTGTGTGTGTGTTGGGGGGGCGCTAATGTCCCCTGCCCATACTATATAATAGTGTTATATAGGGTAACTCCACCTCCTTCCTCTCCACTAATCGAGTTAACTTCACCCTGTCTCTGCGTTGCTTCAGGGTCCTCGCATTTGGATTCGCTTATATTCCTTCCTCTGTAATAACTCTACTTAGCATTGTAATATTAGCTAAATGAGAAAAGACCCGTCTCGGGAATTACGACAGGCATATGCCGAAGGAAAGAGAGCCTAAAGGAAGGAAATACGGTCTAATTAACTTCAGAATTAAGAAAATAATGAGAAGCTAAGTTGTCCTTTAAACGTGACAGATTAAGTAGGAAAGAAAAAGAGAGGACATAATTCTAAGACATGCATGAACACAAAAAGAGAGGACATAACGCAGAAGTAGGACTGCGCCCATGGGCACCCGCGCAGCACACAAAAGTCTGTCTCCTTCCAAGGCGCATTGATGCCGGTGGCGGAGGAGCAGAAAGCCATGTCCGGCTCCGGCCCGGTGCCCGGGGCTGCTGCCAGCGCGGTGGCGGTGCCCATGGCGGAGTCCTGCGCTGAGCACCAGGTCTAGGAGAAGTACCAGGTCCTCCGGCCCCTCCTCACCTCGTCGCCGGTGGCTGCATGTCAAAGTGAGAATTTTCATTGCAATCTTCTTCAACTTGGGTGCACATGTGCCATAATTCAACCACCATTTAGTTGTGTTAAGACATCAATAGATTATTAGTTAGAAAAGTATAACAAGGAACCAACTTTGTAATGCAATGGATCACCGCTGCTCTAAATGATCCATCGTTCTTCACAATGCTGAACCATGAGAAAAATGTATAGAAATTTTAATATTCCTTCCATTCTCATGTTTCCTAGCAAATAGTGGTTTAAATTTACTCATCTCTAACACTTGGTTCATTCCTCTGTACTCACATGCTTATATGGACTCTTTTGTGTAATTAACATGGAGTCCTCATTGTTAAGGAACTTCTATATTGATTTATTTTGCATTTTATAGTTCTACCTTTTATTGAGGGTTTCTATTCGGTAATGTTTCTACATGGAAAGATAAATGCTATGCTAAAGGCATCTATTGACAAGCTTTTGTGTTGACAACGCATGACATGTTGATGATTTCTCTAATTATTGACATGTTAATATTTTTATTTATTTTTGCGAGTGACATGTTTATCTTTTGCCTTGGCGTGACATCGTTCTAATTCCTCTCATTATTTTATCATGCCCAAGCAGGTATTAACCGTAATAAGTTTTCAGCAGTCACTTTTCACTGTAATTCCCATGTCAATTTGATGCAATCAAGAAGTTTGTGTCACATTTTCAAAAAAAAAAAAAAGAAGTTTGTGTCACGTTGATCTTTTTTTTTTTGAGGTGGTTGATCTCTTTTACTGGTATTGTTTCTTTAATCTCTTTTGACCACGAAACTGATTTGGCACTTAATTTGCAAAAATAATAAGGGTAGATGGTTGTACATGTTTGGAATTTGTCGATGCACTCTTCGGCTCTTAGCTGATTGTAAACCAAATTAGCTATATCTTGTAGCTTGGTTCAGGACTATAGAGTTATTAAAGCTGTTGCACAAAGATAATGCTTAAATAATGAGCTTACGAGTTATGAATACAATTACGATCAAAATAGTCAAAAATTCTCCATATATAGGCTTAGGTAGTGCATCCATATATTTACATAAACTCCTACCATTCTATTGTCAAAATTGACGGGCACGGTAACACGCGCCATCAATGGTCTAGTAGTGTTATATATATGTAGGGAACCAGTGGGCTACCTGAATGACAACACCTCTACCTCCATACTGCATTGAGACGTGACCAAAATGTACCCACAAAGGGAGCGGCAACTTCCCAAGGTTGGGGTCCGTATGATCTTCTTCCCCACAGACTGACAGACATGGCAGTTCTCAGGAACAAAAGCAGCAGGAGAAACCCTATCAACACTACGGCGAGCACCGCTGCCCATATACTGCTTGCCGCGAGCACGGGGAGATTCATACCTCTATTGCTATAGCACACCCAACCAGATGTTTCTTGGTTCAGATACATAGCAAACACTCAGATCATACACCGAGCAAACTACTGAGACCTGGCATGCATGTGTTCTTCAGATTACAGAATGATGTTTTCTAACAAATTGCTGCATATTGTTAAACAAAAAACCTAATTTATTGGCGCTTTACATTATGTATCACCCTGAGTTAAGTTTATAACATTGGCAATCAGATTATCCAAAGCTTCTATGAAATATATATAGCACTTGATGGGTGCAGAGTCTGTTTGTTAGATTTGAACAGATAGTGAATGCATCAGTATTTTGTAAACACTGTCATCAATACTCCCTCCGTTCTTTTTTATTAGACGTTTTGGACAGCTGACATTGAACTGTGTTTGGGTGCTGTTTTGGACACTCCAAACTAATGCCTAAACAAGAGAAGAAAACACTCGTTCAAAATAGAAAAATCACGTCAGACTTGAAACAGAGACTGATAAATGCAACAACCAACAGACATGTATAGCTTTGCTGCTGTTATTTATTTATTTTTCAAAATCATCACAAACATAGCAGAAGGGCAGCAAAGGTCGATTGATGCAGGCAGGTAAACACAACCAGGTGAGCTGCTCCTTGGTTCAGATAACACATGGCAAACAATCTCAAATAAGTCACACTTAAATATAGATGCATCTACATGGAAGCAACTTGCAATGTAGATGCACTCACCAAAACCACACACATAAATGCAGCCTGTGGATGCACACAGGCAATCGCATATATACCACAAACACACGCGTTGGCCAGGTCTGTGTACGCACGCACAGACCTGTCCGCTTCTTATTTCAAAGCAATAACAAAGGATGAGCTCGCACACAAGGCATTGGCGATAGCAGTCCAAGCAAGCACACAAGCAAACCATATCCATGTTCCACCACCAGCAGCAGCAGCAGAGTTCACCTAGGCGACGTACGTACGTCAGAGACGGAGAAACAAGATCGTGTTAGTGACTGAAACTGAATGCATGCAAACAAGAGTAGTGGCTGAACTAATAAAAGATGGATTCAGCAATATGCATATACACATATGATGTACCTGAGGACGGAAACCCTGGGCAGCTTCTCCTTGTAGTAGCACAAGTGGACCGGTGCCTCGAAGTGGTCAGGACGGTGGTCCGCGTCCCACTCCAGAGCATCCCACACGTCCTTCTCGATCTCGACGGTGGGCTTCTTCTCGCCTAGGCCACGGGCACCCACGGATGGCAGCCTGCGCAGGCCCCAGCATCCCCTGATCTTGATGCTCTTGAGTACTGGCGCCACCATCTTGACGTCGCATATCTGCTGCAGCTTTGGGAGGTCGTGTAGGTGGATGCTAGTCAACTTTGGGAATGATTCCTCGTAGACTTTATCTGGCTTCAGGAAGGGTGAATTATAGGCGTCCTTATCTTGCCGATTACATATGAAGACGTGGCTGAGGTCGCCACAGTTGATGATATGGAGGGTCTTCAAACTAGGCAAGTTGGTGAACCACCCTGCAAGCACGACCTGGAGCCTGGGGCAGGAGCGCAGGTGTATGTGCTGCAGATTCTCGAATCGAGTACTGGTGACCGACCTTGCACTCCAAATCCAGCGGGCCATTAGGAGATGTGATGCCCAGAAGGTCTCCAATTCAGAAAAAACATAGGAATCCGAAAAGATGCCGGCATCCAAGTTCGGGCACCTCTCCATGCAGCACCACCTAAGGCTCCACCGATAGTGTCCAGGTAGAACAGCTGGTACCAAGATATCATGCACATGCAGGGATTCCGCATAACCTGCTATCAGTTGGCCTAGTGCATTATCCCCTTCTAGTTCCGTCTCCACGTAGAAGCTCCCTTCAGCAATCTCTACGTGTCGATCAGACTTTGTAGTAGGAGGCTGTGGAAAGGCCTGCATCGGGGGAGTGCCGACCATCCCAAGGACATCATTGTACTGGCCTGCTGGAGTAAGTTGTGGGCCCTCTTGATCACTGGGGTATATCTTGTTGGTTGCTTCAAATTGAACAACCCCATGAGACATAGGCAAGGAGGTGACATGGATACGAAAATAAATAGTACCCTTAGTTGACATGTCCAAAAAGGAGCAAGCAAGCCTCGCATCCACAACAACGGCATGCACTTGCAGCTGGAAGGATTTGGTTTTGTTGAATGATGGTCGAGGACACACGATTCCTTCTCGTGTGTCTACGCACACCAACTCCAGGTCAGGAACACTCTCGTGCAAAAAGTTTATTGCACAAAGGTGCTTCATCCTATTAGAAACAATCGCTTGAGCCTTGGGATTTGCACCACCATAGTCTTGAACTCAAGTATCTTGATTGATGTTCCAGAGAGGCCAATTCCACTAGGTTGGGTAGCCAACACAAGAACAAATGCTCCAATTGTGTGCAGCCTGCTAAGGAGATCTTGGATACTTTGACATCCTTATTATGTGTTGTGCTGGATGGATGAAATTGTTTTGGAGGTAGCTCAACAGTTTGCGTCCATTGAGAAGCTGGCCCATATCCATTAAACCTGACAGATTCAAGGGAGGGAGGAAGCCCACCAACGCTTTCCAATTCATCACAACCATCAAGTACAAGCAACCGGAGGCTACTTGCCTTTGATAGGCTTGCCGGAAGAAATTTCATGTCACAATTGCCTGACAAGTCAAGTATTTCCATACTTTTCTTATCTATGAAGTAGTCATCGAAAGCCTCTGATGTCTCCCATTGACATGTTGGTTTGATTATTCGGAGCCTCCGGAGGTTAGGTAACCTCCGCTGTAGGCAAGCTATGTACTGCCAGCCCATGATTCCCTCTATATATAGCTCTCTGATGTTAGTCATGAGATCCATCTTTTCTTCGGATAAGATTTCATTCCAGTTTGTGTAACGTAGGTCCAACACCCATAGGCTATACAAACATAACCACTCTGTATTATATTCTCCTCCAATTATTTTGTCATCTGTACAGTGGTCCAGTCCAAGGAATCTTAGGGCATGACACTTCAAGAAAGAAGGAGAAGCAAAATTGAAGGCACAACAATAGAGAATCAGCACACCAAGCTTGCTGCAATGATAAAAAATTCAATCTGGTAAAGCTTGTGGGTGATTAGGTATTTGAAATGCCAAGAAGAAAGATGATGTAGCTGCAGGTATTGTCCTCATACCATGTACTTCTTTATTCCTTGATGTGACCGAAATCCAATGGTATGGTCCTTCTTGGTAGACATCACCATCTCTAATTACCAGAAAAGTAGTATCCAGTTCAAGAAAAGGAGGCTCCAATTGTCCATCTTGAAAGAGATCATCATCATCATCTTCATCATCATCATCATCATCAGTTGGCAGAAAAGAAGACTTTGAATGTTTCGTGAACATTTTAAGAACATGATCAAGCAGAGAAGCATCACACTTCCAATTTATCTCTAGATGCAGTGCATTACCAATATCATTTGCTTGGTCCCCTTGTATGATTGCATCGCATGTCCAATAGTTGGAAGCATGAGAAACCCAATCAAAATTAGTGGCCGTGTGGAAATTATAGTGCAGGAATAACTCATAGAGACAACAATCTGCAACAATTGTTGGGTCAATGTCCAGCATACATGGGTTGCGAGCAACTATGGTAGCAGCTTCTTGATGCAGCAGTTCACGAAACTGTGAGATCGTCATTTCTTTGATAGAACAATGAAGGAAAACCTGAGTACATCTTAGATTCTTTGCTAGCTCAGAAGGGTCGCGATGCATGGGCGGGCAGCTTCTGCTGAACGCCCATATCATCATGTTGTTGCAATAGTTTGTTAGAGGAATACCCATGGCACGTACATCAATCTCGGCATCACTCCCATTAAGAAAAATCATCATAAATCTGATATCCCTCACGGTTCGGTTAATCATTTGACTAACAGTATCTATCTCATGTCTCAGGCTTTCATCATACCCCAAAAAATCATCATATTCATCTTGCTTATCTAGAATAGCCATTGCAGAACAATCAAGTTGCAGTTCCACTGCAATTGCCCTCTGCACTCCTCTTCTATTTTTCCACTCTGAGCAATCTATACAAATTATTTTGTCAAAGCATAATCCCGGAACAGTCCTCTCAGATGGCAACGCTGCAACTAAGGATTTAAGAACAGCAGATGCTCCAAAACCGTTCCAACCATCAAAATGCATGGTCATGATGTTGGGCGTCAACCAAATAGTATTTAATATCTCCCTTGTGGCGCCGTCAACATCTTTGCTAAGGTATTGCTGAAATAAAACCAACACGTAAATAAGTTAGAACACAGCCCACAAAAGAAATGTTAGAATGCCTTCGGTAGCTGCATGGAACACTAGTTTAACGTGTACTGATAATGCATCTCTGAACAAGGAATTGGTATTTGAACACTCACTTGAATCACATATATTTCTTAGGGCAAGCCACCAAGTTACAGATGGCATACACAGCCATTAAAGTCTCAAAGGAACTACCCATAGTCCTAGCTATAAAAAAACATGCATCCAGGTACTTCTTTAATTGGTGAATGTAATATGCACAAAGAGTATTACCGGCCACACAGTAGCACCACGCATGATGAATGTATTCCTCTGCCTCCCGACGACCAATGGAGAAAATCAGTTGAACATTTAACCAGGCAATCTCAACCGATGAGGACTCGATCAAACTCAACCAGCCTAACCCATTGATCCGAAGATCTCTCGCCAAACCGCCTGCATCCACAATAACAATGAAAAGACTTTACATACATTTGTGCTTCACAGCTGTTAACTAACCAGAAGTGCTGCTTAGTTACAAGCGAATATAGTTAGAGGGCACGAAGAAAGTAAGTGTGTACCTTGACGGCAGATAATAGTGGCTTGCCCACAGACAAGTATTTATACTGAAATTTCCCTTCTACTATGAGTGCTGCCTCAAACCGGAGTAGAAGTGCAAGATATGCATATGCAGGAGCATGAGGTTGTGCACTCAGACAGCTGAAGGGGAACGTAGTAATTTCAAAAATTTCCTACGCACATGCAAGATCATGGTGATGATATAGCAACGAGAGGGGAGA
Organism: Aegilops speltoides; assembly: GCA_021437245.1. Classification (NCBI taxonomy): domain Eukaryota; kingdom Viridiplantae; phylum Streptophyta; class Magnoliopsida; order Poales; family Poaceae; genus Aegilops; species Aegilops speltoides. The sequence goes on from CM038141.1 coordinate 466,421,917, forward strand.
GTGTTCGCTCACGCCCTCGTGAGACCGTGAAGCGGAAGCGTTATGACAACGCGGTTGATGTAGTCGTACGTCTTCACGATCTGACCGATCCAAGTACCGAACGTACGGCACCTCCGAGTTCAGCACACGTTCAGCTCGATGACGATCCCCGGACTCCGATCCAGCAAAGTGTCGGGGATGAGTTCCGTCAGCACGACGGCGTGGTGACGATCTTGATGTTCTCCTGTCGCAGGGCTTCGCCTAAGCACCGCTACAATATGACCGAGGTGTAATATCGTGGAGGGGGGCACCGCACACGGCTAAGGAACGATCTCAATGATCAACTTGTGTGTCTAAGGGGTGCCCCCTGCCCCCGTATATAAAGGAGCAAGGGAGGGAGGAGGCCGGCCTAGGTTTGGGCGCGCCAAGGGGAGTCCTACTCCCACCGGGAGTAGGATTCCCCTTTTCGTAGTCCAACTAGGAGTCCTTCCATGTAGGGGAGTAGGAGAGAAGGAAAGGGAAGAGAGAAGGAGAAGGAAGGAAGGCGCCCCTTCCCTAGTCCAATTCGGACTAGAGCAAGGGAGGCGCGCCACCTTTTGGCCCTTTCTCTCATTTTCCCGTATGGCCCAATGAGGCCCAATACGAATTCCGTAACTCTCCGGTACTCGAAAAATACCCGAATGACTCGGAACCTTTCCGAACTCCGAATATAGTCGTCCAATATATCGATCTTTACGTCTCGACCATTTCGAGACTCCTCGTCATGTCCCCGATCTCATCCGGGACTCCGAACTCCTTCGGTACATCAAAACTCATAAACTCATAATATAACTATCATCGAAACCTTAAGCGTGCGGACCCTACGGTTCGAGAACAATGTAGACATGACCGAGACATGTCTCCAGTCAATAACCAATAGCGGGACCTGGATGCCCATATTGGTTCCTACATATTCTACGAAGATCTTTATCGATCAGACCGCATAACAACATACGTTGTTCCCTTTGTCATCGGTATGTTACTTGCCCGAGATTCGATCGTCGGTATTCAATACCTAGTTCAATCTCGTTACCGGCAAGTCTCTTTACTCGTTCCGTAATACATCATCTCACAACTAACTCATTAGTTGCAATGCTTGCAAGGCTTAAGTGATGTGCATTACCGAGAGGGCCCAGAGATACCTCTCCGACAATCGGAGTGACAAAACCTAATCTCGAAATACGCCAACTCAACATGTACCTTCGGAGACACCTGTAGTACTCCTTTATAATCACCCAGTTACGTTGTGACGTTTGGTAGTACCCAAAGTGTTCCTCCGATAAACGGGAGTTGCATAATCTCATAGTTACAGGAACATGTATAAGTCATGAAGAAAGCAATAGCAACATACTAAACGATCAAGTGCTAGGCTAACGGAATGGGTCAAGTCAATCACATCATTCTCCTAATGATGTGATCCCGTTAATCAAATGACAACTCTTTTGTCCATGGCTAGGAAACATAACCATCTCTGATAAACGAGCTAGTCAAGTAGAGGCATACTAGTGACACTATGTTTGTCTATGTATTCACACATGTATTATGTTTCCGGTTAATACAATTCTAGCATGAATAATAAACATTTATCATGAAATAAGGAAATAAATAATAACTTTATTATTGCCTCTAGGGCATATTTCCTTCAACAGCAGCAGCAACAAACTGGCTCCTCCTCTCTCTGTAACTAAAGACTGCTGGGCCCTTTGCCTCTCTTTTCTATTTGCCAAAGCATGAAGCAACATATATGCCCTGATCTGCCTTTGCTTTTTCTAAAGATGATTGATTCGGATGCTCTTGCGTGCTACCCACTGTATTTGATTTTTCATCCTAGCTAGTTTGTGCTGTTGGGATAGTAAGGACATAAAGTCATTGCCCGTCAAAGTTCAGCAATTCCTCCTCTTTTGTTTAAAGGCTTAAAAAAAGAAGAAAAGGAGTAGCATAGCACACGCCAACAATGTCGATGTAGCCTCATCGTACGCCTCACCTAGATCTGCCGGAGAGTTGCCTCCTGCGAGCCTTGGCTCCGGCTCCGGAGAGTGTTAAAACAAAGCAATTCGAGAATCAAGAGTCATCACAATCACAAACTAAATGGAACAATGTTAGTTGTGCCGACTCAAACAGGGTAGCAACACAGCGTACATCAATCAACCACACAAAGAGGCCTTATTTCTGGTGGTCATTCAGCCGTATTGATAGACCAAAACCGCGCATGTCCATGAAGCTGCATCTCTATAAAACTGCTGTCACCACTGTCAGTAAAACTCTGGCGTTCTGATTTCTTTCACCTGCACGCACTTCAATTTTATTTTATTGACATTGACGCAGTTTCTCTGTGATTAACAGATCCAAAGCTCTACTGAATTCACTAGAAACATTAAACAAGCATGAAAAGAACTTGCTCAAAGGCACTGTTTTACCAAAAATACTGAATGAATAATGTCAACTAGACATTTGCACCAGTAACCAGTCTAATTGACACTTTTACTACACTAGCAGGTTCACAATCTGCAATAGGATTCAGGATAACCATAATAACTGATTGTTATGGAAAGAAAAAATAATTTAGCCACATGGAACAAACAATACATGTCCGGCATAACAGCCAATGCTAGGCAAAAATGACCAAGAGTAAAAATGTTCTTCGAAAGTGACATTTTTTTAATGCTTAATCTGCAGGTTTACCAGGCATTTTCTCTGAACTGGAAATCAAGCAAGCAGAAGTGTAAGCAGCAGCAAATTGAGTGGCATGATTCAAGCAGATTCAGGAGACTTGAGCTGACAGAGGAGCTGATTTTTGGTGGGAAGCACAAGCATGGTTTGAAGGTAAAGCTAGTGTCCATCTGCATCTGCTAATGACTCTGAGTAGAGAGGAACATAAGGTAGAAATCGTTGTGTGTTTCTTTTCTCAAGATTAAGGATAGAGCCAACTTTCTGAAGCCGTGTATCATATGATACCAAGGTATCACGTCGACACGAAGTCAGGAAAATGGTGTCGCGATCCGGATGGAACTCAACCACCATGTACGTCTTCCCAGTCTTGCTCACAAGCTTATTGATGTTGGCAGTATGCTTGAGGACCAATTCTTTACCATGACAATCCTTGAGGCACCAGAGTTCTATCACAGAAAGCGGGATCCTATTTGTATCATTGACGGAAGCTATAGCATAGTGCAAGCACCCCTGCGACAATCCAATCGTGCCAAATCTTCTGGTGTACGGCACACTGATGGTCTTCCACACTTTCCCCTCCATGTCCACCCCCAGCAACACACAATCTTTGTTGATGCCAGTGGCACCAAGGGTGCCTATCAGGTACATCATGCCGCCAACAAAGACAAATCCACTCCCGAAGCAGAGCGAAACTTTGTTAGCCATCCCACTATCCCTATGAGTCCAGGCTCCTGTCCGCGACGTGTAGATGTCCACTCCAGTGATGTAAGCCTCCGTCTGCTCAAAGTGAAGAACGTGGAAATGGGACGAGACGGCCAGATCGAAGGCCAGAGCTGTCATGCTTCCTCTTGCCGGCGGCTCCGGATGAGTGGGCAGGGGCAGATCCACCCACCTCCCAGTGGCGGGATTGCACACCACAAAACGGAAATCTGCTGCCCAGCAAGGAGGTAAACGCACCTCCATCTTGCTGTAGCGGCGGTAGAGAAGGAGGCCATTGCAGGAGTCCACCTGGGTGATGCCCTCCTCCTTGTTAGGCTGCAGGTAAGGGACGGAAGGGTCGAACGGGGCTGCTGCGCCGTCGCCGGAGACGCTGGCGAAGTGGTGCCGGCCCCCGTTGTACCTGTCCGTGTCCGTCATGTAGAGGAAGCCAGCGAGGGTCTGGCGCAGCTTGTTGCGGTGAGCAGGGTCGGCGATGAGGTCGCGCCAGGGCACGGAGACGCACTTGAAGCGGTGGAGGGATCTGGCGGGGAGGCGGGCGAGAATCTCCAGGATGAGGTCGTCGGTGAACCCCGGATGGCTCTCCAACTTGCTCTTCTTCGCCTCCATGGATGGAGATGAATCTGGAGCCGGGATCTGCAAAAGGGGACAAGAATATCGACCGGGAGTTGGTGAGTCGGGGCTCGGGAAGGGACCAACGGTTCGCTTTGCGGCGGCGTCCGGCGGCGACCGGCGGCGACGGTTAACGGGATGCGGCCGGCAGTGCTTCTCTGAGAACAGTGGGGAACTTTTTTTTTTCTTGAGGATTTGACGGCGAATGCTTTTTTTTTCTTTTGAAATATGTGGACGGCGAATGCTTGGATTGAATAGTCGCACCAAAATAAAAATAAAAACTCTTGGGAAATCATATACCCAACTAATGTTGCCTACCAACATTATCTTCAAAATAAAAACTCTTGACGGCATTCATTTTAGGTTCCCGGTCCAGATTATCTCATTCACTCACATAATTTGCTTGTTGAGGTACACTTTCTTACAAGGGAGGAAAAGCAGAAAAGGTAAGCCAGTGCCGGTCTTGTTTGTCTGATCCTTCTAGATGCCATCTTCCGGAGTGGTTCCCCTACTTATGTAGCGTTACTCCAGTCTAGTCCCACGTACTTGCGATTTGCTTGTACAATCTAATGTGGTCACATGATAACGCATTCTTCCCCTTTATTCGTCCTCGTGGCATGACTGGCTGCCAAGACATCGCTTTTGAGATGCTCCTTGTTAGCTTCCCTTGAGGCTATCTATTTGGCTGCCATGGCAACGCTTTCGTCTGACGTTGCATTTGCTGACTTTGGGACCCACACATCCCCATCCCCTTCCCTAAGCCGGTACATCTCGGAAGCGCTCCTTTAATTGACTAGCATCCTCCCAACCCAAGTGGCATCGAGTATAGGTGGGTCGGACCAGCAGACAAGCAGTTGTTCACGCCGCCCGCTCGGGGTTCTGCACCCCCGGCTTGTAATGATTTCCAAAGGAGTGAGGGTTGCATCTGAAGTCTTGGGAAGATCCATCGTTGCCACAATGCCTGGTGTATGGGCATGTTTTAATTAGGAAACATGGGAAACTGGTTGTACCTTAGATCAGGTAGTTCGAGTTTGTATGCCATCGGATTGATAACTTGCGGTATTTTGAAGGGCCCGAAGTATTCAAAGGCAAGTTTGTGACCCTTCTCTTGATCGATGTTTGAATGTACAACTGTAGCTCAACAAACATCGAATCTCCGGGTTAAGGTCCCGTCGGTGCGCTTTTTGTCATCTTGAACTTTTATCATGTTGCGAGCACGGTTGAGATGTTGTTTCAGGAGTTGTTGCATGAGTTTGCGTTCTTCGAGCCAATCCTTTAGAACTGGGAGTTTGCAAGCAAAGGTTCTTCAATCCCCAGTGACAAGGCTCGATCATGACCATGGAGTGCAGCAAAGGGTGAGGTCTTCAGAGCAGAATGATAGATTGAGTTGTACCAGAATTCAACGAGTGCGAGGTATTGGCTCCATTTGTTGGGGATAGGAATGTATGAAACAACATAAGTCCTTTTAAGTAATAAAGCACCCCTTTTTGAAAAAAATGAAACAACGTAAGTAAATCTTCAGGCACCGGTTCATGCGTTCCTTTTGACCATTGGTCTGCGGGTGATAGGGAGTACTCATATTCAACTTAGTCCCAATTATGCGAAAGAGTTCTCTTCATAAGTTGCTTGTGAAGATTGGATATCTGTCAGAGATAATGGTTGCTGCCAGACCATGAAGCTTATATACATCGGCGTGGTAGGGGTGGGCAACTTTTGATGCAGTGAAAGGGTGATTTAGTGGCAGAAAGTGGGCATACCGAGTGAACTTATTCACCACGATGAAGATGAAGTTAGATTTATTGGATTGAGCCAATCCATTGTAACCACTTTCCAAGTTCCCTCTGGTAAGGGCAGTGATTCCAGCAGCCCTGGAAATTTTGCCCTTTTCATCTTTTGCATGTTGGCATACATAACATGATTGTATGCACTTGTGAATGTGCTCTTTCATTTTGGGCCAAGCGAATGGGTGGCACAAGCAGCGATAGGTGCCCTGAGTGGTTGCCGATCGAACTATCGTGGAAGGCTCTAAGGATTTGTTCATGTAGTTCAAGTGCGCCACCCAGCCACAGTCTGTGTCTGAAGTACAATAGTCCGTTGGAGATAGAAACATACTATTTTCAGTCGAGTGTGGTTTTCTGTAGCTCAGGCTACACGGTACCCTTTATCTTTGCCATCCATTTATGCATCAAGATTCGTGCAGACACATTTGTCTTTTTTGTTTCTCTCAAACGACACAACATATGAACTTTAACTTTTGCAGAACAACAATACATTCTAACTACAATCTAGGGAAAAAAACTTTCAAATTTTTTCATGCATTTTAAATACTTGAAATAATATTTTTATTCAAAGAAAATCTCATTTTGTATATTTATATCAGACCAAAAAATCTGAAAGTTTTTTCACACATTGATGTTCTAATGTTTGTTCGATCTGCAAAGTTTAAAGTTCATATGTTGTTTCGTTTTCGAGAAACAAAAAAGAGAAATCTTCTTGTTGTTAGTTAGTTGGAGAGTACGGATCTCAAAGCAAGGTTGGAGGGTTGAGGATAAGTGGTTCCATGTAGCCTGAGCTACAAAGAAACTTTGTGTTTTCAGTATTGTTGAATGGCTAATTTGGTGAAGATCCGTTGCACCTGAGTGTTGTTTGCATAAATGACGACGATATCCTCCAACCAGGCTGGTTTGCATTTAGAGATCGTGGACAGGTTGTATGTTGTATGCAATCTTCAGGAGAGAGTGCGAGTTGCACTGTTAGTTGTCCCCCTGCTTATAGTAGATCTTGTACTGGAAGCCTAGGAGCTTGGTGAATGCCTCCTATTGCCAGGGTGTAGACAATGATTGATCATCCAGGTGCGCCAAACTTTGTTGATCTGTGCGGATGAGAAATTCGCATGTCTAAGGATATGGGCTCCACTGTTCTACAACCATCAAAATGGCTAAGCACTCTTTTTCATATGTCGGCAGACCACAATTCTTGGGGCCCATAGGCTTGCTCATGTACGCAATCGGGTGCCCTCCTTGGTGCTCACAACACCCACTCTATAGTCGCATGTGTCA